>CM069451.1:13760663-14262429 GCA_035610835.1 Ophiura sarsii | reverse complement strand
TAACCTGTTGACAGCTTTTGATCCTTAGACACTTTAGCAAAAGATATGTGTCAATCTGATCTCTTCAAGAAACATTCCAGTCCAGCGTTGGAGACTCAGATATTCTATAAGGCTATATTAAAAAAAATCTTATGTCTTAAAGATCTTCAGTTTTTCAAAACCTAATGTGGAATGCGGGTTTTTTTTAAAATAAAATATTGAAATCCATGCACAAGTGACATTTTGTATTTAAAATGATGTGATCAATGAAAATCTGAAAATCTGTGAAATTTTGGGTGTTTGAGACAAATGATTTTTTTTTAATATAGCCTAAGAACTTACACATAAGATATTCAGGCTAAAACACTTGAATGTTAATAACTTAGGGGGCTGGCATTTTCTTCGGAAGGGGGGGGGGGGGGGGGGGGGGTCCCAAATATACTGGGGGGGGTCATAGTTTTTTTGACATGAAAACAGGGGGGGTCATACAATTATTTCATTGAAAATGGGGGGGGTCACACATTTATCAAAGCATGCTTTCTGAAATGTGTGTTGGGGGGGGGGGTCACAAAATAATGGACTGTATTGGTAGGGGGGGGGTCATAAAAATATGCAGCTCTTGGATAGGGGGGGTCATGAAAAAATTGTCTGGGTCTATCCACATTTTTGGGACCCCCCCCCTTCCGAAGAAAATGCCAGCCCCCTTACCTGTTGACAGTCTTTAATCCTGAGATATTTAAGCACTAGATCTCTTTCCTTCTGCTCACTTGATCTCTTCAAGAAACCCTCAAGTCCAGCGCCGGAGACTCTATAACAGTAGCTTACATCTAAATTCTTCAGACTGAGACATTTGTACGACAGTTGACTGACACCATAATCTGTCACGCCATAAACACTGCTCACGTGGAGCTCTCTTAAGTTCTTTGCATGTGTGGCTATGCTGCAGAGGGATTCATCAGTTATCTGGGGTAAAATGTTGGTATTAACGGATATAAATTATGATGTAATAGATTGCATTGTTATGGCAATCCCTCTGGATAGAATTATTTCTAAAATAAATTGAATATTCCAGGAGAAGATGGATTCAAATGACATTGCTGCCCACTGTCACTTGGGACATTTACATCATACAAAATGGCTGAATGAAAAGGCATGTGACATTTGGGCCTAATGATAAAAGAAGTAGGCCTATATTCAAGTACCAAATCTACTGTGTACCATCAGCCACTTTGTGGTATAGTTTGATGAAACAGTTGACAAGTGACACAAGACAGCAACTTCATTTGAGTCTTTCTTCTTTCTTCCCCTTGGGTAAGGTAGAGGTTGGTCGAGCGGTCTAGCGCACTGATCGTCGGTCGGGAGTTTTCTATCAATCGTGTGTGTTCAAGTCGCCTTGAAACCAGGATTCTTTGTTCACCCCAAAAATTTCCTATCTAGGTCGGAAATTCTACAATCAAATCTTAATTCAGTGAGGGTTAGTTATCGGAGTCTCTTTCCGTGGTTTAAGCTGATAATCAGATTTAATTGTAGAATTTCTCTTCTACCCCATTCACTGTGTACAACGTGCAGGTCTATACAGTGAGTGTCACAGTTCGCTGTGATTCGGAGATTCACATTAAGCCGTTGTTCCCGTGTATTCAGACGCTTCACCCTGAACTGAACACGTTAAAAGTTACAGACCTTATCGTTAAGAGTAGGGAATCATCCCGGGTCTGTTACCTGTACAAAAATTACAACCTCTAGGTTTCAGAGGGCTTCCAGTTTAGCCGGATAGGCTGCTATAGGGAGTTAACAAGCAACAAACAAGCCCCCCCCCCCCAAAAAAAGGCATGTCTCTCATACATTTGGGAAAATAGCAATGCTATATGCGATTTGTTTTCCTTTTTTTTTTTTTTAGAAAAAATAGCTATGCTCAATGCATAAATTCTTTTTCATTGTGTTTTTGGCCTGCTTTTGTTGCCGCTTCGCAGCCTATTTTAAAGTTTTTTATGACATTTAAAATTAGGCTCATCGCATTAAGTGTTTTGCGGCAAAAGTGACTCCACATACTTATGCGTGCAGGTATGTGAGACAGACCTTTTTTTCTTGGCCGTAAGTCTTTTAACTTTTGGGCATGATAATCAGTCGGCATGATGAATAAATCTAATTATCCAATCATCCTTTACAGTTTATGAAAAAAAGATCATCGATAAGCTATACCATGAAAAAACCATAAAAACAGGGTACTTTCCTTTTAGAGTTTATATACCACACACACAACATAAAGAACCACATAAAACACTAACCCTGTAACAACTGCTAAGATCCAGCTCTGTCAGTTGGCTACATTCCTCCACCAGTGCCGTTATTGCACAATCAGTGAGCGACCCACACCTGCTGGCACAGAACACCCGCAGCTGTGGGCAATGAGTAGACATTTTGACAACACTGTTTACTGTCACACCCTTCCAGCATCTGTCTAATCTAAAATGGAAAATAAGATAACTGATTTAGTGGATCATCTGTTGAATAATGTGTTATACACTTTAGTACTATTAGCCCTGGTTCAATATTGCTGTTTATCAGCAAGTACTAGTGGCCTAGTGGTTAAGACACATGTCTAGTGCTTAGGAGGATCGGGGTTCAAGTCCCTGTCGATGGATGTCCTTGCCTATTTTTCTCGATTTGGGCCATTCGCCGGTGTTTGTTAGTGTTTGTTGTTATATTGTAAACACAGTGGATTGGTAAACTTCTTTATATTATATGTCTGCCATCCCTAAATCTACCTCTACAATTACTCTAAACCGTGAACCTAACCCTTATCCTCACCCTAAACCAAGGAGTCAGTCATGCATACTATGTTGTTGTGTCAATCCACTTCAATAGACTCAAACCAACCGAAGCACATCACAATAGGTTGACCTCACATAAAAGTAAGCAAGGTCAACCTACCTCTCAACCTCTCTAACCCTGATTGTTTAACGGAATACCGGGTTATTAAAAAAAAGTTAATCCAAGTTCAAGGTAACTTTTCAACCACATTTATAGTTTCCGAGAATTTGTGTTTACTTAGTCTTGATCAGCAATAAGTTTTGAAGTTATCCTGAAAAAATGGTAAGTTTATTAGCTTGGTTGGTACTTAAGATATGGTATTACAGAAAGCACACACAAAACTGACTTGTCCACGGGAGCAACCTTTAGTAGAGATTGGATTCACAAAACAGAATTTGTCCACAGGAGCGTCCTTTAACACAAGCTTTAGACGAGATTTCAAAACTTTCCCAATGTGTTTCAAAAAATGTTAACATAATTCTATTTTAATTAATTACCATATTTGGAATCACCATGAGATATGCATTAAAATAAGTACAAACATGCCTAGTATTGGTTCAGAATCCTTGAGGTAAACCTTGAAAACTGGGAAAGGTTTCTGACATATCTGTTTTGTATTTGGTAAAACTGATAGCCGCGTGGAAAGTGTTAAGCATGCGTAGTAATCTGATCAAAGCAGAGTGCACCCGTGTTAGTCTGACTGTGGCAAGGAGGCTATGTGTTCTTCATCTATCATTACAACGTCCCATACCCGGAAATGGGACACATACTCTATATTTAAAATAAATTAGAATGGTACCTTTAAAATATATTTCATATTATTAAAACTGATCAAACAAACCTAATTTCTCGAAGCTGCACAGCATACTTGATGATTCGAAACAGAACCTTTTCGTCCACTATATAGTCCCACGGCGTCAAGTCTAACACTTTGAGTTGTCCATAGTATTGCCGCACATAACCCAACCATTTCTGACAGACCAATTTGAGTGGTTCAATCTCGTAGATGGTAAACAATGGCAGGATGTGATAGATTAGGATCTCATCTGGAAGCGATGAGATGACTTCTGTGGATGCAGGAGAGGAGGGTACAGATGATGGGGATGGAGTTGATTGTCTTCCATATTTGTCTCCCTGTTCAGATTCCAATTGCTGATATGGCATCTCTTGCAGATGGTTGTTTGTTACATCTTTGGATGGTGATAATGATGCTGCAGATTGTCTTCCATCCTTGTCTTGCTCTCCAGATGCAGGTTGCTGGTGTGGCATGTACTGCAGATGGTTGATTGTTACATCTTTCGATGGTGATGTTGCAGATAGTCTTCCATCCTTGTCTTGCTCTCCACATGCAAGTTGCTGGTGTGCAGATTGTCTTCCATTCTTGTCTTGCTCTCCACATGCAGGTTGCTGGTGTGGCATGTCTTGCGGATGGTTGTTTGTTACATCTTTCGATGGTGATGCTGCAGATTGTCTTCCATCCTTGTCTTGCTCTCCACATGCAAGTTGATGGTGTGGCGTGTCTTGAATATAGTTGTTTGTTACATCTTTGGACAGTGATGACGTTGCTGCAGATTGTCTTCCATCTCTGTTATGCTCTTCAGATGCCAATAACTGGCGTGATACATCTTGCAGATGTGTGTTTGGAGCATCTGTGGATGGTGATGATGATGGTGGGGAATTTCTTCCCTCTTTATCTCCGTCATCAGATGCCATTTTAAATTTTCAGATTAATGCTTCATGTTTTCAATACATTATCCTCCTCTGAGTACAATGAAGTTGTTTTTTCAAATTTAAACCCTGGATCTGAAACAAATAATGATAAAATCCATAAAAAGATGATATTGGCATTTGTTTAACACTGACATTTTGCCACCATTTCTGTACCCACCAAAATGCACTTTACATATTTTAATTCATTTTCTGTTGAATCAAATTCATACTATCTCAGCATAACAAAAGGACATGTACCGGGTGGTTCAAAAAAAAGTTGACCCAAGTTCAAAGAAATTTTTCAACCACATTTAAAGGTTCAGATATTTGTGTTTACATAGTCTTAATCAGCAGTAAGTTTTGAAATTATCCTGAAAAAATGGCACGTTTAGCTTGTTTGGTTCTTCAGATATGGTTTATTACAGAAAACATGTACAAAACTGACTTGTCCACGGGAGCGTCATTTAGTTGTTGACTTCGACAAAACATCATGCTCTAGTTTCAGAATTCAAAAGCCCGCCCTGACAAAGTATCCCAATATTTATGCTTATGTGCCATTCACATTCAACAAAGAAATGTAGGTACGTACGTAGGTAATGTCAAGCACCAGACAGATGTTTCAGATGTCTCCTTTTTCCTTTTTCTCCATTTTTTTACAATTTGTGACCAATCGTGTGTAAGTCCACTTTGTGCATTCCATCTCTACTAAAGGACGCTCCTGTGGACAAGGCAGTTTTGTGCATGCTTTCTGTAATGAACCATATCTGAAGAACCAACCAAGATAAATGTATCATTTTTTCAGGATAATTTCAAAACTTACTGCTGATCAAGACTAAGTAAACACATATTCTCTGAAACTTCAAATGTGTTTTAAAAAATTCCTTGAACTTGGGTCAACTTTTTTTTGAACCACCCGGTATTGGTCTCAATTAAAAGTTAAATAATGAATTTCTACCAGTAACTATTTTATTGTCTTTATCATGTTTCACGTGTTTTATTAGTGCTTTTCTGCCATTTTTCATCCCCTCGTGCAATTCGTTTGATCAATGACATAATTGTATGGTTTTGTATGCTTTATTCTATTTTCTTGCATACATGCTTTTCTAGGTGTTTTTTTTGTTGTATTAAATCATTGGCCTTTTTAAAATATTGTAATAAATCGCTTTTTTGGCTCCAAATTTGCTGCAAACGAAGTAGGTGAAAACGCTACAGTATGGTCCAAACCCTACTACAATCGAACTTCTATTTTTAAAGTTACCAACAGTTTGCTCATCTTTGTTTTTATGCATGTTTATGTTATTTTGGTTTTTATGCAGAGAAGCGGCATGAGTGTCACTTACGGCGGATACAGGCGATTTATAAATTACCATTATTATTATTAGTTTACCAACTGAGAAAACAAAGTACAACATAAGAATTTGTCACTTCTTTTTACCTATAACTCAAAATCAATATTCCCGACATGTATACCACTTATCCCGCTTGATCGCGTCACAAATATCTTCCTTCGAAATAAATATTATTTCCAGGCCTTTACTCTAAGGCCATTTAAAATTAATGATTAGATTCTCGTAGCACTAGCCTTTGAAAAGTGAGGGGGAGGGCTGTTTTTTAATTTTTTTTTATAAAATTGACACGTAAATATGGGTTTTCATGCAAAATGAATATTGCCAACGTCTTTCAGCAGTTTTTAAGTTTATGAGGGTTAAACCCATGGGGTCTATCCGTTAGTCATAAGGACCATGGTAAGATGGTATGGGGTCTACCCGTTAGTCATAAGGACCACGGTAAGGGTAAGGGGTAAAGGGTGGGGGTAAGGGGTGGGGGTAAAGGGTTGGGGGAAGGGGTGGGGGTAAATGGTGGGGTAAAGGGGGCAAGGGGTGGGTAAAGGGGTTAAGGAAAATGGGGGGTAAGGGGGGTAAATATTGGCAATGTCTTTCTAAACGTCCCGTAATTGATGTTGTAGTAGTATGGTATTCCTTATGGCCGGGATGTCTTGCAGGATATAGCCCAAGTGGCCTTCAAGGTGCATTCAATTCAAGCTCTACTATCAAACACTATAAATTTCACGGATATTTAATTTAATCAAATTGGCTCAACTCTAGAATATTGTCACGAGATATAAGTGTGTTAGTGTCATAGACCTGATGGGGAAGTCCTCTTTTGGTCAATACACTGGCGCTTTCGATTTGATCGGAAGGTCTCGGGTTAAATTCCCGGCTGGTGCTCCGAAATGTTACTGGTATATCTCATGAATTATATATGTTTAGGGCGGTACATGACAAAATTGGTGGTAGCGGTGGCCCCTGGTGTTTCTTAACGTAAGGGCGGGTGGAGCGTATTTAATATTGTAGTTAGGTTGTATTTATGGCGCGAGGACTTGCCTTGTTTAGGGGGGGGAGTATTGTCACAAGATATAAGTGTGATAGTGTCATAGACCTGACGGGGAAGTCCTCTTTTGGTCTATACACTGGCGCGTTCGATTTGATCGAAAGGTCCCTGGTTCAATTCCCGGCTGGTGCTCCGAAATGTTGCTGGTATATCTCGTGAATTATTATATATGTTTAGGGCGGTACGTAACAATACCCTATCATTTTTGAAGCTCAACCTTTTTAAAACGCATCATCTTCAACGGCGCAAAGCTCAACCTTTTTAAAAACAAATGCAACATCAGCAAAGCAAAGCTTAAAACTAAGGCATTATTGATTCTAAAATTATTTTAATTTAATATTAATTTTAATTGACATAGCCTAGGCCTACAAACAACAATACATTACAAAAACATAATTGTTTCATCATACTAGTATATGTGATATGGCATTAGAATTGTAAAATCTATCAATTCAAAGATAAACTGAAACATGTAATGTCTCATGATGATCAACTTGAAAATGATATGATCTAATAAATAATAAGCCTTTTCGCCATTACAACCGCGCATGCTCAGAACTTTTACTGTCGGAAATAAATTGGAGATAAACTCGACCGTAGACAGATATGTGATGAACTGCGACTCATTGGGAATTCCCTGTGATATTTTTGTGTCATCAGTAATCATTTCATTTATTTTGAGCCGCATAATTATCAATTGACAATACTCCAGGTGCAATGTTCATGAAAAAATAAGAGGGGAAACGATAATCAAAACGCAAGTACAGTTTACAGTGCATTTTATGATAATTACACAGTTCGCAATTGGAAAGCACATGCATCCTCGACATGTTGATCTCCAATCAATTTCTGCGCAATTCATGTGCAGTTGCAATTTTTTGGAATTGCGAAATGGCTTATTTAATAATAATATTGGCAATAATTCAATAATTAATCAATTACTTAGCCTGCCCTAGTATTGTAATAGGCTAGGCCCCCTAGTTAATTTCTAAAACAAGTAGGCCTATAAGTCACACAAAAAAGTCAAAAGAGTAAGACGCATGATGTGAGACTTTGGAATAAGTAGAATTCTACTTATTCCAAGGTGAGACGTACATAGAAGTTAAAACGTAATTAAGCTTACATACTTTACACTTCACTGACTTACATAACATGCTTTTTGTTATGGTCACGCGCTTCGTTTAATTAGGTGACAGGCTGTATCTAGATAGCCATCACTCCCGGGCTCATTGCACTCAGCATTCCCGGTTAAATAATGCAACAGTGACACCTACACTGTGGAAACACGTTGACTTTATGCGATCAGGAGCTAGAAGATAAACCAACAATCAACGTTTTCTATCATGTTCAGGTTAGTATGGTGGCAATATTCTCTAAATAGGGTCTTACAAATGTACGGTATGAAGAACAAGGCAGGCTAAACCATGTGTTACAAGCTTCATACAAGCTTCATACATAAATATAAACACACTGACTGTAGGCCTATAACTTAACTGTACATCTAGTCTATACCTAGTACAGGAAACCCATACGTTGGTGGGTTTTTTTCTTTCTTTTTTTCCCTAGGATGGGGACAGATAGTGAAACATGCAAAATACCCTATGATGGGCAATATCCTCAAATAGGTCTTACATACTGAATAAATCACAAGGCAGCTATCATTTTTACAATGTAAAACAACTGCTAAACAATTGCTGCCTCGTGCTTTATTCCGTATGTAAGACCTATATGAGGATATTGCCCTATGATGAATAATACCAACTGATGACAAATATCACTAAGTATGATTTGTTGTACTAGTTTATACCTAACTTCACGTAGCTATTGCTTGCAATAGCTATTGCTTGCAATAGCTACGTGACATAGCCCCTGGTTTCAAAGCCGATACAACTGTGTCACAGCAGCGAGTAATTTTTCATGGAAATATTTCTTGAACACCGCAAAGGTTAGACGTTTGCAAATAAGATTATCAGTAATACATTTTCCTACAGTGCATTCCTACCTACCTTATTTTTAAAACCGAACAACGGAAGCAGAAAAACAGCGCATTATCTGAGGTGTGAAAATGAAAATTTGTGAATACATGTCGTCTAAACGGATTAAAATAGCGACTTCCTTTGTGTGTACCACCTGTGTCTCTTCAACAACTGTCAAAGTTCCCGGACGAATTCCATGCACTGATTTGTCGGACCGCAGATAGTCAAAGCAGTATAAACCGTATATACTCCATAAGTATTTTATAGGTGAATTTATCTTATTAGACCTCATCAAGGTTTCAGAAATACAACAAAAACATATAAAACAATGCAAGAGATAAAATAGAATTCATATAAATACATATAAAAGAACTTTATAAAGTGATTTATTAAATTATTTAATGGTGAAAAATTCATGAACTATACGGCATATCCCAGCGAATGCAAAATATCGCGCACATGCTAAACTCATAAGTAACTGACACAAGGTTGATATCCTCACAAAAAAGAAAATGTAGGCTCCAATTCCCGGGTCTGATTGGTTCTTCAAGATTGTACGAGTTTGTACGCATGCGCAGTAAACTGACAGAAGGGTGACCGCCTCAGCTAAAGGCTAAGCGTGCCACTGTACACAGTTTCCAATTGCCGAGATTGAAGCCTCCAATGTGATAGCGCCCTCGATTTGCGAGTCACATCGCGCTTCTCATTTGCCTTATAAGGACTTTCGTATTGTCAATCATAGCGTCGCCCTCGATTTACGAGTCACATCTCGCGTACCCACGCCCATATGCCCATATATGGGAGGCTCTTGTTTTAATTCGAATTTCCTCTCCCTGGACGTGTCCGGAAGCGATCAGAAGTTGCCTGACCAGGCTGACCTCGTGACGTTATCAAAACAAAGTCGCCGAATCATGTTTTTTTTCGACCACACCATTTTCTTCAAATAATACAATTTGACGACGATGTAATCCACTGATGTTCATGTTTGAATTATATCTGTAACTCTGTAGTTTTTGCTAAGCCCAAGTGACATTTTCTAAGACGTCAAATGTAGCCTGGATGGAAAGTGCATACCACTGAAAATTGGGTTTATATGCCACCACACAACACGGGGGTTCCGTAACGTTCGATCCCGGGGTAGAATTTGCGTGTACATCTAGTCCTAGTAACATAGGACCTGCGAATCTCATCTATCATTAACATCTGGACATTATCAACTACTGATTCTTACTATAAGTCCTGAGACACATGTTACTGCGACTACATCTACATCTATGCATGTTCTCGTCAACGCCTTTCAGCAACTAGACAAGCTCTCTGCTACCTAGAGAGATGATATTTTTGTGTACAGGTAACAGACCCGGGATGATCCCTTACTCCCTTACGATGAGGTCTGTAACTATTTAACGTGTTCAGGGTGAGCGTCTGAGTTCACGGGACCAGCGGCTTAACGTGAATTCTTCGAATCACGGCGATCTGACACTCACTGTATAGACCTGCACGTTGTACACAGTGAATGGGGTAGAGGAGAAATTCTACAATTAAATAGATCATCAGCTTACCACGGAAAGAAGATCCGATAAACTAACCTAACTGAATTAAGACTTGATTGTAGAATTTCCGACCTAGATAGGAACTTTTTGGGATGTACAAAGAATCCTGGTTTCAAGGCAACTTGAACCCACGATCCTGTGGTTGAAAGAATATTCCCGACGGCGACAGACGATCAGCGCGCTAGACCGCTCGGCCACCTCTACCACCTCTACCTGTAGTGTAGTGTTACACAACAAAATATGGCCACCAAGACAAAATGCGTAATAAATTCACTATTTTTCATGTTTGAAACCCAAAATAATAGTTCCAATGGAGTAAAAATATGTTGGGTAAGGTTTATGTTTGATGCTGAATTAAGCAAATTCTGATACTTGTTGAAGAGATGAAGAACATTTTGTAATTTTGGGTTTGAGACTGAGAGGCTTGATATCTCCCAGCACTATCTGGGTGAATCTACTAGCCTAAATGAGTTCTTGTGGCCAATGAAAAATACAAGGGGTGTGTCAGAGACATCCATTCAGCATCAAGCAAAAGTTTTGTCTATTGTAAAAAAGTTTTTGTAGTGATGGACGGCGCAACGATAAGCGATACCATGTGATTTTTGTAATAGGGGGGTTTGGTGTGAGGTGGGGGTATAGGGAGGATGTTTGTGGGTAACCAGTGTAGCTCACGACGAAGTGAAGTAATGCTGCAGTCCTTCTTTGCACCAGTTACTAAGAGAAGCGCGCTATTTTGTACAAGTGTTTTGCAAGCGTAGTGGCAGGAAGACCGTAGAGCAAACTATTATTGGCGTCCAGACGGGAGGTGACGAAATCATGCGTAAGAGTTTCTGCTGTTTTTCTGTCGATGAATTTGCGTATTTGCCCGATCTTGTGAATGGCAAAGTATGCAGAGCGACATACGTTGTTCACGTGCGTAGTCAAAGTCATATGCTTGTCCATAACAACTCCCAAATTGCACGCCTCGTCAACAATATTTACTTCCGACTGCCCAATTGTCAAAGATGAGATGGAAGAGATGTCTTTCGAGAAACGTGACGTTATGTGCACAACTTCTGTTTTGGAATCATTTAACAGAAGCCGATTAGTCGCAGTCCATTGCTTTATATCGCGAACACATTCTTCAATCTTTTCCAAATCCTTGGCTCTATCCGACTTATCAACAGAAAGATACACCTGCGTGTCGTCAGCGTAGATCATCTTGGTAACACTATGTTCTGAGATAACATCCTCTAAAGGAGCAGCGTAGATTGTAAAATCAAAGGGGCCACTAACCGATCCCTGTGGAACACCACATTGCAAATGATCATTCGTTGACAAGCTATTACCGATTGCAACACATTGCTTCCGGTCATGGAGGTAACTCTTAAACCACTGCAGAACATCACCGCAAATACCATATCGATCCCTCAGTCGCCTCAGAAGAATATGATGGTCAACCGTGTCGAAGGCAACCGAGAGATCAGGCAACACAAGAATAGTTTCCTTCCGATGATCAAGCGTACGAAGGACGTCATTGTGGACTCGAAGTAATGCACTTTCAGTAGAATGGTTCTTCTTGTACGCAGATTGCACCTTTCCGTAAAGTCCATTATCTTGCATACTCCTGCAACTGTGACATTGCTACGCGTTCGACAACCTTGGACAAAAATTTCAAGTTTGATATTGGTCTATAGTTGTTAAGATCTTCAGGATCTTTACCAACCTTCTTGATCAAAGGTGTCACGCGTGCAAGTTTGTATGAAGATGGAAACGTTCCTGAGGAGTTCATGATTCTTGTGATTGCTGGCAGAAGTTCCTCAAGGCATTCCTTGAGTAGCCATGTCGGGATGCAATCTGAATGACACGAAGAAGAAGGGTTTTAGAGATGGGGATGGTGATTGGGAAGGGGTTAGTGTTGGGATGGTATTTGTGGTTGGGAGGGGGTTAGTGATGGGGAGGGTGTTTGTGGTTGGGGAGGGGGGTAAGTGGTAGGGAGGGGTTGTGGTGGAAGGGCAGGGGTTTGTAGTGGGAATGGGATGGCCCTGGGGAGATGGTTTGTGGTGGGAAAAGGGGATGGTGGCATGGGGTATGGGATTTTGTGGTGGGGGAGGGGTTTGTGGTGGGGGAGGGGTTTGTGGTGCGGAAGGGGAGTGGGTTTAGGGTGGGGGATTGTGATGGGGGAGGAGGTTGTGGATGCATGGGGTGGGGAGGATAGGCCCTGGGGTGGTGGGGTGGAGAGAGTAGGCTGTGGGGTGGGGTGGATAGGGTGTTTGTGGTAGGAGATGGGTTTTGTGGTGGGGGAGGGGTTTTGTGAATGGGAGAGGAGGGGTTTGTGGCGGGGATGGGAAAGGGAGGGGGTTTTGTGGGAGGGGGTTTTGTGGGAGGGGGTTTTGTGGGAGGGGGTTTTGTGGGAGGGGGTTTGTGGTGGGGATGGGAGGGGGTTTGTGGTGGGGATGGGATGGGGTTTGTGGTGGGGATGGGTTTATGGTGGGATGGGGTTTGTGGTGGGGATGGGTTGGGGAGGGAGTTTGTGGTGGGGATTTTGATGGTAAAGGGGCTGTGGTGGCATGGGGGTGGGGAGGGGATTTGTGGTGGGGAAGGGATTTGTGGTGGGGAAGGGAGGGAGGTTGTAGGGGTGGTTTGGATGTGGAGGGGGCATTGTGGGAAGGTGGAGTAGGTTTCTGGTTGGGGTTCAGTGGGTTTGTGCATGTGGGTTGGGGGTGGGAGGGGTTTGTGGTGGGAGAGGGGATTGGTGTGTGTGCCACAATAAGTACACAATAAGCATAGAGGATTCCCTGTTTGTTAATGTAATAGTGCACTTTCAATGAAAGCTTGAAAACGAAATTTCAAAAATAGTTTTTGCCAAAAATGACTGAAATTGCATCTTTTTTCTAGTAAAACGTAACCATAAATTGTTATGAAGCGACGCAAATTCGTTTTGGTATCAAGTTCAACTATCGATATACATGTATGCCAATGGAGTTTTGTCTAATCCAACCTGAATGCACCTCAACACTTGTGCGAGTATACTAATTTACAGAGATGTATGTACAGTACAGGAAGATCACAGAAAATTTTACCTGCTCGTATCTCGTAGGAAGATAATGATGAATGATTTAATCTATCTGATCTGAGTCTGAGTCTACTCGACTCCCACAGCTAGGATTCAGAGCTTGTCTGAGACTAGAGTAGTAACAAACAAATGCAGTACAACAAATAATTTGTCATATGTTGGTAGTATTCATCATAGCTTTTTTGCATGTTTCACTATCTGTCCCATTTCTAGTTGGTGGTGGGTGAAAAACAAAACAACACTGTAGTCCCAATCGGTACCATAGTGCAAGTGTATCTTCGATACACGGTACCACCACCCTCCATAGACTCACGATGTCGCGAAATTCACATTGAGTGTCAGCACTGCCGATTTTTGACCTCAATATTTTCCCCAAAATGAGGATGCTTGATCAACATTATTTTACTCAATGTATTACTAAGAATAACTTCGCACTAATGTTTCAAAAATGTCAGAATTGTTTAATTTCATTACCATATTTGGAATCACTGTGATAAATGCATTGAAATAAGTACAAACATGCCTAGTATTGATTCAGTAATCCTTGAGATAGACTTTGAAAATTGGTTATGATACTTTTCCCCCCCATCCCATTCAGGAGAGGATTATATGCAGGTACCAGTGCGGCATTAGGACTATGTGGGGTCTGGGCTTATTGCGCAGGAGACAAGGGTGGTTCACAGCAACGTATTGTTCACCACATGACAGAGGACCACATTGAACTCTTGGAAAACCGGCCAGACTTGCAGTTGAAATTTGTACAAGTGTTTCTACGACATGGTGCACGCACGCCCATTGTATCACTAAAGCCTGAACAGTTGGAGCAGGTAAGTGTTTCTACCACATGGTACACGCACACCCATTGTATCGCTCAAGCCTGAACAGTTGGAGCAGGTAAGTGTTTCTACGACATGGTACACGCACACCCATTGTATCGCTCAAGCCTGAACAGTTGGAGCAGGTAAGTGTTTCTACGACATGGTGCACGCACGCCCATTGTATCGCTCAAGCCTGAACAGTTGGAGCAGGTAAGTGTTTCTACGACATGGTGCACGCACGCCCATTGTATCGCTCAAGCCTGAACAGTTGGAGCAGGTAAGTGTTTCTACGACATGGTGCACGCACACCCATTGTATCGCTCAAGCCTGAACAGTTGGAGCAGGTATGTGTTTCTACGACATGGTGCACGCACGCCCATTGTATCGCTCAAACCTGAACAGTTGGAGCAGGTAAGTGTTTCTACGACATGGTGCACGCACACCCATTTTATCGCTCAAGCCTGAACAGTTGGAGCAGGTATGTGTTTCTACGACATGGTGCACGCACACCCATTGTATCGCTCAAGCCTGAACAGTTGGAGCAGGTATGTGTTTCTACGACATGGTGCACGCACACCCATTGTATCGCTCAAGCCTGAACAGTTGGAGCAGGTATGTGTTTCTACGACATGGTGCACGCACGCCCATTGTATCGCTCAAACCTGAACAGTTGGAGCAGGTAAGTGTTTCTACGACATGGTGCATGCACACCCATTGTAGCGCTCAATCTTGAACAGTTGGAGCAGCTAAGTGTTTCTACGACATGGTGCACGCACGCCCATTGTATCGCTCAATCTTGAACAGTTGGAGCAGGTAAGTGTTTCTACGACATGGTGCACGCACACCCATTGTATCGCTCAAACCTGAACAGATGGTGCACACACGCCCATTGTATCGCTCAAGCCTGAACAGTTGGAGCAGGTAAACTAAATATGATTAGCATTAAATTCCATAGTAGATTTTATTTTTCTATAGCGTCCTGCAAAAAAGCTCTGTTCTACATGCCTGATCGACCAATATTTTCTGTTAATTTTCTTTCTTTTTTAAATCTAACAAAAATATTTTGAAAAACATTGAAGTTCATTTGAAAATTTGATTTGTACACGCACACCCATTGTATCGCTCAAGCCTGAACAGTTGGAGCAGGTAAGTGTTTCTACGACATGGTGCACGCACACCCATTGTATCGCTCAAGCCTGAACAGTTGGAGCAGCTAAGTGTTTCTACGACATGGTGCACGCACACCCATTGTATCGCTCAAGCCTGAACAGTTGGAGCAGCTAAGTGTTTCTACGACATGGTACAAGCACACCCATTGTATCGCTCAAGCCTGAACAGTTGGAGCAGGTAAGTGTTTCTACGACATGGTGCACGCACACCCATTGTATCGCTCAAGCCTGAACAGTTGGAGCAGCTAAGTGTTTCTACGACATGGTGCACGCACACCCATTGTATCGCTCAAGCCTGAACAGTTGGAGCAGCTAAGTGTTTCTACGACATGGTACACGCACACCCATTGTATCGCTCAAGCCTGAACAGTTGGAGCAGGTAAGTGTTTCTACGACATGGTGCACGCACGCCCATTGTATCGCTCAAGCCTGAACAGTTGGAGCAGGTAAGTGTTTCTACGACATGGTGCACGCACACCCATTGTATCGCTCAAGCCTGAACAGTTGGAGCAGGTATGTGTTTCTACGACATGGTGCACGCACGCCCATTGTATCGCTCAAACCTGAACAGTTGGAGCAGGTAAGTGTTTCTACGACATGGTGCACGCACACCCATTGTATCGCTCAAGCCTGAACAGTTGGAGCAGGTATGTGTTTCTACGACATGGTGCACGCACGCCCATTGTATCGCTCAAACCTGAACAGTTGGAGCAGGTAAGTGTTTCTACGACATGGTGCACGCACACCCATTGTATCGCTCAAGCCTGAACAGTTGGAGCAGGTATGTGTTTCTATGACATGGTGCACGCACACCCATTGTATCGCTCAAGCCTGAACAGTTGGAGCAGGTATGTGTTTCTACGACATGGTGCACGCACACCCATTGTATTCGCTCAAGCCTGAACAGTTGGAGCAGGTATGTGTTTCTACGACATGGTGCACGCACGCCCATTGTTTCGCTCAAACCTGAACAGTTGGAGCAGGTAAGTGTTTCTACGACATGGTGCATGCACACCCATTGTAGCGCTCAATCTTGAACAGTTGGAGCAGCTAAGTGTTTCTACAACATGGTGCACGCACGCCCATTGTATCGCTCAATCTTGAACAGTTGGAGCAGGTAAGTGTTTCTACGACATGGTGCACGCACACCCATTGTATCGCTCAAACCTGAACAGATGGTGCACACACGCCCATTGTATCGCTCAAGCCTGAACAGTTGGAGCAGGTAAACTAAATATGATTAGCATTAAATTCCATAGTAGATTTTATTTTTCTATAGCGTCCTGCAAAAAAGCTCTGTTCTACATGCCTGATCGACCAATATTTTCTGTTAATTTTCTTTCTTTTTTAAATCTAACAAAAATATTTTGAAAAACATTGAAGTTCATTTGAAAATTTGATTTGTTTTTGAAGTTTTTGAAAATTGTTGAAAATATTGAATTATGCTGCCAGACTTGATTCCTTAAGCACAAGCCAAGTTATTAAATAGATGTTTCAAACTGCTCGTCTTCTCACATTGCTACAAGTGGAACTTTATGTTCCGGGGGGGGGGGGGGGGGGGGGGGGGGCACTCAACTTATTTTTGGGTAGGGGTGTGCCATCCAAGGTCTCAAAAACAGGGGCTTCGGAGCGGATTTTTGATGAAAAACAGGGTCTTACTAGGAATGGAAGCAATGAGAATTTTTTAGTGGAGCAGAACCTACCTACATTGACTATCAAGTACACCTAGCACTAAAAGTCCCTGACCAGGCGCTTTGATGCTGGCTAATCCAAAAATCAATAATCAATACGGAAAATCTGAGATATACATTTCATGAGCAAATTTCTTCTCCGTAGTTTGATACCTCATTCATAAAAGTCGAGTGCGAGTGGATATTGTTGATGTTATGATTGTTTAATCTACCACAACTACCAAAACAATTCTTGCACTAAAAGTGGGTTTCAATGGGACACCTTGCTTAGTGTGTGATTACGCATTGAAAATGTGTGTGTACAGACTCCCTGTCTGTGCCTGTTACCCATTTATCCCCATACCCGACTGGTTGAGATAGCACACAGTTGACAATGCATCTGTGATGCAAATCAATGATATCCCATAGGAAACTAATTCTAGTGCAACTTTGTTGTCATTACTTGTGGTTATTGAAATCATCATAACTTCAAAGTGTTAATTCGATCTCTATGAATTAAGGTATCTAACTACGGAGAAGAACTTAGCCCATATAATATATATCTCAGATATTTGGTTCCCGATAATTGAGTTTGGATTAGCCAACATCAAAGCACCTGGTCAGGGACTATTTGTGCTAGGTGTATACTCCCTGACAGGGGGTGCACAACCCTATTCAGTTGTTATAATGGATGTTCTTTCTCTCACAATACTACAGGTGGAATGGAAGCAAGAAGAGCTTTTTAGTGGAGCAGAACATACCAACATTGATTATGAAGTATACTCCCTGACAGGGGGTGCACAACCCTATTCAGTTGTGCAAAAAGAATATCGCAAAATGAATCCTCTGCCTGTAAGTATAGTATACTCCATGTTAAGGGCAGGGAGGGGAGTCACAACTCTAATTATTTGTGGAAATTTGAATATTGCATAATTAAAAACACAAAACATAAGTGTATAGTCCCTGACGTGAAAAGGAGGTGGAACACAACTCTATTTAGGACTGGATGATAAATATCCTATGAAACCTTCAACAGTAAATAATGCTTAATTAGTCTTCGACTGCTTATGGGTTGTCTTCGACTGCCTAACGACTGCCTATTAGGCAGTCTTTTATGGTAAGGGACTCTCTGATAAGAACACAACCCTAAATATTTATATTTGAAAGAAACTTCTATACATAAGTAAACTCCCTGACAAGGTAGGGAGTCTCATCACGGAATGGTTGGAGGGAAGGAGAAGAGGAGCAGGGTTGTCATGATCACTATACTGGTCTATATAACCTGTTCATACAATGGCAACTTAGCCAAAGAGTGTGAACATGCGCTTAGCCAGCTTTCCCGGTCAGGGGTGGGGGGGGGGGGGGGGGCAGAATAAAATGTTTGTCCTGGTTTGGTAACTGTGGGAACACAATTCGGGTAGTCTCAGCATGTATTGTTTTTCTTCATTGTGGTAGAGTTAAATGGATAAATAACCATCAGTGGCGGCACCAGCATCCTTTTTTATTTGGAGTGCAAGACAAAATCTCGGGGGCAAAAGAATTTGTGGGTAAGGTGCGCACGAAGCATGCACACATTTTAGCCTTGAATGTCAAAATTGCCTAATTTAGCCTAATGTGGTCTGACATAATATATTTCAGACCTATTTTAAGCTAATTTGGATGTAATTTTGAAATGAGGCCACTGAGCGTGAATGATTTGACAAGACAGGGTGAGTAAAAAAAACCTGCAATAGTGGAAAGAAGCCATCTTGTTTCAAAAACTAAGTTGAAGTTTGAATTTTTTTAAACGTTATAAAAATACCTTATTTGTTACTAAATTTGTGTGAAAAAATGAAGTCAATATCATTTTCTGTTTGCCTTTGGTGAACCTTTTTACCTGTGCACCCATTTCACACTTTTGTCCACGAGATACCCAAAACATGCATAAGATCGCAAAATGTGTCTCTCATTCAAATTTGGAAACTTGAGTACATTTGTAATGTTATTGGAATTTGATGCATCCTTTCTTGTTTACATGTGAGTTAACATAATACATTTACCTAACCTATGCTATAAAATGCTTATAATGTTCTACCTTTTAATAAAAAAAATGACATTTTCCCAATTTTTGTTGGCGGGATATTCAAATATGAAAATGCAATGTGCGCCATTTCAATTGAAAATCACTGTGCTCGTGGACAAACATGTAAATTTGGTTGTGCAGCAAAGAGGGTCACCAAAGACAAACAAAAAATGCGATCGACTTCATTTTTTCTCACAAAGTTAGGATTAAATGTATCATACTTGCAACGTTTAAAAAGTTTCAAAATTCATTTTGGTTTTAAATAAAATGGCTTCTTTCCACTATTGCAGTTTTTTTTATTCACTCTAACACCTGAACAATAAATAATTTGCATGTTACATCTTTTTTCATTACCTCATTTTCTTTTTGCTTCATTATTAGGGCGGCGCTAAGCGAGGTCATCTGACAGCTTTGGGCATGGACCAGTGCTTTAAGTTAGGCTCTAGACTCAGACAACATTATCACGATAAACTCAAATTTCTACCGAAAGAATTCCAGCCACAGGATTTCTAGTAAGTGGGGTTTTTGCAGTAAGTGGGGGTTTTCCAACAGTCTAAGTTTTGGGAAATTTGGAAAATTTGAAGGAAAAAAATCACCAAAAAAACAACAACAACATAAATCGCCAGACCAACCAACCATACCTGATAGGTCCATCCGCTTGTAGAACAGTTGGGTTTTTTGCCTATAATGCTTTATGAACTAAACCTGTCACTGAATTTATATTGACATGTTTTGATGCCATTTTTATTACAGTTTCCGGTCTACAAATATTGTTAGAACTATAGAATCCCTGCGATGTGCAGCGGCTGGATTATGCAGCCCATTGAAAGGTAATAGTCGGTTCATTAAACATCACTTAGGTCTAAAAAAAAAATGTTTGATTGGCGTAACCCGACCGACCCTAAATACATCGCCGACCCTGAATATTTTTTATTATTTTGAGTGGGGAAAAAAAGGGGGAAAAAAAAAAAATGAAATCTGAAGTTTGTTATTGTTTAAAACTTCAGAAACTTGTACTCATAGAGTCTGTTGGTTTCTATAAATAAAAAGAAAAATGTTTAAAGAAAAGAGAATTTTTGCCGTCTCTTCATTTGTGTGTACTGCTGTCTTTGAAGTGTTCAAAAGTAGATGATTTATTTTTTATTTTATTTTTTTTTTAAATCCAGACCGACCTACCCTATTTGTTTTGGTCATGTTACGCCAATCAAACTTTTTTTTAGGCCTTACTTATGTTATCATCACTGTTATGTCAAAACCTTGTATGTTTTCCCAGCCCTTCAGCATGTACAGGGTGTATAAAAAAAACCGCAACACTTTTTGCCAAGAACAGTGCGATTACGACAAATCACATATCGCCCTGAAACTTAGATATTCTGTTAAGACTACTTCTTGGCTATCAAGTAGTCAAGTTACAGCAATATCGATAAATGAATTGGCCAAGATACTCAGGATAATAAGTAGGGAAGTGCAAAACACGTTTTACATCGTTTTGTCCTGCATTCCTGATTTTCTTGTCAGGTCGATATTAACGAGACACTTTAACCCATTGAAGAATATGTCATGTTAAAGATTAAATCTGGCTACAACTGCTATTTCAGTATCATATTATATAAAAACTGAGCACATTTGTAATAAATTAGTTGATAGTAAATGACACAGCTTGAAATCAAAATTACAAAGTCTGTTGATGCAAATCCCCTCCCCTTTTTCTCTCTAATAAAATATAAGTATGGTACAATATTCAAAAGATGAAGAAATGAAGTACCGTAAAACGGGGTGAATAGGGACATGGGGTGAATAGGGACAAAAATGGGAAACTTTTTTTAAATGTCACCCGGCCAGTTTGTGTACCGTAAATCGGTGTGAATAGGGACATGGGGGCCCCGTGTCCCTATTCACCCAGTTTTCGTTACACAAACTGGCAGGGTGACATTTAAAAAACTTTTCCCATTTTTGTCCCTATTCACCTCCATGTCCCTATTCACCCCGTTTTACGGTAGTCCATTAAAGGTAGGAATTGTTTTGTATGAATCATTCATTGTTAGTTTGTGATGGTGACATTATTGTGCCTCAAAATGCTGTCCTTGTTTCAAGACGCATCGACGAGCACATTCCTGCATGAGAAGCACTACTCGACGTGTCATCCGTGTGCGCCTTATTCCCTAAACAACTTTGGTGATGCAGTTCCTAAGATCTTGGAGATTAGTTGGTGGTGTCTGGAAGACTTGAGACTTAATATAACCCCCAAAGAAAAAGACTAATGGTGGAAGGTCTAGTGAGCGAGCAGGCCACTCCGTAGCATGTCCAAGACCAACAACTCTGTTTATAGGACGAACGATGTAAATCGTGTTTTGCATTTGTCTACTTATATCTTTAATATTTCAGCAAATTTGTAATCGTTCTCGCTGTAATTTGACTATGTGATAGCCAAGAAGTAGTCCTAACATAATATTTAAGCGATATGTGATTTGCTGTAATCGTACAGCTCTCGGCAAAAAGTGTTGCGGGTTTTTTATACTGTATTTGGCTTCCTCTGGACTGTGACGTAACTTATCATGCGCAGCTTTTACGCATGCGTATATATATCTTCCGCCTTTCAACGCTTGTATGTATACCCTAGCGCCACGAGTAGTTGCTCGTGTTATGTGCTGCAATTCGTAGAATATGCATAACGTCACTGTCTCGTGATGGCCAAATAGACTATAATAGATAGATGTGTGTTTGGCCCTTGAACATGTTTAGTGTAAACTGCCCAAAGGTTATACATAGGAATTAAGTACTACTTAAAAAATGCTGAAGGGCCAGATCACTTATGTTATGTTAATGCCACAAGACACCAAGCAATCTCTTATCCCCCTGAGAACTACCGGCCGATTGGTTAAAAAGATGGATACATCATTTATTGCTCCAATGAGAGACATTGTTAGAATAATTGTATCCCTGATAAAGATTGGAGTGAAATATTTTACAAGCTGCATTTTAATTGGCTATTCAAATGAGTCTAACTTGCAATAAACCAATCAGAACCACTGTAAGATAGACAGGTAGACCCAGAGGGTTAAACGTCCTTCATTTAGTATTTCCAGACTGCTATTGGAAATATTTATCAAAGCATGAAAATTTTGCGATTTGTCAACATTGGATATATTCCCAGCCCCTAAATTTTATGATAGCCAAGTTCAGGTTCATGTTGTAAATGTGTCAACTTTTACAATCAATGGTTTGAAAGAGACATTTTGCCATCAAATGTCATTGTGAATGTCATATTTTCAACTCAGATGGCGTAGGCACAAAACTAGTGCTTATCGTCGCTATTCTTTCAAAATCTTGTATGTTTTTCCGGCCCTTCAGCATGTATAAAGTAAAACTGCTAACGGTTATGCATAGGAAGAGTTGCTTTATACATGTTCCGGGACAAGAGAACTTGCAAGGTTTTGATAGATGTGATTTGTCACTTAAAAATGTTTAGAGCAGACCGCCTAAAGGTTATACATAGGAAGTATTACTTTATACATGCTGAAGGGCTGGATTGAGATACAAGGGTTTGAAAAAAATAGGGCCGTTTTGTTATTGAACAGTTGCAAATACTTCATGCATTAATAGTACCTGCATCAAACCAATATTAGCTTACTTCTTATTTAAGACATCTGTAGACAATTACTTGAGTGATTTCAGTTGTTTCCCTTCTTTTTATTTTTCCAGAGCCAGTTCAAATCTTCGTAGATGACTTTCCATTCGAGATTCTTTATCCTAACCGAGAAGCATGTCCAGCCCTTCGGGAATTTGGCATGGCTATATTCAAGAATACCGACCTAGTACCTGGCCTGGCAACCCACAATAAAGCAATCCACAACTTACTGGGTGTTGAGAACAGTGATGAAAGGCATAAAGTCAATTTTATTTACATCAGAGATGTCCTACGAGCCAGAGAGGTACGGCTACAATTTTAAAAGGTCTTGTTTTGCATAAACCAATCTACAATGTCCAACAAGTTTGGCCTTACCTTCTTTTTTATTTTTCATTTTTTTAGGAGGAGCCTGTTAAACCATAATAACAAAGAAACCTCTTAATTTAGTCAGGCAGTAAAACTGTTTATAGTAGATTCATAAACAAAAAGTTCAATTTTTATGAATGAGGTGTCAATTTATGGGTAAGAAATTGACTCGCTTAATGTATCTACGATTTTTGATACCGATTATTATTCATTTTGAATTATCCAATATTAACCCTAACACTCTTGAGTACTACGAATTACCACGATGCGGTGTGCTTGTGTCACCCGGCTCGGCAGTTTTTCGATGAAATAATGGCCCCAGGGTATATACAGGTCGGAATATACTCCGCCATGCATGGTTTCCCCCCGTGGCCTAGCGGTAGATCGTCTGCCTCTGAACCCAGAGGTCCGGGGTTCGAGCCCCGGGGAGTGGGGCACTTTTTCCCCTCGCTATTTGGCCGTGAAAAATCTCTTTGGAAAAGGTGCCTCGGGGGTTAGGGTTATACACCTAGTCAGGATCTTCTGTGTTAGGTGCACATTATACCTGGCTAAGAACTGTTTTGTACTAAAACCATTTTTTTTATATATATATCCAGGCGCACGGTAAATTTGTACCAGAATTCCTCCAAGCTCGACTAGACTACATAGACGAGCATGCAATTAAACTGGAGGCCTATCTTTGTGCCGGAGCAGGCCCTGACAAGAAACCGGATGTAGACGTGCTGCAATTATCAGTTGGTAATTGTCTGCGTATGATCACCAGTAACCTAGAGAAAGCTGCAAATAATCAGTGGTAAGTTAGCAGACTTTGACATTTTCCTGTATCACATTGCAATTTTGAGTATCGCATCACAATTTGCATATGAATATATGTCTATTGTAATATGTGACGCGATCAAGCGGAATGAGGCGTATGTCGGGAATATTGATTTTGAGTTACAGGTAAAAAGAAGTGACAAATTCTTATGATTTACATTATTTTCTCAGTTGGTAAACTGTTTGTAACTTTAAAACTAGAAATTTGATGTTAGTGGGGTTTGGACCATACTGTAGCATTTTGCAACTGCTTTTAAATGGACAAATATCAAAATTCAAAACTACCGACATGTGACTCATTTGGATCACGTCTCATATAGCATTCAAAGTCTGGTACAAAATTGCAATATTGGTTTCTGTAGTTCAAGATGTTGACGAATATAGATTGCACACCATGAAAAAAGAGAGAAAATGCTGTGTATCCATTGTGTAGTGTATTGAATATGTAAATTTGGAAACGTCACAGATTTTCATTAAAGGTATATTGTGTGATCTTTTCCAGGAGACGTCCTAAATCTTCGAAAAAAAGTTGGAAGCAGATTTTTTGCAGAATTACATTTCTGATCATTAATCATGAATATATTCCAAGTTACAGTATACAATTCCTAATTACTTCAAAATCATGGTTTTAGAGTGAATTTAGAGTAAAAATAAGATGTTTATTTTCACTCTAAAACCATGATTTTGAAGTAATTAAGAATCGTATCGCCCTGTAACTTGGAATGTATGTACGATTTATGATCAGAAATGTAAATCTGCAAGAAAATCTGCTTTCAATTTTTTTTTAAGGATTAAGGGCCTTTTCCTGGAAAAGATCACATAATATACCTTTAAGGGGGTTCATGACACATGGCCTTAACCGTCAAATTTTCTTGAAATTTTGATATTAGGTATTCTCAACGGTGCTGACCACGAATCTAAAATTAAAAAATGGGGTAACGGGCTTAGTTTTTGAGCTACATCCGTTTCAAAAATGGTGTTTTTTCAAAAAAATACTACATGGTTCTATGGGAAATGAGGAAAATCTTGACTTTAATGGAAGATTCCAGAAAATCTGCTCGATAACTTTTTTTGTTTTTTCAATATGTGCTGCCCATTGATACATTCTTTCAGATAATTAAATAAAAAAATGGGGTCACCAGCTTACTTTCTCTAATAATTGGCTTTAAATGACAAAATTGCCTGCAAATTTAAGTGTAACGTTTAGCGCGTAAACACGCGTTAATTGCGCATGCAGCAAACGATAATCTTCGCGCGTATGGTGCGTTAGGAATTAAGCATTTCGTTTATCTGTGACGCAGAGGCAACGAAGTTTCGCAATTTATGTCGTGATCAGCGAGAGGTTGCATCAGCTCTCAGACATGCTTGGCTTACTTGTAAAAGTGAGTCCTTTTTCACATTTTCCAACGAAAACCAACGTACCCGATTGCTTGATGATGTCCGAAAATTGTTTTAAAACTAGCCTATAGACCTACACTAGTAACTGGAAAGCGGGGAAATCCTCACAGTATATTATGCAGTAAATTCAGACCTCACCTGAGTAATTTGGTGTGCACCGCACTAGAATTTCTGGCAAACGTGCGTGAGTATCATCATAATATGAACCTGATTCATATTGGCCATCAAACCTCGCCCCACCCCACCTGACAGGCCTACCCATGCCTGTCCTGCATCACCTCACCCCGATTTCCCCCAACCAGCGCCCAAATCAATACATTAGTCACGCCTTGCTGTCTGCTTTTATAAATTGGGAATGTATTATTTTTATGTTTAAAAGAAAACTCGTGATTTTAGCATGTTTAGTTTAAACATACACTGTAAAAAATGGTATCTTGGAGACTTTTTGAAGTCATGCCTTGCAAATAAACGTGTCTTAAACAATAAAAAACATAGCAACATATTTGGCTGAAGACACGGGCCAAGACATGTCTTGTGAAGCCAGTTTTGAGACAGGTCTCCAGTAAAACATGAGGCGCGTCTCTATGCAAGACATTTGTCCCGCAAAGAAGTATCTCCATGCAAGATACGTCTAAATTGTAAGACATGTCCATTGAAGCCAATTTTGAGACATATCTTGAGTTTGTGTCTCTGGCAAGACATGACTTTCTTGAAGACGTGTCTCATCATGCTCATAGCCTACATGTCTCAATTGCCCTATATGCGCCTTGGCTCTCGTGTTTTCAGCAAAATATTTGTAAATGGGTTTTTTTTGCAGTTAAAGTGTTTATTTGTGTTTTCGTTAGTTTATTTACTTGTTTATTTGTTTATGTTGAGTTTTGTTTTAAGACCGCACTCTTTTGTGAAAGCGTAAAATTTGATCGGGTTTAAGGGACCATATATGAACTCTTAAAGTATCTGGGGTGATTGCAAAACGTTGTAAAATACGACGCTTGATTTTTCAACTCACATAAAGGGGTCATTAAATGAGAAGGCCCAACTATTAAGTCAATCAGTGATAATCTAACATTCTAAAAAACAGGTCATATATCTATCTTAAACTTTCAAATGTCGTTTGCAAAATGGGTTTCACTATTTAAGATGATTTTACAAACAGGATTTTATTCAGTATTAAGTTATTAAATATAAGAGTGATTTCGATAGATTAAAACAGGATATGTCTAATGTTCATTCAATGAGAATCCCACTCTCACAAATATCTGAATATCGTGCTTTTGCAAATGGGATTTCACTATTATTTCAGTAAGAAAATAATCTTGTTATTAAATAAAGGATAATTAAGATAAACTAGAAATATGATAATTTAGTAATAGGTTCAAACATAGGTCAACATGGTCGTATACGGCCTACTGGCTTGTCGACCATTTGCGTCATGCACCCTCCGTCTACATTGATAACGGGTTGTACATGTCAGTGTTTAGTTTGTATACAGCGTACCAAGGCTAGTTTTTGATCACATTTGCATGTGGCAAGGAGCCGACAGATTATGCGGCCCGCTGATGATGTAAATCGACCATTAAATTGTCTTGCCGCCGCGCACGACTGATTTTCGCATTTAATGCGTGCGCTGTTGAACTTTTAAACGCGACAGCTTGCGTCAAAAGTACGCGCGTCAAAATTTGCGTGTTTGCAAGCGCACAGCGGAATACGCTAGCATTTTCAAGTTGTTGAAAACCAGGTGAAAACGGCATGCGCGTGCTCTATGTGTCATGAAACCCCTTAACTGGTGCTAATCATGGCTAATCTTTGTTGTTTTGTAGCAAATTTGATACCAAATTGTGCCAAAAAGATTCATCCAAATGTCTGTCTATCTAGCCTGTTTGGTCAAAATATAATTGGAAGTCACTCTATAGGACATGAACAAAGTGTATGACTTTTTGTTGTTGTTGAGCACTTTAGAAGGTTGCCATGAATATGGATGGGTATATCATTTAAAGGCATATTATGTGATCTTTTCCAAGTAGCGCCCTCTATCATTGATTTTTACTATGAAAGCAGATTTTCTTGCAGATTTGCATTTTTGATCATAAATCATAAAGATCTTGTAAGTTACAGAGCGATACGATTCCTAGTTACTTCAAAATCATGGTTTGAAAATAGATTGTACCGAGCGGTACAATCTATTTTTTCAAATTTTACTCTAAATTCACTCTAAAACTATGAATTTGAGGTTATTAGGAATCGTATCGCTCTGTAACTTGGAATATATTTATGATTTATGATCAGAAAAGTAAATCTGCAAACAAATCTGCTTCCAATTTTTTTGAGGATTGAGGGCGTCCCCTGGAAAAGATCACATAATATTCCTTTAACTGTTGCTAATCATGGCTAATCTGTGTTGTTTTGTGGCAAATTTGATACCAAATTGTGCCAAAAACATTCATCCAAATGTCTATCTAGCCTGTTTGGTCAAAAAATAATTGGAATTGAAAGTGTATGACTTTTTTGTTGTTGAGCACTTTAGAAGGTTGCCATGAATATGGATGGGTACATTATTTAATGTTTTTAATGGTTTAGGTAGGTGGGAAAGTGTAGCAGGGCCAGGGTTAAAAAGATGTACCACACAGGAAACACAGTACTTTAGTTCATAATGTAACATTCTACACGATGCTTCATAGCAGTGCGGTTGATGCTAACTGAGGCCATTAGAAACTCAACCTCTTTAATGAGCGGCACACGAGGTATTGAGAAAGAATGGGCTGCCAATCCAGCATCCCCCATGGGACCGGACCGTTGATGGAGTCGCACACGCAACACAAAGCTATAGTCACGTGTAAGAGTCAATTCTTGCTAGTTTCTTACAGTATAATGAGTAGTCTATATCACAACTTGATACATTTCGTCGCCATATTCTGGCAGTTTATTAAAGAAAACGTTGCTCTAAATTATACAAAGTATTACAATGAAAATGACAAGAGACAATACAAGACGTCTGCAGACAACAAGGTTCAACACGAGAGAGAGCAAATATATTTTTACAAGCTCGCTCGCCAATACAGCGCTCAGCTGTGGTTGGCTAATGGTTATTCACATCTGAGCGCCGATTGGCTCAAATCAATATAAATAATGCGAAGTCAAATAACCAACACTGTACAATACCATTATTAATGTAGGGGTGTTTTTACATCCCACACATACTTACTAGATAGACAAGACAAAAGGCTGTGATAAGATTGTAACATTCTGCGCTGGGGTAACATTTAATTTGTTCTATAGTTTGATCAGTTCCAAATTGGCGAAGCCTTCTTATAGCAGCGAATGAATATAGAAGGACACGGGCATGAATTGTGTAACGCGTGTGTGCGACCAAAACCGTGTGCGTGTGACCATAATTACGCGCGTACGCTTGGATTACTTTTGCATGCGGAGAGATAAAAAACGAATATTTTTTGTCAATTTGGAACTGATCAAACTATAGATAGACAAGACAAAGGGATGTGATAAGTTTGCAACATGCTGCGCTGGGGTGAACTTTAATTTGTTCTAGACAGGCATCACAATTGATTTTATTACGCTTTTCATAAGGCAAAAAAAAAAGAAGTTTGTCTCAAATGACCCGCGCGCATTCCCAGAACCGCCCCGCGTTAGCTTCTTTTTTTTTCTTTCTTTTTTTCATTCTTTTTTCCCCCAATTTTTTTCCAATTTTTTTTCTTCTTTTTCAATTTTCTCAAAAAAACTTGCAAAATCCAACTTTTTGACCAAACAAATATCGATATAGGTCTAAATTGAAGAAAACATTTTTTTAACAAAATCCGCAGACCGCATTTGATTTTCAGTCCCTCATGTCATTTGAGACAAACTTTTTTTTTTGCCTAATAACTTTTTCATAAAATAACCATACGCTTACTTGACATATCATTTCAGCAAAAACAAAATGCATCTCTACTCGTGCCACGACACTTTACTAATCCCGGTTCTGATCGCCTTAGATTTGTTTCCCAGTGCCTGGCCTAACTGGTCAGCCGATATCATCTTTGAGCTATATCAGGATAAGAAAGGAAAGAGTTATGTGAGGACTTTGTATTTAGGAGAGGTAAGAATCTTTATTGGGGTATTGACCGGGGGAGGAGGGGGCACACTTGTATTCTAAGGTGTATATTTTGCTCAATCAAAAATGTTTAAATGGGTAA
Organism: Ophiura sarsii; assembly: GCA_035610835.1. Classification (NCBI taxonomy): domain Eukaryota; kingdom Metazoa; phylum Echinodermata; class Ophiuroidea; order Amphilepidida; family Ophiuridae; genus Ophiura; species Ophiura sarsii. Next base: position 14,232,837 of record CM069451.1, on the reverse strand, counting down.
GGGTTTTTTTCTTTTTTCACAGACGCATTCATTGTTGCTGAGAGTGTCAAAATAGCAAGATTTATAGTGTGTTTCTATTGAGACCCATTATCCGGGTTAACCCGGAGGAGAGATTAATTTTGCTTAATAGAAACAGACATTATCCTGTATCCTCCGGATAATAGCGGAGGGATTTCCCTCCTACTTCTGCAAGGATAATACCGTAGGCATTATCCGGATTGCGCTAGTAGAAACTCACTTCGTTCCGATACAGTGCGCAAGCAGTAGCGAACCCGGAAGTAAGCATACAACATCAATCGCAAATGCCATAATTATTTGCCGTCTCCGACTTGCTTTCTTGCACAAATGTGCGCATCTCTGAAGAAGCTGGGTATATTTGGGTATTCTTTTGAGTCTATTTTGATCATTAGAACCGCTCATATGTATGATTCGAGGACTGGTTCTGTTCAAATGTAAACATTGTCATCACGATCACGTTTGCGACGTCCACTGTGCATGGCGCCATATTGTCAAACGAGTTCAACCCAAAATGCCTTGCGGATGACCCAAGCATACAACCTTTAGCCTGCAAGACACGCATGACACGATACGACACGCAACTTTGTATCCTACTCGGAAAACAGTCGCCAATAGAAACACACCGGCAGCCACTAGGCTCCACTATTATCCGGTGGGAGATGCCTCCGGATAAAATGTGGATTCTCAATAGAAACACGCTATTAGTCAATGATGATGTTAACGTGTTCATTCATTCAGCATATACGACTAAGCAAATACAAAAAACAAAACAAAAGTAAAACATTCGGTTACAGAGCATATGTTGGGGGTTGCTGAGAAAGGTATTTGTTAAAAGAAATGTAACCCCCCCTCACCGACAAATCTGTTCAAACTTGTCTAGGGCATCTTTGGATGGATCACAGACACTATATTGGTACAGAGTCCATTCTGTAAGTGATCATGATATATCTACCTTCTTATGTAAATGTATTACCCTCCCTCAGTTTTGTAACGCATGTCTTTGAATCAAATATCGGTCACTGTGCGGGTACAATCACTGTATTACTTGTGAACTAAAGGGAGCCCTCTGTTGATCATTTCATATCAATAGCAACAGAATATCAGAACACAGACAATACTGCCCTCATTAGGAACATTAGGAATTTACTCATTGGCGCTGCTGCATGCAAAATTTTAGACAACGGGCCAGACACTGAATAAATGGTTTAAGTAAAAAAGAATCCCAGACACTGAATAAAGGAAATAAGTAAAAAATGATTTAAAAATTTAAAAAGGTTAAAAAAAAAAGGGGATAAAAATAAAATCGACTATGGCATAGTCTAAGTTTGTCTCAGAAGAAACATGAAAAGAGGCTATGGGAAATGTGGTATCTTTTTATTTTTTTTGCGTGAGACGGGCTCTGTGAAGCAAGAAATTGAAAAGTTCCACGAAAAAAACGGGGAACAAGTTATGCGGTAAAAATATGAATTTAAAAAACTACGAGCGCGGTCTTCTGGGACAAACTTTGTGTATTTTTTGCCTTATATAAACAAAAAGAGACATACCATTGCCCCCCTTAAAGGCATATTATGTGATCTTTTCCAAGTAGCGCCCTCTATCATTGATTTCTACTATGAAAGCAGATTTTCTTGCAGATTTGCATTCTTGAACATAAATCATAAAGATCTTCTAAGTTACAGATCGATACGATTCCTAATTACTTCAAAATCATGGTTTGAAAATAGATTGTACTGAGCGGTACAATCTATTTTTTCTAAATTCACTCTAAAACCATGATTTTGAGGTTATTAGGAATCGTATCGCTCTATAACTTGGAATATATTTATGATTTATGATCAGAAAAGTAAATCTGCAAGAAAATCTACTTCCAATTTTTTTCCGAGGATTGAGGGCGTCCCCTGGAAAAGATCACATAATAAACCTTTAATGCATATTTGTGGAACATACTCCTACCCTGTTTCAAAGCTGAGCTATAATATTTTAGCAAAACCAAAATAGTTACTACATTACTACACTAGACACCAGGTTCACACATGTGTAGAAATGTTAAAGAGTGCCCTCTTGTGCTCATATTTGACCAGTCAATTTTAGTGACATGTGCAGCTGAGGTAGCATGCAAAATATGGTCAGATTTAAATTAATGGAGTTTTTTTGTACAAAAAGTGCCAAATAACAGTACAGTTTATTCTTTTTCCCTTTTTTCAGGAAAAGCAAGTTCTAGGAACCAAAGAAGGCGTGGTGCCACTAGAAAGATTCCAAAAAGAAATGAAACCAATGACTATAGAATGGGATGAGTACAAACATGTATGCCATTTACCCAAGCAATAGGTGATAACATTAATGTTGCAGCTTCTAGATAGGTGAGTTGAATACAGTTTTTTATATCTTGGTTTGTGTTTTGGACCTTGAAAAGGTTTAAAATCAAAAGAACATGGAGATTACATAAGGAGTTTTGCTTAAACATATTCAGGGGCCAAAACATATATCTGCCCATTGGGGATACATTTCTGAACTAAATTCAGACAACATTTGATTTGATATATGGCTTCATAAACAAGAAGGTATATGTAAGGGGAATTGTAATTGTAATATGTTCAAAAACATGTCTAAAACATGATTGGCGCCAAATTCAGGTCTCAAATATTCTTCTATCTTCTTCTTTGTTTCTTCTTCCACGGCTATTTGATCCCACATAATTTGACCGTAACTTGCTGGCCCGGTTCTGGATTTCAAGTACCTGAATATACTGTCCATCTTTTGTAGAAATTTCAGAACATTTGTTGGTGCCATTTCTGAGAAATAAAGCTTTGAATATTATTATGTACTATAATAGCGCCCTCATCGGCCACATTTCCCATAGAGTTACATGTAAAATGTGTTTTTTAAGTAGAAAATGCCGATAATTTAAAAAGGGCTCTAACAACTTTCTTGAAATTTTCACCGTATACTCGTATTCATTAGCGCTACCTAAATCAGGTCAAACCATAACGGGGCCACTATGTAATATTTTTTTATTCCATAATTTTATTTATAAAGCGGACAGTCAAACAGCCGTGCTTCCGATAAAAAGCAAACGTCAGTAACTGAATATAATCGCACTGGGTATCCCTTGAACCTAGGGATATGTGCGTACAAATACAGACCCGGGATGATCCCTTATAACTACTCTTTACGAAGGAGTTTGTGACGTTCTAAAGTGCTCGGGTATAGCTCTTCTGATACACGAGACAACCATTTTTACGTGACTTCCAAACCATGGTGCGCTAAACATGCCTACTTCAATCTGTACGGTCTGAAGGAGGCATGGGGGCGAGGCTGTATGGGAATCGCCGCAATTCGCATGTCAATTGAAATCAACAAACACATATATTTGATGTCGTTGCCTGAAATCACTCAAAGGGAATTGTGCTACTACTCTAAGGCTGACATCCTTATTTGATTACACATGTGCAAATTGGAGTTATGCATGCAGAATTATGATTCAATCATAAAATGCATGCTGCAATCACCTTTCAACTTAAGTTGACACAATGTTGTAAACCAAAATGCAGTGATCCACTTTGTAACCATATTGGGATTTAAACCTGTGATAATCTTTTAAATTAAAGGGGCATTGAAAGATACGTATGGGAGTGCGCCCTCAATTATCCTGAAAATCAGGTTTTTTTGCATCAAAGTAATACTTAGGCATATACTAACTACCATCTGAAACAGTTTACCAACATTCGCCGTTTATCATATAAAATTTCATGATTTTCTTAGTTTCGATATGATCATATTGAAACTAGGTGCTGAATTCGGAAGTTATGCGATCGTTTTACATGCATACTTTTGGGGCAAATCTCAACCAGGAAGTGCCGTTATTTGCTTATTTCGTATGAAAACGATGTCGGAATTGTATGACATTTTGGATTTGGGCTATGTTGATGATTACCTTTACGTTATTTGCTCATTTAGTATATCGATACATCTCTCAATGCCCCTTTAAGTTAAGCCATCCAAATTATTGGTCAAAATAGGTACTCACTCTATGGGTCACATATTTATATCAGAGCATAACCAAGAACCCCAAGTAAGAAAAGCACCCATATCCTTTAAAGGTATATTATGTGATCTTTTCCATGGGACGCCCTCAATCCTCGAGAGAAAAAAATTGGAAGCAGATTTTCTTGCAGATTTACTTTTCTGATCGTAAATCATAAATATATTCCAAGTTACAGAGCGATACGATTCCTAATAACCTCAAAATCATGGTTTAAAGAGTGAATTTAGAGTAAAATTTGACAAATAGATTGTACCGCTCGGTACAATCTATTTTTTCAAACCATGATTTTGAAGTAATTAGGAATCGTATCGATCTGTAACTTAGAAGATCTTTATGATTTATGATCGAAAATGCAAATCTGCAAGAAAATCTGCTTTCATAGTAAAAATCAATGATAGAGGGCGCTACTTGGAAAAGATCACTTAATATGCCTTTAATCCAAGTCATACAAATACCATTGAAAACACTTATTTTCTTAAGGTGAGACCAATTGATCAATTATTCATGCACAGCTCATTGCACATCAAATCACCCGGGAGACCTGCATCCTTAGTTGCTGTCCGTTGCTGTGTTGGCATCACTTAACACGTTCCACACGGCTATTAGTTTTACCCTATACAAAACAAATTTTTCAGAAATCTCAAGGATTACTGAACCAATACTAGGCATGTTTGTATTTATTTCAATGCATTTCACATTGTGATTCCAAATATGGTTATGAAATTTAACAATATTGAATTTTTTGGAACATTTTGTGAAATTTTGGAGTGTCGTCTGTTAGTAGCTGTCTGCCGCGTGGAAAGTGTTAACACTTGAGTAAGGGTAAAAATAACGGGATCATAATTAATGAGTTCTGTTTTTGAGTCATCACTGGCATTGGAGAGGGGTCTGGTCTTGTTCGTCCATTCCACAATATTGGCTTAATTCTTGACGAGGTGGCATGACGTGAATTGCTGATGAGGGGTGGAAGGATGTTGCTCTTATCTGGGTCATGTGACAGGAGTGCATTCTACTATAAAACCACTTAATTTCGCGTGGTATGTAATTTTGCGAGGACCTTAAAGTCGCATAATAAAGTTTAAGCCATAAAGCTTAAACTCCTTTAGCCGATGAAGCGGAAATTGTGTTTGCTATAGTTTGCTGGTCTCCCGTAGCAACCTTATGACCACTCTCGTTCCACTTCCGGGAGCCCGCGAACTCACTCCTTTGTTATATGTTTCTGCTCGTCCATCCCCTAACTAATTTTATCATTCGCTCTTTAGTTCCGTACCAAGTAGGTTGATTTTAAAATAAATTCTTTCCGTACCCGTTTGGTTTTCAAGTTGGAGTGTTGTCAGCGGTTTAGCTTTTTTGCTTCACATTACGGGGCTCCTCCTTCTTTGATTTCCTTCTGCTATTAACATTCATTTGTTACGGTAAAGTACTTATTTAGAAATTTAATTATTTGGTATTTAAGAATCATTTATTTGGTGCCTTTACGATATGGCTCAATAAATGTCCGCGAGAATTCCGCGAGAGCGAGAGGCAGAAGTCGATATATTATTAACACACGGGCCTCTCAGCAGTTGATCAGTCAGTCAGTCCGCCGGTTGCCAAGTCAACAACAACAACCGGCCGTTTCCGATTGCTTCCCGTATAAGATAGATCGAACATTATTCAATAAATTGGCGGTGCGGCCTGACGATGCTCTTCGCATACAAGTATCAAACGAGGAAATCGAGGATTTGGTGGATTCAAGCGAGGATACGACGCCGACGGTGGAAAGAAGGAATGTCTCAAGCTTATTTCTAGGACCATCGACGAGTGCATCATCGGGAGCAGCACCACAGATTACACAAAACCAGTCGGGTGAGAACGAATTGTATTCTTCTAATCGTGTGACTAGTGCTAGTACTAGTAATTTTAATAATCCTCCCCGCAATAATAATATTAATAATTATATAAATAGGCAAATTATGTTCCCCGCGATTGTGTCTTTTCCGATACATTCACGGGTAGTCAACCCCTCCTCGCATCAATTTGCTTTCCGTTAGGCGAGGAACTGCCTCAATTGACTAATGGGGACATTGGTTACGCCATCTTAGTTCAAGTGTTTAGTATTGAAATCCCGGATTGAAATGTGGGGTAATTATGGATTAACACAGACAGAATATACCCCTTGAAAAGGGTGAATGGCTTCATTATCATGGTTATATTGATTTATGCGTTATGTAGCAGGCATTCATAATCGATCTTTAAGACTAGCGTTATGCCTTGTATAGGCCATATAATTATCTATTTACATGATTAAACATATCAGGGTTGTGTTCAATTATAATTATGGTAAATCCATTATAATCAGAATAGTGTAGGCGTTCATATCAATGGCTATTGACTATAATTTGTCCATTAAACCTGAGACTAATAATATTTGTTTCAGATTAAACCATCTGGGTCCTTGTCTACGTCTTGACAAATATCATGGGTACTACATGATAGTACATGCCTGTATTATTTATGTATATTCACCACTGTTTACACCAATTCTAGGTAGTAAAGTGTATAGGCAGAGAGACTAGTCCTCCCTGATAGGCCCAGCCACACTGTTGGGTTTTTTGTATGTTTTATGTATGTGACGTTACCACGTACGTACTCGGGCTGTTCGTTTTAATTCTTTTCTTAATACGCATGGAGGAAGATTAGTATGAAATGCTCAATAAGGTTGTTGATGATCATGATTAGCTTGGTGTTGTTTAAGGCCTGCGTTTTAATATTGTCCTTGTCGGTTGGGTTTTTGTTTCCTTCTTGTTATAAATGCTGGTTATAATCATTGCTTTATGCTTTCCGTATAATGGTCTCATCTCGTCGGGTATCACGCTCCGGACAGATTAACAGTTCACTCACGGTCTTATTTTGCGTACTACATGTCATAATATACACATCTGGGCCGGTATGATATCATATATGTTATCATACTACTACTAGTTGTTCTTTCATTTCTTATCCTTACGGTACATTATATTATCTGTGCCAAGTCGGTATAACTTGTGTTAAATCTGCGCAGATCTGATGTCGTCAATCATGAGATTCCTTTCATGATTTTGCGAGAGGCGTGGGGTCGAGTTTTGCACAATAAATGTTACGTTGTTGAGATATTAGAAATACGGTAAGATGAATGAGGGATTTTATTTTTAAGAAAAGAATGTACTCTCTGCTTCTGCTTTTTCTTCTTTCTATTTCTCTTTCAGGAGTTGAGTCTATAGTACACATGGCTGCCGTGCCGTGGTGGTGATTTTGCGTTGGCTTCTCGTTCCAATCCTTTCCGGGATAAGCTGTATATATACACGCGCCTAAGACTGGCATCGTTGCAGCCCTAAATAATAGCAATGAACCGGTGAGTGGGTGTAGACATAGGAGAAAACATCTCTTATCCAGCTTTAAGCCAATCCAAGAATTTTTAAGTGCTTGACTTATTGTTTATTGACCCCAGACCTGTAAAGTGTGATTATTAATTATTTATTTGGACATACACTTTTGAAACAGTGGCTTGAGTTTTCTCGACGGATGCGTCCTTAAAACATATTACACAATATTATCACATGTATAAATAAAAAGAGGTCTATATCTCATAATATATTACGGTATAGAGAAGGACTCCATTGGGCTGTGAGATAATCGCAAATTAAACTTGTGAGGATGTGAGACTTTTGTACCATTGCTGTCACTTGTGTTATATGAGGAACTGAGACTTTAGTAAACACTTTCACTTGTGTTTTATGGGCTTGACCGGTCACAATTACATTTGTTTTGAAAGACTGGTTAAAAATGCAGAGGCAACCATAGCTGTCACATGGGTTTTATGGGTTCACCCGTGCTTTGTTTTGAAAGGTTTGGTCATGTCATCCTAAAATTGTGCCTAATGTTTTGTTTTGGTCATTGTGGCATGTCATAACATTGTCTAGACATCATAATTTATCTCTGTCCAATCTTGAGTGAGGACCAATTTTAATGGAGCAACATATCCTTAGAATGAAAGAAGAGGTAGAGTCTTGTAACACAAAAGCTGGCTATATTGATACCACACAGTATCATATATACAAATATTTACATGAATACATAAAATCATACAAGTTGAATGCTACATGCACGTTTTAAATAGGATTTGCAGAACACATCAAATATTTGGAGTCGGGTATCATCACATACAGTAAGAACATCATTTGAAAATCCTATATAGTATATGACACATTTTAAATAGTTAAATTACCAGTTATAAATATTCTTCTAAATTATGGAGTGCTAGTTGATTTTCAAGTTTAAGGAATTCATCAACTCTGATATGATATAACGCACTACAAATAAATAAGAAATGCCTAAGATTCTCAATATCTTTATCACATAATGGGCAGTAAATATTTATATCCGGTTTCCGTGAATGAGCACGGCCATTGAGGGGTACGGTATTGCAAAATCTTATTTACAATAATATGTAATCTTCCAAACAAAGTTTGTTTTTGAATAATACATAGTCCTTTAATGATGGTTTTGTCATAGCAGAATGTGCCTCGTGTTGTTAGAATTATCTATACTTAAGTTATTAAAATTATTGATATTATTGATCCACAAGTGGCTATCATATAGATTGTCTTTAAATATATGGTCTTTAAATATGGTATATATACCTTATGTAATATACACCTTATGTAATCTTCTGTGTTAAAACTATTATGTGCTGTTTAAAGTATGTTACTCTACACATATAGCAACTGAGGAGTGTGGATGGGTTCCTCCATCCATACGAGAAGAAAAAAAAAGTTGTATTGCAATGATGTGCTAGTCCACCACTAATTTTGGAATTTATAATTCGCTCCCATGTTATAGTTGAGCACTATTGCTAGTGATGGTTTCCTAATATCCTAACATGGATTACGCATTATATGTCAACGTGGCCGTCAATTATGAACAAATAATCTCACTCCGCCCCCCCCCCCCCCCGTCATCATTTTTGCCCTTTATAATGGCTTGTTTTTTCCACCCATCATATATTTATCCATTGCTTATCTTTTGTAGTGCTTGCTTTGTTGTTTTGCTGCTCTGTCGCTTTCCTTCTTGTTTTTATTATACAGGTGTAATGAGAACTTGGATAGCCAGTGATAACATCATTAATTGGGCTGGTCAGAACGGTTGTGTTTGTAACATCAACAAGCATGCCTCCCGGATTTGTTCATTCATGCCGAACACTCATGAAATCAGACACTTAGAGATTTTTTATAGTCTCACCAAACATCTCTATTGTTAATATGATGGCATACATTTAACCAATGCTGGATTAGTTGTGTTCAGGTCACATCTTGAATCCGCTCTGCTCTTTTTCTCTTATTGCATTGTAAGTATGTGTAAGTCGGCCAAAGTGATATTTGTTTTTGAGTCATCTACTGAACCCGGGGGGGGGGGGGGGGGGGGGGGGGGGGGGGGGGGGAATTAGACAAGTTTCCCCATTGTCATCTTGTTTGGAGTAAAATTTGAAGAAACAGGGATTTAAATCCCAATTATTGAATCTTAAATATAAGAAATATTTATAAATGGTAAATGAAAGTTTATTATAAGGCCAAATGTAAATTATTACCTCATTGTATAATTGGTAATCTATCAATAAGGCCCACTGGTTTCTACTCATCAAGTAGTTATTTAATCTATTTACCATTCAGGAAATCAATTATTTTGTAAATTATCACTTGAGGATTTATTATCGGTGGTAGATTGGATTGTCCTATTTCAATTGGCGCATTTACAAATTTAATAAAATTGATTTTGAGAGAAAGCATTGATAATTCAAGGTTAGGACCATCTTTTAAAAATTGACAAAATTACCATTCAGGAAATCAATTAATTTGTAAATTATCACTTGAGGATTTATTATCGGTGGTAGATTGGATTGTCGTATTTCAATTGGCGCATTTACAAATTTAATAAAATTGATTTTGAGAGAAAGCATTGATAATTCAAGGTTAGGACCATCTTTTAAAAAGGTATATTCTCTCGGACCTTTCCAATTTTATTTGGATAATTGTAGTCTTTACAAAAAATTAACCTTGACTGTACTCGTCTAATAGGACGACCAAAATATGAATATTTATCAATGTATTATATATATGGTATCATAGTACCCTTGATTATGCGTAATGCATGTCGTGTAAAATTGCGAAATTAAATCGTCTTGGTACGGAGCCGAATTGCTCTTATTCTATTTTGTCTCTCCTGCATATATAATTTCCGATGTCTACGGGTAATAAAGTTTAAGCCATAAAGCTTAAACTCCTTTAGCCGATGAAGCGGAAATTGTGTTTGCTATAGTTTGCTGGTCTCCCGTAGCAACCTTATGACCACTCTCGTTCCACTTCCGGGAGCCCGCGAACTCACTCCTTTGTTATATGTTTCTGCTCGTCCATCCCCTAACTAATTTTATCATTCGCTCTTTAGTTCCGTACCAAGTAGGTTGATTTTAAAATAAAACCTCTCCCACCCTCCCAGTTGTTGCTCTTTGACATGCCATGCTTCTGGATGATCCTGGCATTTGTGGGCGGCCTTGTTCCTTGATCATCTTGGCCGCAACACTATTCCCCTTAGAGACCATGTTCGGGGTTGATCATGGTTTCTTCGTACCCCTCCAGGCCTCTGTTCCTTGATTTTTCTTTGGCCTGTGGTTTGCCCTTCGTGGCATCGTGTGTGTGTGTGTGAGACCGGGTTTCTGGATTTTAGGTCTCCACTAAGGAAAAACCCCCCAGGCCTCTGTTCCTTGATTTTTCTTTGGCCTGTGGTTTGCCCTTCGTGGCATCAGTCGTGCGAGTCCATGTTCCTTGATTTTTCTTGGCTTCCACAAAAAATCCTTCATGCGGTTTGCCCTTCGTGGCATCGTGTGTGTGTGAGACCATGTTTATGGATTTTTTGGTCTCCACTTAAGAAAAAAGAAAATAGAAAAAGAAAAAATCCTTCCCCTCTAAGCCTTTGATTCTTGAAGATTCTAGGCTGTATTTGAACGCGAGTAGCAGTTAAATTGTACTTATTTATATAAGCTGTGATTTGAGGGAGTAAAATTTGAAGAAACAGGGATTTAAATCCCAATTATTGAATCTTAAATATAAGAAATATTTATAAATGGTAAATGAAAGTTTATTATAAGGCCAAATGTAAATTATTACCTCATTGTATAATTGGTAATCTATCAATAAGGCCCACTGGTTTCTACTCATCAAGTAGTTATTTAATCTATTTACCATTCAGGAAATCAATTATTTTGTAAATTATCACTTGAGGATTTATTATCGGTGGTAGATTGGATTGTCCTATTTCAATTGGCGCATTTACAAATTTAATAAAATTGATTTTGAGAGAAAGCATTGATAATTCAAGGTTAGGACCATCTTTTAAAAATTGACAAAATTACCATTCAGGAAATCAATTAATTTGTAAATTATCACTTGAGGATTTATTATCGGTGGTAGATTGGATTGTCGTATTTCAATTGGCGCATTTACAAATTTAATAAAATTGATTTTGAGAGAAAGCATTGATAATTCAAGGTTAGGACCATCTTTTAAAAAGGTATATTCTCTCGGACCTTTCCAATTTTATTTGGATAATTGTAGTCTTTACAAAAAATTAACCTTGACTGTACTCGTCTAATAGGACGACCAAAATATGAATATTTATCAATGTATTATATATATGGTATCATAGTACCCTTGATTATGCGTAATGCATGTCGTGTAAAATTGCGAAATTAAATCGTCTTGGTACGGAGCCGAATTGCTCTTATTCTATTTTGTCTCTCCTGCATATATAATTTCCGATGTCTACGGGTAATTAAATCCCTGCAAAATAAACTATGGTAACAGTATAAAATCAGAGTCAAATTTTGGAATAGCGAAATTAAATCCTCACAAAATGTCGGCTTTTGGTAATTCGTGAATTTAAGTGTTTTACAGTATATGGGAGGAGGCCTCTTACTACATATGAGGATAAATGGATGTTCCAATGGTAATAGAATAAACCCCTTTTCCAAACCTTATAAATGGTTTAATTTCTAAAATATTGTCTTTTAACTGCCTTTTTTTCCCTCAAAATGTGTCCAAATTAGGAGAAATAACAGTTCTCAGGTAAAAACATGGGTACTGGAATTTTATCGGGTGGTAGTGGCAAATCTCTACCAAAATACCTAAGTACACCTGGGGTTTTGATAAATGTATCCATGATCTGTGTAAAATATTTTTGTAATTGTTGTGGCGAGGAGTGGGTGCACGAAATTGGATTATGGGGATGAATGAATGAAGGGATGTATTCAATATTACTGCAATGAATATTTAATGTGTGTAAATATTGTACAGGGTGAGTCAAAAAGACTGCAATAGTGGAAAGAAGCCATTTTGTTTTCAAAACCAAAATGAATTTTAAAACTTTTTTAAACGTTGCAAGAATGATGTATTTAATCCTAACTTTGTGTGAAAAAATGAAGTCGATCACATTTTCCGTTTGTCTTTGGTGAACCTTTTGACCAGTGCACCCATTTTACACGTTTGTCCACGAGATACCCAAAATATGCATCAGATCGCAAAATGTGTCTCTCATTCAAATTTGGAAACTTCATTTGTGATGTTATTGGAATTTGATGCATCCTTTCTTGTGTACATGTGAGTTAGCATAATCAATTATAATCGTACCCATGCAATGAAAGCGTATAATGTTCTAAATTTAAATATTTTCCATTTTTTTGTTGGCGGGATATTCAAATATGAAAATGCAATGTGTGCCATTTCAAATGAAAATTACTGTGCTCGTGGACAAACAGGTAAATTTGGTTGTGCAGCAAAGAGGGTCACCAAATACAAACGAAAAATGCGATCGACTTCATTTTTTTCACACAAAGTTAGGATTAATTAGGATTGCAACGTTTAAAAGTTTTAAAATTAATTTTGGTTTTGAAAACAAAATGGCTTCTTTCCACTATTGCAGTCTTTTTGACTCACCCTGTATTGTACCAATCAAAGCGATTATTTTCTAGGTTTGTTTTTTCGACTATTATAGAATTTTGTATTTAAGTATTATTGTAAGCTGTAATTTTATGGGTTATTTTTTGAATTAATGCAAAAACCAGATTATTATTATTCAACACAACATCCCATTTTAAGTTAATAAAAGAAGAAAAAATCCCTGAAAAAATAGTATCACCTTATGTTCTACATGTAGTATGTTTCAACAATGAATCATGGGGAGAGGTGGGGGGGGAGGCAGTATATTAAATGGTAGAGTAACAAGTGTTCCAACAATATTGTGCAAGATTGTAGTAATCATACACATAAATTATTTGATACGTATGGTTGGGCAATAGCTATGTGTCAGAAGTCGATATCAATGGTTACTTGAACTTTTTGACAGATTTCATTCGTTCTCTAGGATGCCTCAGGCTACATTACTGTACACTCCATGCAAATATAACAATTGAAACCATATCAAAAGTGAACAGTACATATTTGTACACTTGATATAAATAATATAATAAAACTGCTGAAATAAGTTCATTCGCCCCTTTAGAGCAATAGGGCACTGATTTGGCTCATATTGTACAGGTTAAAGGCATATTATGTGATCTTTTCCAGAGAGCGCCCTCTATTCATTTTTTGTTTTAGAAAGTAGATTTTTTTGCAGATTTACATTTCCGATCATAAATCATACATACATTCCAAGTTACAGAGCGATACGATTCCTAATTACCTCAAAATCATGGTTTTAGAGTGAATTTAGAGTGAAAAATATAAACTGTCGGGATTCCGACAGTTTATTTTCACTCTAAAACCATGATTTTGAAGTAATTAAGAATCGTATCGCCCTGTAACTTGGAATGTATGCATGATTTATGATCAGAAATGTAAATCTGCAAGAAAATCTGCTTTCTATTTTTTTTTTGATGTTGAGGGCGTTCCCTGGAAAGATCACATAATATACCTTTAAGTTCAATGTAAAAGTCAGTGATTTCTGTTTAATTTGCCCAATTAGGTGAAAAACATACCATATTGTAGATTTCTATCTGTTTTAATTTGAATGCTATAAGTTGTGCTGACTTCCGCTTTGATGTCAACAAAATCAACCATACGTCCTGTTATGTTGGAAATGTCAACCGATTGGTAATATTTTGTATGTCTGTCACTAAAACTGTAGGTGTCATGAGTATTTGCCATGCTCAAGGTGCCTTTTTAATCTTCTTTATTCGGCAGACTTTCCAGCTTTTTCAGGCATGATATTTTATAGATAAAAATCTGAAAGTAGATATTTTCATTTCTCAAAAGTATATATTTTTTTGCCTAAATTTTCCTTTATTTAGCCAACATTAGGACAATTTATCATAAGAGTAAGAGTAATATAAAAGTATCTTGTTCATGATTTATCCCTGCCAACCATTTTACGTCAAAGCTGAACGATGTAATTGGTTCTAACTAACCAGTAAAATGTCATTGTGGGAGTGGGTTGAGAGAAGCGCATAAGTTCCAAGCATTTCTTTAGTTAGAATGCGACGCCCCTACCAATCTGCCAATAAAACAATGTAGACTCATTGTCTGCACGGTAAGTTGATCAAAGTGAAGTGAAATCAAATCTAATCAAATTAAAGTGAACATCATTATACAATGATAATGAAAATGATTTTAACAATGTTAATGTTCACTATGTAATGATTGATATTTGTAATTCAGTATGACATTGAACAAGGCTGTCTGACCATTTTAGGAAATTATAAATGCTCATCACTGTGTGCCAAGGTTATGAATTATTACTTAACCATACTTGTCATGACTATGTTCATAATATGTAGACAAATATGTGATGCTATGGACATATTTCCAACAATGCATGTGTACATGCATACGAGTGTAATTGCGTACACCCGGAAAGTGCATACGATACGCTTTCAAAAAATGAACGCACGCCCTGATAGTCAATCGTGAAATCACGCCACGCGCATGCATGCATATTTGTTCGCGCATTTCATGCATCTGGACCAAGCTCCGCGATAACAACAAATAATGCTGTCGTGAAATAGTTTGAATTTCGTCCATAGCATTATGACAGTGACTATAGATCAAAATAACCGTATTGAACATCACATTGACAGTTAGCCATTCATAACTAATAGATGGGTTTTGACAATCATTGTGGAGCTGGTTGAGACTGTATTCATATTTGTAAGTGAGCCCTCTATTGTTAAGTTTTGGTTACAGCCTTTAGTATGGTGCAGTCTAAAACTGAACTTCAATTTACCATATTGTATGGAATGGCTATAGATGCGTCCATATTTTGGTGTGAAATTCAATTATAATTAGTAAAAATCAATCTGATGCATTTGATTTGGCTGTCGTCGTCTTAATTTGGATATTTAGTGCCAAATCCAACAGAATACAACAAGCCAGCCTGTTTGTGAAACCCGGTGTGGAAGTTTTCTGAAGAAATTTTGGACCCAGCCTATATACGTGGCGCAGTATACTGCGCCAAGTAGCCTTGACACCCGTGGTGTACTGGAAAATCCCTTGCTCCGTGTGCAGCGGAGGTCGGTGGTCCAAATCCTGGTGGGGGTGGGGTGGGGGGGTTGCGGCGATATTTTGGGTCACTTTTCGCTGCAGGGAAAAAAATCTGAAAAAAATGGCCAGCAGGGTTAGGGTTAAACAATACTTTTGAACAAAAATCAATTGTTGTTTACTAAAAAAAAAGGTGAGGTAGTCAAGTAACTAAAAAGGCAAAAAGTAAAGTTGTCAAGCTTATGCTGCTGGCCCGAACTTGTTCATGCTGACAAACCATCAGATATCTTGCCCTATATATCACCATCATGCAAGAAGTCCAGCCAGCCGTGCAGCTGTTGTAACATCCATATTGAGGCACTTTGCATTGCTGGTATAATCTGCACCAGATATACAACACAAGTTGATTGTATGTAGGTAGAATATGTGTGTATGGTGAAACCGATATTGGAAGATCAAGTGTTGTTCTTGCTGTAGCTGCCTTTAGAAGTGGTAGACCAGTTATGAAGGCGTTGGTGGTTGGTATAAAGACCATCAGTGTTATCTAAGCGTTACCTGAACAATGGCAGGGCTGGAAATAAGCACCCGCCTGCCTGCCCATGAAGGAAAATTTGATGCCAGGCAGGTAAAAGTAAGAAAGTACCTGCCCAACTGGCAGTTAGCTTTTTTCATCAAACTCAAAGAGTCCTTAACCCTAACCCTAGAACGTGGCAGTGGGGATGGAACGAAGAACAGGGGGAGGGGGTTAAATAAAAAATGGGAAAAATTATGTCCGCCGGCGCCGGGAGTTGAACCCGGGTCGGCCGCGTGACAGGCGAGATATACTAACACTCAGCCACGGGGGGAGGGCTTCACAGGCTAAAAATCGGAGACCATATATACCCGTAGTTTAGTGCTACAGGAGATAGAACTTGTGCGCGCGCAAGCCACGTGGTGCTGGCTGTGAGGTGACTGTGAGACGTAGTAGCGTTAGGGTTAATGTACTTGTGAGTTGGGAAACAAATTTGGGCAGGTACATTTTTGATTGGGCTGGTTACTTTTAGAAGCTACCTGTCCGACTTGCTGGTACCAAAAAAATATGAAGTTCCAGGTCTGAATAATGGTGTTTGTGAACAGGATTCATACTCGTATTCGCTCACAAGTTTGGCCTGATCTCCAAACATTCTTGGTTAATTGACTCCTCTGCTAGCTATAGAATACTGTTAAGCATGACATTTTTTCGCGACATGACATTTTTGCTAATTACCAATATTGGTCATTTTCCCAGCATGAAAATGAGTGTCAAGTTCTTTACAGGCTGGCAGTGGCAGTCATGGAACAAATTTTTGTGTGCATTAATATTTCATGCAAATTGGACGCCCGTGTTAACCCGACGGTTTATTTTCACTCTAAAACCATGATTTTGATGTAATTAAGAATCGTATCGCCCTGTAACTTTGAATGTATGTACGATTTATGATCAGAAATGTAAATCTGCAAGAAAATCTGCTTTCAATTTTTTTTTCGATGTTGAGGGTGTTCCCTGGAAAGATCACATAATATACCTTTAAGATTATGAAAACATTAACAAAAATCAGTTGAACATTTTTAAGTTATCCCAAAACGGCAGCCATTTTTTCTTCTTCTTGAAGATATAGTTTCAAACAACCATGGACGCTGGATTTCACATTGAAGATATCTCTTTTCTTTTTGACATAATCAGATAACATGATCCTTTTTGTGTTTAAAAAAGGGCACATTTTAATTCCAATTTACAGGCATCTGTATGTTTCATTGATTCATTCAAATATGATACTTTTTCATTAAAACTTTGTAATGTAGACCACCAATGATTGCGCTTGGCCCGGCCTACTTTGAAGATTTTTTAAAAAAAAGACCGCCAATGATTGTGCTTGGCCCGGCCTACTTTGAAGATTTAAAAAAAAAAGGAATCGGTAGGTCTGTGTTAATGTCGAATGTAAACAGTTACCAACCATTACTCTGTACATAGGTACCAAATGAGACCTAGAATGCATCAAAATGCCAAGCCAGGGTTGGAAAGAGTTGACTCAGGTTGTGGAAGCTGAAAATTGCATGGCCCTGTCCATCGGAAATGCGACGTGATCAAGCAAAATGAGTCACATATTGGCAGTTTTGAATTTTATAATGTGTCCATCATTCAAAGGCAGGGGGAAAATGCTGCAGTATGGTCCAAACCCCACTTAAATTGAACAACTAGTTTTAAGTTACAAACAGTTCACCAACTGAGAAAACAGAGTAAAACATAAGAATTTGTCACTTCTTTTGACCTATAACTCAAACAATCAATATTCCCGACATACGACTCATTCCGCTTGTTTGCGTCACAAATATGTGCACACCAGAAATTACCAAAAATATATTATACTTTGGGGTGATACCCCTTACTGCCCCATCCCTCTCCACCGTTACAGTGTTGGCTTATGTTAGCCCTGGTGTGGACACAACTATATTTGTTCCTCGCATGACCGGTTCAAGTCAAGATCATCGTTATCTGACCAGAATTATGATTATTCGTTCAGAAGAATACTCTGGATGACCAACCCATGGGCATCATACCCCTTCCTGTGGGTTATAAGATCAAAAGACAATCATATACCCGATGATTTCAAGCGCATCTGTAGATAAATTATTTCCTCTCCCATCTAAATATAATAATGTCCAGTTTAGGTTGACAATATCCATTAGAGCATAACATCTTTTACATCTGATCAATCCATCATCTGCGTCCCATCCCGCAGCCACACATATGTCTAGATCTTTCATCGCTCTTTTGTCCAGACTACATCCAATTATCCTTGTCTTGATTAGGAGGTATACAGACAAAAATGTGATGTGAGGCAAATGCTACTTCATAGAGAATTGGTCACTCCTCATCTTATTAATGGATCTTGCAATTGGCTGGATGATGATGGATGTGTAAAAGTAGCAAAACATTGGACGGATTCTGCGGGGGGGGGGGGGGGGGGGGGGGTTGTAAAAGTAAAATGTGAGGAGTTTTGTACAATTTTATTTGTAGGTCATCATTGTGAACATACATTTGTATATGGAATATATACAGATCAGGTTAATTGTCTTGAAATCTGTGCATGTTAAAAGCTAAAAAATGAGCTATGTCATTTCTTTTCTTAAAGGGGCATTGAGAGATACGTATGGGAGTGCGCCCTCAATTATCCTGGAAATCAGTTTTTTTTGCATCAAAGTAATACTTAGGCATATACTAACTGCCATCTGAAACAGTTTATCAACATTCGCCGTTTATCATATAAAATGTCATGATTTTCTTAGTTTCGATATGATCATATAGAAACTCAGGTGCTGAATTTGGAAGTTATGCATCGTTCTACTCACGGACTTTCACGGCAAATCACAACCAGAAAGTGCCGTTATTTGCTTATTTTGGCATGAAGGCGATGTCGGAATTGTATGACATTTTGGATTTGGGCTATGTTGATGATTATCTTTTTTATTTTAGCATTACTTGCGGGGGAAGTGTAGAATAAAGCACAGTCTCTAAAAGATGAGAACAGATTCAATATTTTCTTTTCCTGTAGTACGAGTGGTCTTTTCTCTATCCTATTGTTTATGGTGTCAGACCACTAAATAATCTCCCTATACTTTATGTGCTTAACACTTTCCACGCGGCTGCAGACGACATTCCAAAGTTGCACAAAATATTTCAAAAATGGCAACATTATTGAATGTCATCACCATATTTGGAATCACCATGTGAAATGCATTGAAATAAGTACAAGCATGCCTAGTATTGGTTCAGTAATCCTCGAGATAGACCTTGAAATTTGGGAAAGGTTTCTGAAAAATCTGTTTTGTATGTGATAAAAGGAATAGCCGCGTGGAAAGTGTTAAGAGATCAAATTAAAGTCTGATTTTCTCAGCTATCGAGCGACTGGTTTGTTCAAATAATTGTTTTCTTTGAAGAAACTGATGTCTTCTATCAAAGAAAAACCCCATTTTTGGTGGGTTGACCTGCATTTTTTCCGCAACGGGACGTCGAATACTAGTCCACTCTCCAAATCACTGTCTGATAACTATATTAGGTGCATTTGTCCTAAAAGAGGTAAAAAGAGAAAAGTTGTGTCAAATCTTACTATTAGAGACACCAGGGTTATTTGGTTAAATATTGAGTTTATAGTCTACAAATCACAAATAACACAAATTTCTTTCATATTAAGAGCACTTTATACCTTTTCTGTACATTTATATCAATGGTTAAAGGGGGGGGGGGGTCTATTTTGAATTAAAAACACCGATAGTGATGGGCGCTAGCACAAATTTATTTGGTGGTGTAGAATCTTATGTTATTCATCTCCAATTTCAGGCCAGCAAACCTATCTTTTAAAAACCAGTCCAATTTTCAGTGCAATTCAGAGCTTTGTCTCAACATGACTCAAGTGTATTTCCATTGAAATGACCATTCAAACAAACACCTTCAATTGCGTCGTATTGATCCCCCCCCCCCCCCCCCCCTCTCCAACAACGACCCAATCCATTTATTTTCCTATTTACAACACAATAATTTCCCACAGGCATGAAGCCAACACCAATATTGTGTCCTTTAACCAACAACCCAAATCAAATCCTGTCTCCACCAATCAACTATTTCTTACAACCGGTTAGTTAGCCTAATTGGATGCAAACTGTCGTCGATTTGACCATCAGAATTTTCCAGCTCGTGAGTTTGCCATTGATTTCCAGTCACATTATCTTGCTCGCCATTTCAAATTCCAATCCCTTGTATCGGTCAGTCCGACGGTCGAATGGCCTGTCAAGTCGTTTCTTGATCTGGTTTTATGCGGGCATTTGAATGTTTGTATCGATGTTTTTATTTGAGAGTGCTGTGGAGCAGATGATATATTGATGCTGAGTAATTCTGACGGGTTCATACAGGGTCCTGCGAATAAATTCTTTAATGCCATTGTACGAACGTACGAACAAACGGGTGTACAAGTCTTTATGTGATGTAATGAGTTTAAAGGCACACTGTTTGGTGGTCAAGCTTAGGCTAAATTAAAAAAATCATTTGTCTCAAAGCTCCCGCGCGCGTTAGTCTATTGATGCGCATTAGAAAAACAAAAATCGTAAAAAATCTTCTTCTTTTTTTTCTCTTTTTTTTAAAATAAGAAAAAAAATCCCAAAATTTCACCGATTTTTCAGATTTTCATTGATCACATCATTTTAAATACAAAGAGTCACTTTTACAAGGATTTCAATATTTTATATTTAAAAAAAAACACCAAAAACCCCACTTAAAGTTAAGGTTTTGAAAAACTGAAGAGCTTTGAGACAAAATATTTTTTAATATAGCCTTAGCTACTGATTTATCCTCAAGTTTTAGGATTTTGTTTTTGTTTATTTTCCCCATACAGTATCTCCTTTTGTTAACCTTTGCAGCTAGTTCTCAAAAGATATGGCAATTTGCTTAAGTTCTTATGAGCCCAAATTCCCAAACTCCATATTTGTTGTAAATATGAGTTTGAGGTTTTAACACACGAAATACTACAGTTTTGATCAAAATTCAGTTCTGGAGTAATAAAAATAATAAATCATTAACAAATTTTGTTTGGAAATGTTGTTAACAATATTGAAATGTTCAAGAAAATTTGAAAAAAGTAGAAACACTTGACCAACCGACCCTACCTAAGTGGTCTTCCCCTAGAACAGAGATTTGCTGCCGTCTAAAAAAGCCCCTATTTCACACACACAAGTAAGAAAAAACCCCTATCCTAAGCCCTTTCCCCCACTTTTGCAAACCAACATGACACACCTCTCTACCAACAAATATTTAGTACTACCCTTGAGAATTTTGTATGCATAATTATACCAAGACCACTACACCAAGACCCCTCTCCATAGGTAAGTGCCGATGATGACCGACCCTTTATGCCGCAATTTAACAATTAGTATATCCTGTCCGTCGTCTGATTTTACTTTTAAATGGCAAAAAAAATGTATGAAATTCAATACGGGTCAAAATACCTGAGGGATATTTAGATATGAAAACCAATCACTTTTTTCCTGGTAGCGTGACTCCACGCCCGTGAGAAGTTGCTGTCTTATGCGTGTCCGATCTGAAATTTCAGCAGGTGACTGGCGCGCTGATTTATTTAAGATGGTGTGATATGCTTCCTGATTTAGGAATTTGAATAATGATCGGGCAAAAAGAAAAGTTGTTTGTTTGTCCACATCCGATCTACACTAATTTTGAAAACTAACAAAAAAAGTTTTTACTGTGCAAATGAATACTGACCTTAAATTTGGTCGCGTATATAGCCTGGGTCCATTTTATCCTCAAAAAAATTGCATACCGGGTAGAACATAGAGATTGGCTCATTGGATTCTGTTGGATTTGGCAGGGTTAGGTTATAGAACCAAAAATTACAGAATTTTAGAAGAACAAAAATGAGAACAAAATGCTTATTAACCCTAACCCATTCGGGCACTTTCAGATTTTGTTTCTGCGCAGAGAAAAGTGACCCCAAAAGTCACCGCGATCCCCCGGGATTTGAACCACAGACCTCCAGCACCAGAGGCGAACAATTCCCCACTACACTACGGGAGTTAAGGCTACTTGGCCTAGTATATTCGGCCGCGTATATAATCTGGGTCCATTTTATCCTCCAAAAAATTGCACGCAGGGTGGAACATTGAGATTGGCTCGTTAGATTCTGTTGGATTTGGTAGGGTTAGGGTTAATAGTAAAATATTTCCATTCACATTTTATAAAGCAACTATTATGCATCTTTTGAATGTGATTTATAATATTAAAAAATCTAATTATTACCCTACCCTGTGGAGAGGATCTATGGAGAAACAAACTATTTTTTGTGGCCTACACGGGGATGACGAACAATAATTTAAGTTTAGATTTATTGCTGAATCATCACGCAGGTTTGTTTTAACGATGAAGCGTACCTGAGAGATCATCTTTCAACTGTCTCAGTTTGTTTTATTGCACCATTAGGTGATTACGACGAAACCAGAAATTGTCATGTTCCGGCCATAAAATGATTTAGTTTGTTTAGTGAAAACCTTGGATGTCCTTAATTCTGACCAGTAAGAGTTTATTTTTTATCTATCTTGCGTTTTATGAACAAACTATTTTAAAATTACATGAATGTTGCATTCAGTTTGTTTTATTACGTCATAAGCCAACTACGATAAAGCTAGACATTTTCATATTCCGGCCATAAATTGATTTAGTTTGTTTAGTAAAATTTCGGATGTCCTTAATTCTGACCAGAAAGGGTTTATTTTTTATCTCTCTGGCCTTTCATGAAAAAAAATATTTTAAAATTATATGTTTTATAAAAGACTTTGCTATTTAAGAATAACTCTCATACTAATGTTTTGTGGGAAACTAAATGGGGCAAATCATGTGAAAATATATCTGTGAAGTTAATTTAAACGTGTAACTGAAATGAATAAAAAATTCAAGATGACTAACCCCGTTTAAAAAAAAAGAGATTTAAGAAAAATACAAAGAAAGACATTTTGGTGGCCTTAATGAGAGAACTTTTGGTGGCCTTAATGATGAGGAATGAAGAAGAGCAGTTTGATATCTACCAGTGGAGTATTTTCCCTTCGTTGTGGTTTACATAAATCAGTGTTGGTATTGCGGTCACACGCATACACTTGAACCAACAAGTAATAGTCCTTGTGTGGTACCTTAACACTTTCCACGCGGCAGGCGGCTGCAGACGACATTCCAAAATTTCACAAAATGTTTCAAAAATGTCAAAATTACTGTATTTCATTACCATATTTGGAATCACCATGAGAAATGCATTGAAATAAGTACAAACATGCCTAGTATTGGTTCAGTAAGCATTGAGATAGACTTTGAAAGTCGTGAAAGGTTTCTGAAAACCTGTTTTTTATATAGCAAAAATAATCACCGCGTGGAAAGTGTTTAAACACTTTCCACGCAGCTATTAGTTTTACCATACAAAACAGATTTATAAGAAACCTTTCCTAACTTTCAAAGTCTATCTCAAGGATTATCGAACCAATACTAGGCATATTTGTACTTATTTTAATGTATTTCTCATGGTGATTCTAAATTTGGTGATGAAATTTGATAATTTTGACATTTTTGAATCATTTTGTGTACTTTTGGACTGTCGTCTGCAGTCGCCTGCCGCATGGACAGTGTTAGATAGTTGGAGTGCATATCGGCCGATCCGGTGGAAAACGCTTTATTTGACCTGGTTAGTTCTACCAAGAAATTGTCCAAAACTATTTGTAAGGCTATTCAGCGTTAAGTTCATACTTCAACCATTATAGTACCCTGCCATTTTGGATGTTCAGGGTGTGTTTGTATGGGTAGTCTTGTTTGAAAACACATTGTACTACATGAGAAGAAAAGTTCATTGTATCTAATCCAATTTCCACATACTTTTTATTGTGGACGTTTCGGCAAAACACTGTTGCCTTTATCAACACATGATAGGTAGTGAGTGATTAACTACTGCTATCGACGCTAGTTGGTTGCTTAGCGACGACTCTGGAGTTTCTAGATGTTTTTTCTCCAGATAGCAATAGTTCATCAAAAACATGTGAGAGATGATACTGCCCCTCGTCACGATTCATGGTGGTAGGCCACTTCTTTCTTATCTCTACTGCCTCCTTGATCCATCTCTTGTATCTATCCTGCTCTGTGCCTAAGACCTTTGCCTCTCCCCACCCGATGACATGATTCTTCAAATAGGGAGGTCTTGTCTTTTGTCTGTAAAATGATTTCGTTTTGTTTAAATTGAACAAATTGGCTCCAAAAGGGGGAGGGGGGAAGTGGGCCAAAAACACTAAAAAAAAATTCCCCATTTAGCATAGCTACTTTTTCTAAAACAAAAAACCCACCAACAAAACCACATATCGCATTTCTATTTTCCCAAATGTATGTGAGACGAACCTTGTTTTTTTAAACTTATAACCACATAATTCAAAGGAAAAGTATGGTACAGTAGGTATCATTCCACACATTTTGTTCATGGAACAATCCTTTTTTGCCCTGAAAACTTAAAACCATTAAAACCATATCTCACTCTTGAAAGAATAGATTTTATACTAGAAAATTGTTTTCAAAAGGGTAAGAGATAACCCTACAGCGGCATACCGCACTAGATTGTGCGATGTGTGTTGCATGGATATCCGACCATTAACGACACATGTAAGTTTTACCCTTGTCGGGTGGCTCCTGGTGGTGCTAACTTTAATGTCCTGTAATATATTCACCTCTCAACAACCAGCTTTTCACTCTCTTCCTTCTTGAGGAAGCGTTAATTACATCAAAAAGTAATTTTTAGCACGAAATTTGAGTCGGGATATGTTGCCTTGTTTTTATTACTGCTAAGAATTCTTAGTTTCTAGTCATAGCTCGTCCTTCGAAATTTGCATTGCAAATCATGTTAAGAATAGCCCACAGGGTGTTTTGTATAGACATGTGTAAGCCAGCCACACCCTATATCCCAAGTGAGCAGCGTGCACACGGTCGCCTCACCGATACCACGGCGATAGTCCCCGTGCCAACACAAAGAGAACAATAGGCCTGTTACTAATAGGGTAGGGGGAGGAAATGGGACTGTGTGCACAGGCTGTCACTGGACACTATAATTGTGTCATATTTTACAAATAGTGACAAATAGGCATTGGTAAGCTTCGACGACGACGTCAATAAGGACGATATTTGATTTCTCGAACGGCCCCGTTATTCACTGATGTGATTTTAAGGACATGAATGGATGGGGTCTGCACCCGCGTGGGGGGGGGGTTGTACTCACCCAAGACGGTATACGGGGGTGTGCCGCTCTAATGGGTAGCTTTTTGGGCACAAAATCCCTAAACATGGGGTATGATTTTGTGCTGGAAATCCCTAATAATGGGGTCACTTTTTACAAATGGGTCTATTTTCGCAAAAAAAAATTCTATTTTTGCGAAAATGTTCAAAAATTAGGTCTATTTTCGCGAAAATTTGCGAAAAATTGGTCTATTTTCGCTAACATTTGCGAAAAATTGGTCTATTTTCGCGAAAATTTGCAAAAAATAGGTCTTAAATGAAGCAAAACTCCTAAAAATGGGTACCGATTTTTCCAAAATCACCCCTAAAAATGGGTATGGGTTTTGAATCTCCAGCGGCACACCCCCGACCAAACCAAATCCGAGTACCCCCCCCCCCCCCCCGGGGGGTCTGCCTACTTTATTAGTTGCTTCAGTTGCTCCGGGTAGAAAGGTTTTTTAATCAACATTATTTCAATTTATGGAATTGTATGCTTTTGTTATCGTTAAAATAAAACGGTGTAAATTACATTGTTGAATTTCCTTTTCAAACGGATGCCTTTGTGTTGTGGGGAGGTGTGGTGTCTGGTAGCTAGATTGAATTGGTTGATAAGCCTGGGGGCATCAAACTTACTTGACGGTGTTTGGGGATGTAGCGTGGTCAAAACTGCGGTGAAGTCCCATTGACACGTTTTGCATGACCCATTTTATAGAGATTTTTTTGGCAGAAATTAGAAGTTTGCTAGCTGTATGTAGAATCAAGACATTTTGGGGGTGAAGATTCTCAGCCTAGTTCCCCACTTCCATGATTAAAGTTTTTTAGTTGCAGCTCCACAAAAAAGGCAGAGAATATAATCTGCCCGCAGTGAGATTCATAAATCGATGGATAAAGCGATAAAGTGAGATAAAGCGATGGAAAAGAAATGGTTCTGTCGGATATGTTGTTTGTTTGTTTGTTTGTTTGTTTGTTTTGTCCAAAATTTCTTTGGAAATGTTTGTGAATTTCAATAATTTGTGTAATTAAAAAATAAAAAAAATGTTAAACAATTTTGTAGGAAAAAAATCTCAAAAATTCTAAAAATAACAAAATGGGTTGGTTGGGTCCACAGAACAGGTGGGGTTGCCTACTTGGAGATACAGGGATAGACTTAAATTTTACACTGAAAGTTTGTTTGCAATACTGAACAAATGTACAGTCATCAAAAAAAGTAAATATACAGGTAATAAACATGCTTTCAACTCACAAAATATATATCCTACCTAAAAATATTAAATTATAAAGTTGTTGAGAAATTTATCTTCTTTAACATGAGATATTGCACGCTAGGATCAGTTGAATAAAGGAAGAAGTGACAATCCAAAATGTAAGGTAAAGTCACAATTTAATTTTCACATTTTACATTTCAACATGGGGAGAGTATGACAGGTAGCGTGTGTGTGTGGCGTATTGATCCATCGTAACAATACGGCTGACTGTCCAACCTGCGCATGCATCCCTCAATTGCACTACAGGTAATCGATAAGGTACCTGTAGATGGGTCCGCGTGTCGAAAAGAAAAATGTGAAATTGAAAATCGGACTTCACCTTACATTATGGAGTGTCACTTCCTCAATAATCACTGATCCTAGCGTGCAATATCTCATATTAAAGAAGATAAATTTTTCAACAACTTTATAGTTGAATATTTTTAGTTAGAAGCCCATTTATTTATTACCTGTATAGTTACTTTTTTTGATGACTGTATGTTGAATTTATGATGTTTTCATTAATATCCTTTATAATCATTACAAAAAGACGCCCATATTTTTTTGTACATAATATAAAAGAAAAAGCTGTTGCATTTCATACTTCTCTAAAATTAACCAAATGAATTGGTTGACAAAATCCAATTTTAGTTTTCTTGGTTTTCTCTTGTCCCACAGGAAGTGTGTTTAATATCAAGTATGGCAGATGTTTTAAGTAATACATTACAGAAAATACACCCATCACCTGTTATAATATCAACAAAATAGTCCGATTCTAAACAATCCATGTTGTTTTTTATAATATTCCCCACCACAACTTTTATTCATCACTTGATCTGCAGACTTTGTGTGAAAGAACAACACTTTCTCCGCTTATTAACTCCTAATGAGCGGTAATCTTGCGTATCATTATTTTTATAATAATAGGCAGCTGTTAAGCGGCCTCATTGTTGGCCTATTGTTATTGATAATTGAGTAAGTTTACGGAAATAACACTTGTGACAAAAAAGTCTGTACCATCAAGGTCTTTTTGTCCTCTTTTGTATACAGAAGGTTATTTCAATATTTAAAACAAACACTTAAGGTAGCTAACTCAGCTCCTACACCACTACAGAAAAACTGCTGTTATACCAAATCAATTATATCTATACTCTTTATACTGAGACCACAGTAAAGATAAGTCTTTCCTCTACCTATTTCAGGAGTTTCGGATCATTTTTGAAATTTCTTATGTTTTTCTTTATTTTTTGAAAATTCCCTACATTTTCACCTTCTGGAATTTCTGTAGACTAAACAGAAAATTGCTATGGCCATGAAACTTTGGGAATAAATTTATAAGCATATTACCTAAATTCTCTCATTAGATTAAGCAAATACAGTGTTTACTTTTTTTCTTTTTTTTTAAATTTTATTTTGATTTTAGAGAAATTTTCAAAAGGCTGTAAAAAGGCCTAGAAACACTTAAATAGTAAAAACTCATGTGATAACTTTCTAAACTTAATTACCTTTAATGTGACACCTTGTTTGTGCAAATTGAACATGTATTTTTTCCGTACAAATTCACAAAATTTTTATTTGGCAATATAGTGTTTCTAGAAAATAGTGGAAAAGTACTAACATCCCCAGTGAATAAACCATCCATCACCATCACCAGGGAAAAAAATTGTGTTATACCTTGGTGTTTTGGCATCAAAATAAAATAAAAGTCTTTAGCATACATTGATTTTAAAGAAGAGAAAAAAAATATTGACAAAAGTATGTGTTTTCTGAAATTTGGCAGTATTTGGGAATTCAGCTACGCCTCCTGTATTTAAAATCAATGGGTTTTCAAATCACGAAAAATTCCGTAAATCAAAAATGGCTTTTTGGAAGAAAAAAAATCAACTTTTGCATATCATCTTTTCTTATCAATATACACATCCTCTGTTATTTTGAAGCAAATCATTACCGGTCACCGTAGCCGCGTTAGCCACCTTAAACCAACCGTTGGTGGTAAACTGCAACTACAAAATGCCAGTTGTTGTCCATAGCCAGAAGTTTATGGATGCAGACTTTCGTAAAGTTGACTATCGTAAAACTGAACCATCTTTGGAAATGGTGTTATTATATGTAGTCATAGTGTCCTTTTTGCTGAAAAGTTTGCCCCTTTAGAGACAAATTGACAATTATTGCGGGCTATGAATATAATACTGTACAAGTGATAATATTCGCTTTTGCCAATTGTTAACTGTTTTACGTGTTTCTGAATTCGCAATTTGTAGCTCCATCACACAGACCTATACGCTAAAGAAATATATTTGTGTATTATTATTTTGACGGTAGCTGCATTGAGCACAAAAAGCGCAAAAATAAATGTAGCGCGAAAATTTCCACTTTTACAGTAGTGTAAAAAGTGAAGACTATTTCAGTGATAGTGAGGTATAGATGGGATTGTAGGTTTGACCCTAGCTACAGACAGAGGCATAACTGTCAGTGGTCACCTGCCATTGTTGGGACAGGGGTAGGGGTAGATTGTGTGGTCTAGTGGGTAGATCGCAGGTCTCACGATACAAAGGTTGTGAGTTCGCGCCCCACTACGGCCAACATGTTTGTATCCTTGGGCAAGGTACTTAGTCTCATTTGCCTCGTGGTTCAGAAGTCACATAAAAATGGTGGTCTCGTGTATCGGAAGAGCAAAATCCGAACACGTTTAAAGGTCACAGACTCCTTCGTAAAGAGTAGGGGATCATCCCGGTCTGTGGCTGTACACACATCAGTCCTAGGTCACAGGGCAGGGGTTGCACAGTTAACACGTCCTGTGTGTTCAAGCTGTTATTCCACTAGGAATGTTGCGAAGTATTCAAGAAGAAGAAGAAGATTGGCTAGAGCAGGGCAGTGAAAAAATATTTTCTCTGTGGGAACTTTTTTGCTAGGAGATTTATTTTCTGCAAGATTTTCCTAACGCAGCTTAACATATGCCCATTCCTTGGGCTGATGTAGCAAGAAATGTCTTAGTCTTTACATAGATTTCATGGATTCTATATAGGCAAACTCTTTGATGGGGGTCCAGGGAGTGGAGCCCAGGAGTTAGCTGGCAATATTTAGCCAGTGAGGGCACCAAAATCAATACAGGGAGGCAAAAAGAACAATATTGAAGAAAAAGATCCATTTTCAAGCTTAATTTGGTAATTTTGACATTTTTATTCTCATTTTTAAAGATTTTTCTGTGTTGTTATCCAAGATTTCTTTCTGGGAACCACGTTTCCGCGTTCCTGCGGATTTCCTAACCCTGGGCTAGAGTTAAAAGTTGGTTTTGCCTGAACAATGGGTAAACTATGGCTCAACATACTAAGCTGTCAGGGTATACCCCGTGCCCCCTTCCCCTGTTTTTTAACCACTGGTCACAAAAAAGTATCTTATCTTCCAATCCATGGGAATACTGTGTATTATAAGTGTCGCATCGTTAACACATTCACACACACTCTCTGCTGATGCTATTTTTGTCTTGATTGATGTTTTGGATTTACACCATGTTTATCTTGCCTCAGTAACTAGCCACCAAACGGCGGTCCATCACTTACGATCGGCCGTCACATGGCATTTCCGCCACTTATAAGTCAATGAGGACCGCCTGATGCAGGTCGCTGGAAGAGGAATATTCCATGCGTAAACTCCTACACAGTCATACAAATATTACCTCTTCACGTAGTGTTTAGATGGTAGTCAGTGAAGACTGTGTAGGAAGTAGACTACCTGAGGGGCCATTTTGAAATACCAAAATGTGTGAGCGTAAAACTATAAGTTTGTTAAAGTAAATGTGTGCATAAGCACTCCTCTCCACTCGGGGGCAGGATATTTTAGGAATGTTTCGCTTGTAGTAAAGTTCTTTTCAGATGTATATCAAATTGATTTGCTGATCTTCTCTCTACTTCAATGTTTTCAGAATTGAATATCTGTGTGCACTACTTCATCTTATTTAAACTTAATATAACATTAGATGTTGGGTTGGGGATTTTTTTCTCTACAAAACATTGAACCTTATTATCATGCTAACTTATTTTTCTTAAAACCAAAATTTGGTAATATCTGTGGTGGATTGGACCTGAGCCATTTCCTTATGCTATCTTCTGTAGATAGCACCAAATTTACCTTGTACCAATTTTTGTAAGCTATTTCATTTGCTATCCTCTGAATTGGCCTATATCAATTTGTTTTGCTATTTAATTTGCTATCCTCTGTTATAGATATCATTGAATTGGTCTTTAACAATTTTGAATGCTATTTCACATACTATCTTCTGTAGATGGCAATTAATTTACCCTTTGTCATTTTTGTGTGCTATTCAATATATCTCCTTAAGAAAGTAATATTGGAAATGTAGAGGGTTCTATATGTATATGCTATCTTCTGTAGATAGCAATTAATTAATCTTTTGCCATTTTTGTGTACTATTCAATATGCTATCTCCTTCAGAAAAGAATATTGGCACTTTTGAAGGTGCCATTTGTATATGCTATCTTCTGTAGATAGCAATTAATTAATCTTTTGCTATTTTTGTGTGCTATTCAATGTGTTATCTTCGGAAAGTAATATTTGACATTTTAGGGTGCTATTTATATATGCTTTCTTCTGTAGATAGCAATATCTTTTGCCATTTTTGTGTGCTATTAAATATTCCATCTCCATTAGAAAAGTAATACTGGAATTTGCAGGGTATCCTTTGTATATGCTATCTTCTGTAGATAGCAATTAATTAATCTTTTGCCATTTTTGTGTACTATTCAATATGCAATCTCCTTAAGAAAGTAATATTAGCACTTTTTAGGGGGCTATTTATATATGCTATCTTCTGTAGATAGCAATACCTTTTGCCATTTGTGTGTGCTATTAAATATCATATCTCCTTTAGAAAGGTAATATTGGAATTTGCAGGGTATATCATTTGTATATTATGCTATCTTCTGTAGATAGTAAAAAATCCTTTATATTATCCTGAAAAGCATTTTATCTTATTCGTACATGATCATGCTCATCCAAGAATTATACATCTGCTCGGTTGTTGACCTAATTCAGGAATATCAAATACGTCAACAAATACCAATTGCGAACTTTATTCATTCTTCGTCGACACAGTAACCTCTCGTACAAAATGCTCGTTTGAAAACATAGATTGATTAGAACATTACCCCAATTCAGTGCACCTGCTTATTTTTGACACCAACTCACTTTAGTTGGCTTTTTAAAAAAACGGTGAATGAAACCGCCGAAACATGATGTACTAGACAGTCGACACATTTCGTAGCGTTTATTCAGCCCCCAGCCTACAGACCACTCGAGACCAGGCTTCCATTTTATAGTCGTATTGATCGCCATGTCGCTACCCTGACGATTGCTGGCAGATGTTGGGTCCTCGAATTTTTTGAGATATATTGTATTATTTACTGCAGCATTTAAATTTCATGTGAGATTTTTATGTTCTTCTGATCTGACAGTCTTTGTTCTCCTTGTCAAGAGTACATTTATTAAGTGCAAGTTTCTAGTTGGGTTTTTTGATGCAGTTGTCCGTTGTGATGATATATTATCTCCTTTGTCAATCTTGCCTGTCAAAGTTAGTGTCTTTTGTCTCGCTTTTTGAAAGGGGTTAACATAGAAAATATGATGTCAATATTGTATGTAGTATGGTATGTGTGTAGAATATGTTGTGTGCATAAGGCAACAAAAAAGTTGACTTGCCCTTTCAGGGCCAGAGTCTGGGTCGGACAGTCTGATTTTTTTTAATTTTACTTTTATTTTACAGGGAAATACTACACAAAAACACGTTTTAAAGATTTTTGATTTTTGATTTTTTTTGTGTTGATTTTTAATTTTTTTTTAATGATTTTTAAACAAGCAGATACTACTCAAAAACACGTTTTCATCTTTCTTTATTGTTGTGTGCTTCTTTAAAAAAAAAATAGCGACCCTAGAGTTCCGAAAATTCGGGTCGGTCGGAAAGGGCAAGTCAACTTTTTCTTTCTTTTTTGGCCTAAGACATCCCATCCCGTAAAATGTGCTTTGGTTAGGATAATAAAACTTCCTTATTGGTGCGATAAACCATCTTAGTTGCCTTTTGCAAACTGAGAATCACAACTCTTGGGTAAAGATGAATTTCTTAGTCATTCCGATGATGAAAGGATAACGCCAAATTTGGAACTTGTGTTTACAACTCTGTGCAGTGAAAACGTATTAACCCAGAATTTGATTATCAATTTGTTAACCTTGTTTCCTTGTTATTAATATAATACACTTTCAATGCGGCTTTTAGTTTTGCCATATACATAACAATTTTTTGAAGAAACCTTTCCTAACTTTCAAAGTCTATCTCAAGATTTACTGAACCAATACTAGGCATGTTTATACTTATTTCAATGCATTTCACATGGTGATTCCAAATATGGCAATAAAATTCAAAAATGTTGACATTTTTGAAACATTTTGTGAACTGTTGGACTATCGTCTGCAGACGCGTACTGCGTGGAAAGTGTTAAATTCATTGAAATGGTCAATTAAATGCAATAGAATGGAATGTCAGAAAGATGAATTAAACATTTTCAGCATTTTAGGCATGCGTATGTTGTACTACATCCTACCGGGTCAAACTGAAGTGTACATTTTATCCTCCTCTTCATGAAGTAGGCATGACATACCGGTTTATACTGGATTTGATTGGTTACTGACATTTACGGTTGCTATGTGAAGTTATGCATAGGAGGACCACAAGTCCTCCCTCTATAGTTTGTGTAGTACGGCACCAAAAAGATGCGGCTATCTCATTACTTTGTAAAATTGATTTTAGGTAGAGTATTTGAACTCAATAGCGGCACAACATAATCAATTGTAAGCCCATATGACATGATATCTGTGATGCAAATTCACACCAATACAGTGTGAGTCAAAAAAATAAGTTGACCAGAATATATTCTTTCCAAAAAGATCAAACAAATTTGACATACCAATGAAATATGTATTTAAAGAGCATGTTCTTCCACTCATCAACAAACAAACAAAAAACTGAAATTGGTCCTTGCTGTCAAATAAACCTGTCATTATTGTTAACACTTTCCCACGCAGCTATTAGTTTTACCATATACAAAACAGTTTTCCAGAAACCTTTCCCAAATTTCAAAGTCTATCTCAAGGATTACTAAACCAATACTAGGCATGTTTGTACTTATTTTAATGCATTCCGCATGTTGATTCCAAATATGGGGATGATATTTAATACTTTTGAAATTTTTGAAACATTTTATGAAATTTTGGAAACTGTCGTCTGCAGACGACTGTCGTGTGGGAGGCGTGAATACTCACCTTGAGAATAAATACTAATTTGTAAAGTCCTCATAGACATCAAAAGGTGTGTTATGAATCATTCCGGTAATGCTTACCAACAAAAAAAATGATGCTTTCAAAAGCATAATGCCGCCTTGCATGTATGATGAATCATAAATCACACACATTGAGACGGGCAGGTAGGTTTACTAAACTGCATGATTATCGGTAATGTCATACACCATACCAATACACCTATCAATAATAATGAGCCTCCTGACTGGATCTTATTCAAACATTCGAGAGAAAAATCGCTGAGCAAACCCAACCCTTTGGCATTGTTACTGGAGGGCCCGGTGTCGAAGGTGGCAAAAATTGATCCGTCAAAATGTGGAGTGATAGCGGGGAGAGAGTGAAATCTGAACAAATAAACGAAATGAGGGAAGAAGAAGACAAAAAAAATCTGGAGTGTGATAGGTGATGATGTGTCATTGACAAGGCAACAAAAAAAAAGGTTGTGTTGCCCTCAGCGACCGACCCTAGTTTCCTAGCATTTTTTTTTTTTTAAGATATAAATTTGATTAAAAGTGTTTAAATGTTACTATTTCTTGCTTGAAATGAATAAATAAGCCCAAATAAATGTTTTTTAGACTATTGTCACACTATAAACATTAGTTATATTGACATATGGGCCTATACCAATTTTGTCTTGACATAAACCATATATTTTTCAGCCAAAAAAAAAAAATAGAAAAAAAAATAAAAAAATAATAATAATAATAATTTCCGACTAACCGACCCGATTTTAAATTTGTGGCACTTGAGGGCAACACAACATTTTTTTTGTGGCCTAAGCAAGGTGTGAATCGTGGAATGGTGGTGTATAGGTGCGGGGGAAATCTGATCCTGGAGGTGTGCTGGTTTTCTTATTGAGAGTCCTTGGGGATTTAAGCATGGATCATGACTGTGATGTTGTGTCTCCTGAAATAAGAGTTAGGTTTTTGGTATGACAGACTCTTACGTGATATACAGGGTGATCACTGATCCCATAATCACAATACAGGGTGATCCAAACATACCAAACATACCAAACCCTCTGCAGTGCTCTATGTACAGGGTGATCCAATATTCAACATACAGGGGTGATTTCCAATAATGACAGACTCTTATGTGATATACAGGGTGATCCCATAATCACAATACAGGGTGATACATCCTGCAGTGCTTTATGTACAGGGTGATCCAATGCTCAATATACAGGCGTGATTTCCAATAATGGATCATAACTATGATGTTCTGTCTACTGAAATAAGAGTTAGGTTTTTGGTATGACAGACTCTTATGTGATATACAGGGTGATTCAATAGTTTGTATACAGGGTGACTCATCATACCAACTCATTTTAGAGTATTTCAAAGCATGGCTTGTGGCTGTGATGTTGTGTATATTGAAATAAGTGTTGAGTTTTGGTGACAAACTCTTACATGATATACAGGGTGATCAAATAGTCTGTATACAGGGTGATTCATCACACCAACTCACTATAAAGGGTGATCCAGATCATTAATTTTGGCTGTGATGTTGTGTATATTGAAATAAGTACTAAGTTTTGGTGACAAACTCTTATGTGATATACAGGGTGATCCAATAGTCTGCATACAGGGTGATTCATCACACCAACTCACTACAAAGGGTGATCCAGAACATGGCTTTTGGCTGTGATGTTGTGTATATTTAAGTAAGAGTTGGGTTTGGTTTGATAAACTCAACATGATGCACTGATGTGCAGGGTGATTAAATATAAATGGCATTCTTTTTTGCTACTATTTTTGCTAATATTTGAACCCTTTTGCTGGTGAAAAGAAATCAATAGCCCTCCTTCAAAATGTTTTATTCTTTTTTGTTATTGAACCTTTTGCTCATTTTTAACTTCAAATCTACTGTTCTATACCTATGAGCCCGGCCTATGAGCAAGCTTTCACAAATAAGTTTACTGTAAACATGGACAATTTTGCGCTACATTAATTTTCGCGCTTTTTCAATCCAAGCAGCTACCGCTAAAACAAAAACATTTGAATATATTTATTTTGTGTATTAAGTTTGTTATGAACTTTCAAATCGCAAATTTAAAAAAAGCGAAGTGGCTGAAAATCAACAAAGCGCAAACATTTGATTGTTTTACCATATACAAAACAGATGCTTCAGAAACCTTTCCAAACTTTCAAAGTTTATCTCAAAAATTACTGAACCAATACTAAGCATTTTTGTACTTATTTTAATGCATTTCTCATGGTGATTCCAAATATGGCAATGAAATTAAATAATTGTGACATTTTCGAAACATTCTGGAATGTCGTCTGCAGACGCCTGCCGCATGGAAAGTGTTAAAAGAAATTCTTAGAACAATGAGATAAATTTGTTTGGTATGAATATGTAAAAGTGAAAGGAAAAGTAGGGAAATGTTTAAAACAAATCGGCAGTATAGCACAATGTCATTTCATGTTAGAATATTGATGATTTGAGTTGTAAGAACTCAAAAGCCATTTGTAGAACTAGGATATTATACACAGTAATGCTTTTTTATTTTGATTATCTGTAAATACAAGGTAATTCTTGGTATTGTTTTCTCTAAATACAAGGTAATTTGTTTTGACAAAAGTGTACTTAGCATTTTGATACTGTATACATCAGTGTTGCTCTAACCATCCCATTGTGCCCCAACAAAGAACAAGAAATGATACTAAAGGATTTACAGCACTAAGTTTCCTGCTACCCACGTGTACAGTAGTACGAATCACATATTAGTGAAACCCCGCTAGCTACACAGCCCCTCTGTGAGACTGACGAATGGACAGGCTTTTAACCAATCCACAGAATAAAGTCTGGAAACCACCCTGATTAGAGTGTAAAGTGAGCTTGGCAGGGCCGCAACCCTCCGACGGCTGACTCGTACACTCCTGTCATTTGTGGAGGGAGCTCCAATCTATCACAATTAGGAAGAAAGATACCAGAAAGTGACAGCTCCAAATGAGGGAGGGATTGTGAGGTGTGGCGGCCCAACTAAGGGATGATCAGGTATGCTTCTGAAGCAATATACATACTGATGATTCAGGCGATACTTTTTGCTGGTATTGAGGATGGGGAATGACATTCAAAATGGTATTTGTATGTGTTGACTTTAAAAAAAATCTTTCACCCTCCTTTGGTCATGGCTGGAGGGAACTCTTAAGTTTTGACTTTAGAGGGAAAATGTAGGTATGAAAGTAAAGAAATACATAGGAATATTTCTTCATAAAGGAAAATTCTTAAAAGTTACTCTCTCTGGAAATTTACACTTTTTTCTGGCCTTGGCTCTTTAAAAAATAAGATCCACTATCCCTCTTCTGAGTTCAATTTTCTGCTCTTTTACATAACCCTTTTATCAAAACTAAACAATGAACAATTCGGAAAGGCGAAAATTCTAAGATGATAGTAACACAATATTTTTTATTTTACGATGCCAATTTTGAAGAAAAAAATTGACACTTTTCAACAGAATTCAGTTCTGGACCCCACTTTTGAGAACCAATATGGCACACCTCTATCACACAAAAAAGTTGAGTACCCACATAGACAATTACTGAAAACATGGCTGTTTTATTGAGCTAAAAGGTATTGTTAGATGGCAGATAACTGCAGACAGTAGAAGTATAATATGACATTGTACTTTCGTTAATTGAAATTGTAAGAAGAAAAAAATACTCATTGGTTATAAATATTTGTTTTCTGTGTTAATATAACTAATGTTTATATTTTGTATTAATTAATGATTTCATAATAATCATCACACAAAATTGCAAAATCCAAACTGCTCTGGCTTTTTGAAAAGAAGCTTTTGTTTGAAAAAAAAAGGAGAGTTTAAGAACAGAAGAGAGAACAGTAACAAATCAGAGACATGCACAAATATCTGATCTGATCTGAACCCAGTGTAAATCATCGTCTTAAGTGGGTGAATCTTATATTTATTTGGATCGAACATTTTGATTTGTTCATTGTCCAAATAATAAGCGCAAACATCATCAGGATATGCCGAGACTTATGGGAGCAAATTCGACATCTTTGTTTAGCCTAATTGAGATTGAAAAAAAGAGGCAAAGAAATTAATTTTAGTCGAAAATGGATTCCACTATGTTTGATGTGATTCATTGTGGTTGCACGATGCTATCTGTAAAAGCAATGACAGAAACACTGAAGGTATACTCACTATAAAAGAATGTTATTACAGCAACAAATGTTCACAATCCCGCGAAAGAACCCACATTTTTCCTCCATGAAATTTGACAAATTCATACATTTCAAGGAATAAATAACAGATAATGAACACTTACTTAAACAAGCATGAAAATTTAACAATTTTGCAAATTTCCTTCCCAGTTGCAAAATAAGTGAAATTTTCAAGCACACAAAAATCTCATTCTCTTCGGTATATACCCTGGTAGATCCCGGGTGATCTACCTATTTGGTAGTGAGCCGCAAACACACAGTCTTTGTTTGCAAAGAGTCCCAATTAAAAGCTTATACCACGTGTCAGCCTGGTGACATGCGTGGGGTGGATTAAGAGAAGCGGCCCGATGCAATAATCCCAAAAGTGTGTGTGCCCCACGGGCAATAAACATTTGTGGCAGGCGTGTGCGGGCTTTTCTTGGGTTTTGGTCGTGCCCTGTAGGCATGTGAGACGGTGGTAGCTGCGTGCTATGGCTTACTATTACTGACAGATATTGGCTTACTGGGTAGGTGTGGCAGGGTGTGGCTGGCACGACTGGTATATACTGTTAAAATGGACATTTTTGAGTTATACATTATCAGCAACTTCAGCAGTTGCGTTTCA
This sequence comes from Ophiura sarsii, assembly GCA_035610835.1. NCBI lineage: Eukaryota > Metazoa > Echinodermata > Ophiuroidea > Amphilepidida > Ophiuridae > Ophiura > Ophiura sarsii. The sequence continues at coordinate 14,194,025 of CM069451.1, read as the reverse complement.
AATATAAACACACAAATATGATTATTTTGTTTATAAATTAATGTTAATAATTTTCAATTTGCAAATTTAAAACAAGCTATATGATTCAAAACAAGCTATATGATTCAAAATTGGTAAAACGCAAAAAAATAATCCCACAAAATTACTTTTAAAGTATATTAGACCATCTGACCGACTTTTAAACTTGACAGTGAACAATTGGTATTCATTCATCTCAATGCTTACAGATGGCTGGTGTTAACACTTTCCACGCGGCAGGCGTCTGCAGACGACATTCCAAAATTACACAAAATGTTTAAAAAAAATTCATAATTATTGAATTTCATTGTCAAATTCGGAATCAACAAGCGGAATGCATTAAAATAAGTACAAACATGCCTAGTATTGGTTTAGTAATTCTTAAGACAGACTTTGGAAGTTTGGAAAGGTTTCTGAACAATCTGTTTTGTATATGGTAAAACTAGAAGCCGCGTGGAAAGTGTTAATGTCTACTCCGTTCTCTTTTGTGCTTTTTTATTTTAACTTTAGAATTGATTGTTGAGATAGAAATTTGATTAAAAAGTACAAAAAGTGTTATGGAATGCATTATGGAGTTAAAGGTAGATGTTCCGATTGCTGGCCGGATTTTCAACTTGATGTTTTCTATCTCACATGAAAGGTCATCCTTAAAATTGTCGCATTCCAAAGTTTGAGTTGCATAACTTCAACGGTTCTATTTTTAGAAGCACAAGGTCACAACATATTTGCCCATTGAGTAGTACACAAACTGGTTGGTGGTTAACCACCTTTTGCAGTAATTCACCACATTTTAGCCTATTATTTCTAAATGGAACATTTCTAGACCCTAACATTTTACAGACATAATGAGAAAAATATGGGGATTCTTCTGATATCAAAATATCTCAATGTGAAAAAAAAATCATAGCCCCAAAAAAGTGATCGGAACATACACCTTTAATATGGCAAACATTTGGTGTACATATTCCAAGATTATTTGTGGTTAGAAAATAATTTCTTTTGCAAATTAGTATTACAACTAATTAGACAATTTAATTCGCTTATCGGTAATATGTAATCCCATTGCCAAAGGGTTTCTGATCAACTTAATCAAACCCGTACCAATTTTAAAGATTGCAATAAGTTTAATTTGTACTTTTAATAAATAGATGTAATCCTGTTAATACCTTCACCGAGAACAAATAATAGTATAAGTAATTCTTTGATGGAAGTACATATTTCAAATAATTATTACTGCCACACTTGATCATTATTTATCCCACAATTTCAAGGGAAATATAATCATTTTCCGCATCAAGTGACTTAGTTTCCCTTTTTGTGTCAAATAGTATCTGTCACAACAGAGAAACATGCTTAATGCTTTGGGCTAGTAATGACATAGATTATTGCATAGCCTTGGCTTATTCATTTTTTATGAATTACTACTAAAGTGAACAAAATATACAATCTATCTGCTCCACAAAATCAGAAACCTGTCTGATTTTGGCAAAGTTAGTTGTTTTTATTTAGTTAACAAATCCTTAGCTTCGGGTGAAGGCAAACTAATCTATATTCAATTGTTTTATAAGCTTTATATATATATAACTTTTAAGCAAAATAAATATATGGCATTTATATTATTTCAATGGAAAGTGGTTATTTTGAGCTCCAATTTTCTTTGGATGACTCAAAAGCGACTTTGATCTGGTTTTTGTTGTCACATTTTTGTGATTTGCCAATTTGTCAGTTAAATCCTTTTCTTTTGTCCCGCTACCAACCATATTGCCAAGTCAAGTCAGATGTGTTATCGATGCACAAATAATGCTTAGAAAGAGAAAGTGCGAAGAGTACGAGAGTGTAAAACTTGTTTATGTTGGAGTTGACTTTGAAAGTGTTGTTATGTCGCTTTATATTTACAGCATGCTTTGTTGGGTAATTCCATGCTTTGAGCAAAGCTTTGAGGCAATCAATAACTCTATATCAGTTGGTGGAGATTGGTAGAAAGCGGGAAAATAGATCTTTATCATTATCGCCTGATTGTTATCAAACTATGCTTGTTAATTTTGCTATATATAAGTCGTTATGTTGTGATGGAATACCTTTTGATCTCTATTTTTTGTATTCAAAAGACATGGTTTAAATATTTTATCGTATATCAAACTATGCTTGTTAATTCTAATTTCAGTCATTATCTTGTGTGTGATGGAATACCTTTTGATCTCTATTTTTATTCATTCAAGAAGACACGGTTTAAATATTTTACCGTATTAGTTTGGGCTATATCTTGCCTCACGTCCTGTACGGAATAAACCGTGTATAGCTACAACGTATTTTAATTGGTTTGAGCATGCGCACTTGAGTTACGGGACGTCTAGCAAGACATTGCCTTAGTTTGCAGTATCATAACCAAAAGATAGAGTACCAACCATAATTGTTGGTTTAATATAATAAAAAGATAAGGTTATATATATTTTTATTAGATACATCATTAAAGTTGATGTAAACTTTCATCAACTTTAAAGATGTATCTATATAATAATAGTGCAGAGAGAGCAAAGAAAATATGTAATCAAGAAGAAAAAAATACATTTTCATATATTTAAACAGAAGGAAGATGAAATTGCTGTCATTTTAAGGTAATGCATCCATCATAATAATATGTGATGCGATCTGTGAAAACATGTCGGATGTAGCAAAATGTGAACTAGGATTCTGGGTAAAATTTTTGTTAAAATTTTTGTTTTTAAAAATTATATATTTTTTTAAGAAAATTAAATTCCAATACTTTGTGTCATCATCTTTCATAAAATGTCACCTTCAAAAACCTTTTATTATTAACCTTATAATGTTATTCTATTAAATTATGTATCTTTTTGGCCTGATTTCATGATTTCTTGTTTGTAGCTTTTTATGACATCACAATCATCATTCACTCATAATTATTTTTGTAGTGATCGTAGAAAAATGATCGAAACAGTCCTGCAATCAGCACAGTTTTTTTAGCTTTCTTATGATATAAATATCTCCAATATGAAAAATGCCACCATGTGGCTGGTTTTCACAGATCGCATCACATTTATAGTCTCAAAGTCTTGATTACTATGCTAAATTGCTTGCTGTGGCTATGCAACTGGGGTTGCATAGAAGCACCACTTCAGAAGAAACGGTTGAAAGAAATAGAGCAAGGTCTTGTTTGCTGCCCCATGACAAAATAAACGCTGCAACTGTTATACATTTTACAGCTTCAACCCACAATATCACTCATGTGCATATCCACTATGCGGCATAAAGTACAATACTTTCAACAATGGTGCTAAAGAAACCCTTATTATCCTTTTATGATATCGGGAAACTTTACCATCTAAAATCTACTGGAAAAAAATGCCCCGTTGTTACGTGACTAATATTACGCCTCTGTACGCGCTTTCCCCAACTAGGTTACAATGTACTCTTAAGTGTATAAAGTCAAGGTTAACAATGACTCAGCACTTATTCCATCACAAATGTTCCCGTTTCTTCAACCCTGACAATGACAGTGACATTAACAAATAAATGTCTCAACACATTTTCATAATTGCCTATGAAAGCATGAAGTGTGCACAATTAAATAAACATGCAATTTGTGTTCTCTCTTCGGAATCAGAAAATGGAAGTCCCTTATCACTTTATCGAATTCATGACTTCTCTTATTGGCGAGCTCAAAAAATATTGGCATACGCCACAAAATCCCCGATCTACCTAATCAATTTTGAATTTGTGCGTTGGTTCACATGCCCCGCTGGAATAATAATAACCAAATGCTCATTTTTAGTCCAACTTTCTCGAAATTTGATATCAAATCAATTTGTGAGGGATTTAGTTAGCACTGTGCCGTAGCTTTGTTCAAACTGTCTGACGCGGCGGGTGTCATAGCACTTTTGTCGTTGGTATCCTATCAGATCAAAGTGTCATTATGATAATGCCCGGGGGGGGGGGGGTACTCGCCTGAGACGGTATACGGGGGTGTGCCGCTCTAATGGGTAGCTTTTTGGGCACAAAATCCCTAAACATGGGGTATGATTTTGTGCTGGAAATCCCTAATAATGGGGTCACTTTTTACAAATGGGTCTATTTTCGCGAACTTTTTGTCTATTTTTGCGAAAATTTGCCAAAATTAGGTCTATTTTCGCGAAAATTTGCCAAAATTAGGTCTATTTTCCCGATAATTTGCGAAAATTTGGTCTAAAATGAAGCAAAACCCCTAAAAATGGGTACCGATTTTTCCAAAATCACCCCTAAAAATGGGTATGGGTTTTGAATCTCCAGCGGCACACCCCGACCAAACCAAATCCGAGTACCCCCCCCCCCCCCCGGGTGATAATGGCTTCTTATTCGCCCCACTTATCTAGCCCTGTAGGCTGCACTAGCTACAGTATACCATTATTGCTAGTTAGCAATTGTCTTGGTTTCAGATAAGTTTTCATCAGCTGCCGCACGCGATACAACTCGCCGTTGTGCCACCGCTTTTGTTCGACTCCGTGATTAATTTGTAAGAACAATAGCCGAGTCTATTGACAAAACACGGAGGCACTTTCTAATACCAGATGTACTTTGTGGCTCGTATGAAGTGGGGCATCGTATTGTAGCCCACAGGCGCTGATTGTTTGGTCTCGTTTCCCCCCATAATGCACGCTGCAATTGACCAGCGCCTTGAAAGTGTTTGCTTCAGGATTAAGGAACGAAGAACGGATTAATTGAGCTTAGTGTTAATCCATGTCTTAATAGGTTTGACCACACAGCACTCCCCGTGGATTTGTTATATCCAAATGACTTATTGTCAATTGGGAGATACTTCCCTAGCATCTTGTTTTACTTTGCGTAGATTAAGTTGAAGTTTACTCAGTTTTTAGTGGATTTGGTATGCTCAAGCCAGAATGTCAATATACGATACATGGTAGCACAGCTGACTCATTGTCATCAACTCTAACAAAAAACACTCTTGGCTGTCTTGTATGTAGAAGCTTCAGTGAAAAACTCAGTTTAAAGGCTCTAAAAAGAATCCCTAACAGTTTATTCTAGAACCAACATAGATTCCAAACCCCCTAGTTGGTACCACATTGGCTGTTTCTGAAGTCTTTTCTATACCCTTTAAAGATTCTATAGTGTATGTTACTACACTATCTTTGACAAGGCAGTTCCACAGATTTAAGACGTTTTTTTCTTTGAACCTCTTTCTCTTCCTATATAGCTTTAATTAAACCAAGCCATGATCAGTTATGTCAATTTACAATTTGTAATCACAAATTCACATTTTTCTTGTATAGCTTTAATTAAACCAAAACGTAATTTGTTATTATCCATGTGAGTCAATTTGCAATTTTGTAATCCCAAATTTGTAATTTGATTGAACATCATCATAACCAGAACCAAATTGATCAATCGGTAACTACACTTGTTAGTATAGCCCGGTATAGAACTATGCCCATGACAATGATGCTGTTAGATTATGTGGAATTTGTGGTGAGAATGGATTACAGTTACACCATAGAGACTGGATCCTGCATGCACACTTCTGGGAATCAAAACATGCTAAGGGTTAACACTTTCCATGTGGCAGGCGTCTGCAGACGACATCATAAAATTTCACAAAATTTTTCAAAAAGATCAAAATTATTGAAATTCATTACCATATTTGGAGTCGCCATGAGGAATGCATTGATAAAAGTACAAACATGCCTAGTATTGGTTCAGTTATTCTTGAGTTACACTTTGAAAATTGGAAAAAGTTTCTGAAAAATCTGTTTTATATAATGGGAAATCTAATACTCGCGTTGAAAGTGCTAATAGACTGTAAAATACGGCAAGGCTGATAGCGCTCATACGTCTTGAAATCAGGAACCAGTCTGTAAAGGGTTAATAATATATGCCAATCCATAGCTGGACTGGGTAGTAGGATAAGCTATTGTAAATACCGTATCCATTGTGCAGAGATTTGCGATTGTGTCTTTAGGCAATTTCTTGGTCAACGCTAATCCAATAGTTCCCTTTAGATTTAGGAGGAAAAACTCTTTTGTGTGAAAATTGTCACAAGGGATCGCATTGCGGTTATCTTACAACTGGGATTTGAATTTCTTAAAATCTGAATTCCATGACTTTGATTTCGCTGAATTTTTGGTAACAATTCAGTCTGTACATATTTCAAACATTTCTTCTCCCAAGAGCTTTTTGGGGATTCAGATCATAAGGGCCTAAAGCTTAATGCATAGTATTGTTATGTGTGATTTTTTTATCGTTGAAGATTGTCCCTAAAATGTATACAAAGATAACAAAGATACTATCTTAAGGCTAAATGAATCCCAAAGACGATTGTTATATCTTGGGATAAGACCGTTGGATTGATAGTGTCTTGTACTTTTGACATCCCATAAAAGATTGGAACATTCTAGGAAGCCTGGTGGATGGAGTTGGGGTCCCTTGTACTTTTTGACTGGCTGTCCTCTTTGTCATTGCAGAACTTTGAGACAAAATCTTAACACTTTTCACACGACAGTCGTCTGCAAGACAGTTCCCAAATGTTACAATATTTGGAATTACTGTGAGAAATGCATTACAATAAGTGCAAACATGCCTAGGTCTGATCTTTGATATTCACAAAAGCTGATAGAGATTTATCTAAGCTTTCTAATAATTCCTCTCTTGAGTAAATAGTCTATAGGCAAATTGGAACTGATGTTTTGATTCCATCATTAGAACCACAGGAGTAATGTAACTTACATTTTGGAACAGGACTTTATTTATGATGAACACTAACATTGAAAAGAACAAAACACAATGTGAGAAAATTGGGTCTTATCTATAAATTGCATATAATTCTTTTTCCTGTAATTGTTTGAGATATATATCAGACCAATCTAAATTTCCTACTGACACTCAGTATTGCTGTGAATGTACTATTGTGCATGTCCATGAATGCTATCTTCAGTAGACAGCATGTCCATGAATGCTATCTACAATAAGTGTACATGAATATTATCTTCAGTAAACAGCATGTCCATGAATGCTATCTACAATAGACAGAGTGTACACAAATGCTATCTTCAATAGACAGCATGTCTAAGAATGCCATTCTACAATAAGTGTACATGAATGCTATCTTCAGTAGACAGAGTGTGCATGAATGCTATCTTCAGTAGACAGCATGTCCATGAATGCTATATACAATAGACAGAGTGTACATGAATGCTATCTTCAATATACAGCATGTCTAAGAATGCTATCTATAATAAGTGCACATCAATGCTATCTTCAGTAGACAGAGTGTACATGAATGATATCTACAATAGACAGAGTGTACATGTACATGAAAGCTATCTTCAGTAGACAGCATGCCCATAAATGTTATTCATAAATGCTATCTTCAGTAGACAGCATGTCCATGAATGATATCAACAATAGACAGAGTGTACACGTACATGAACGCTATCTTCAGTAGACAGCATGTCCATGAATGCTATTCTGTACCTAAGTTATGATTGCTTTCAATATATGTACAGATATAATTAATGTACACATTTAATTCAAGTACATCAAATAAAACATTCTATTTGTCAAAGAAAACAGTTGACTGACTCGTTAAATAAGGTCAAATCCATGTTGTATGCTCTCTTACACATCACTTGCGTCACTTGCTACACCAAACATACACAATCGTTTACAGTCCTTGCACTTGGCAATTGATATCGCTTGAGGCAGAGATTGTTGGTGGTAATCGCATGAAGCATAATCCAATATAGAATGTCTTATGGTGTTGACATAGGTACGAGAGTGTTAAAATGAGGTACGCTCCCGTGAAATAACATAGATGTCATGTGTGCCATGTGATGTACCTTCTTGCTGGCGTGTTGACTTAAACGTGAAATCGCGCGTAGGATGGAGGGGAATAAGTCACTGAGGGTATATATAGTGCTTTAGCGCCACCAAGAACTAACAAGTATATAGTAGGGTTATATACATGTATATGTTTATTGTGAGTGTGGCATATAATATAGCCAGAGGAGGGTCTATCATTTGGCAAATTGCCCATTTTCATCATCCTACTTAATTGTTTGACAATTGTTGTACTTTCATAGCATCCCCCCCCCAAAAAAAAAAGTCAAAACTTTATTTCCATCAAAAAAAACCACTACATCAAAAATAACTTAAAAACATGAAGGAATAGGCTGGAAAGCCAATAAGACCTGTAATTAGCCTACCTTTAATTACAATACAAAACAATACATGATACTTATACCAAACATAAATTGGTGTTACCTATAGGTAAACTATCACCCTATAGCCTAGTCGTTTAGTCTTCCTACTTCAAAACTTTGTCCCCATTTTGAGAAAAATTAATTGAAAGCAAATGTTTAACATAAAATCTGACATTACTGGGATTCGAATCCAGGACCTTTCGGTCCCAAAGCGATTTTAACCCTACAAAAAGGGTAGCCCATATTTTATGTGTATTACGGAATATAAATAAGACCATGGCTCAAGATAAGGTTTTTTTACCGGGAGCTACTTATTTTCAAAAGTAGCACCCTAATCATGGGATTTATTGAGAACCAGGAGCTACTTCCAGTCTACCGGGAGCTAAATTTTTATTAAATGGTAATGTCAAAACAAAATTTGATGTCTTGGGCAAGCTTCCCGATCGTCAACGGGCGCTGGTTTAGACAAAATATCAGCGCTTGGTTGTTCATTTTGAAGCATTACAGGGTGCTATGGCAGGAGGACCGAGGGGTAAAAATCTCCCAGCGCCCGCTTATCTTGAGCCTTGAATAAGACTTATATCATTAAAAGATGAAGAATCCTCAAGAATAGACCTGTATAACTCATACAATAGAAGTCTTACGTAAAGGATGAACCCATAAAATGATTAAAACACTAAAATGTTTTAAGATTTTGTTTAGAAAAATATACTAGAATAAAACAGCGTGATCAAATCAAATGTTACAGATTTGTTCGAATAATGAATTTCATTGCATCATAGTGGGATTCCATTGCTGTCCATAAGGGTGACGAGGGCAGATTGATAGAAACACACAATCGACAACTTCAATTTTTCTGTTTTCTGTCAGAACCCAACAAGTTCAGGCCAACCAAAAAAAATTGACTTGCCCTTTCCGACCGACCCAAATTTTAGGAAATTTAGGGTCGCTCTTTTTTTTCTTTTTCTTTTTCAAAAAAAAAGTTTTATTTTTATTTTTTTAAATTGAAAGAAGCACACAACAATAAAGAAAGATGAAAACAAGTTTTTTGGGCAATGTCTTGCTAGACGTCCTGTAACTCAAGTGCGCATGCTCAAACCAATTAATGATACGTTGAAGCTATACGGTTTATTCCGTACGGGACGTGAGGCAAGATATAGCCGTTTTTTGAGTAGTATCTGCTTGTTTAAAAATCATAAAAGAATCACAAAAAATCAACAACAAAAAATCAAAAAGATTTTTTCTTTAACACGTTTTTTGTGTAGTATCTCCCTGTAAATTTTTTTAATTTTTTTTTAAATCCGACCGTCCGACCCAGACTCTGGCCCTAAAAGGGCAAATCAACTCTTTTTTTTTTGGCCTAAAGAGCTGACCTTTTATTTTACATATATAAATAGATACAAGTAACAACACAAAAACAAAAAAACAAACAAGAGAGAGAGAATTCATAATAATTAAATAAAACTTTAAAACCCTTATTGTACCAGACCAGTTTAAGTATAAATACCTACTTTGTCCCATTTCATGTGATGAAATCTCAGCTTCACTCTTTGTCTCGCTAGGGTCCCCTCTAAGTCGAGCAGTGTCTCTGATTACTATGTCAAAGACACCGACGGACAGAGAACCGATCGATAACTTTGATTGGCTTTTACGTATTGAGTCCTGACTATGAAAGTGCACCCAATATCTGCGTCTCTCTCTCATAAAGCATCAGATTGAAAAGTCAATCTTAAAGATTGTGCTGAGGGAAAGATCTTAAAAGATTGAAAATATTCAATGTAATAGAGTGGAATTTCAATATATCGGACTAAAATGTCACTCTAGATTGAACATTTTCAATTTTTTTAAGATCTTTCCCTCAGCACAATCTTCAAGAATTACTTTTCAATCTTTTCATCATACACTCATAACTTTTTTTGTAGTGATCGTAGAAAAATGATTGAAACAGTTCTGTAATCAGCACAGTTTCAGCTTTCTTATGATATACATATCTCCAATATGATAAATCCCACCATGTGGCGGGTTTTCACAGATCGCATCACATATAAATTTTACCAATAGACAACATCCATCCCATCCGTCCATCCATTGATTTATTCCTTTCTTTTGTGCCGTAGTTGAATTCCTTCCCCTTCCAACCCCCCTCCCCAAATCCACCTCTTATCTATTACACAGAATTACCAACCCACACGGATGCTCACCAGATTATAAAAATCAAATATTTATTGCAACATTTATGCATTTTTTAAAAGCCAGGTTTCTTTGGGATTAGCCACATTTTCATACATAACATATTTTCATAAATATATTTTCTATTTTGTTAACACTTTCCACGTGGCAGGCGGCTGCAGACGACATTTCAAAATTTCACAAAATGTTTCAAAAATGTCAAAATTATTAAAATTCATTACCATATTTGGAGTCACCATGAGGAATGCATTAATAAAAGTACAAACATGCCTAGTATTGGTTCAGTAATTCTTGAATTACACTTTGAAAATTGGGAAAAGTTTCTGAAAAATATGTTTTATATATGGTGAATCTAATACTTGCATTGAAAGTGTTAAGACAAAAAAAAAAGTGTTTTTTAATTTACCATAAAAAAAATAGCTAGGCTAACCGACCCTAGAGGTCCATTTGCCCGTAGAACAGGGGGATTTGTTTCTGTTATCTAATGGTAAAATTTTTATATCATAAATTATTTTAAAACTTTACAATTTTTTTAATGTTTTCTATGTTGTAGAAAGATGTTGTACAAATAGGGAATACACTTTAAGAATGTCAGCATTAATTCTTCCTGGAAAATTTATATTTTCTTGCGTTGCTCGAGGGACTCCGCAATCCTAGCACCCTTAAATCTTTACTTATTTACTTAACCGAACGAGTTGTTACTACAAATAACAGGTTCCACGAATCTTTTAAATCCCGGAAATGTTTTCCAAACAGCCGAAACAACCAGGCTGGCTTAGATCTCACATTTTCGTATAGTTAATATTTGTTTCAATTTATTAGACTTTATACGGGTGGCATTTGGAGGGATTTTCCCCGTACGGGTAAGTGACCTCCTGCGATAGAAAAAATACAAATCCACTGCTAATCAAATGCATTGCATCAAAATCCTTGCGGGTATTTGTCTGGATAAAGAAGCGACTTTAAGTTCTTAAATAGTCCCTCCCAGTACAGTATGTTTGTTATCGGAAACAAGTAATGTGCTTTACACACTCGTATAAACTGAATCAAAAGACACGCTTTGAGGATATCTCCTTATCCAACGAGATAGGATGTGTTAGATTCTACCCGCATTTTATAGTATAACTTGCACAGGTAGCATGTATTGCTCTCTTGTGAGTTGATCAACATTTTGTTTTACAATTTCATTTTCAATTTCAATATGAAATTAGACCCAAAAAAAAGAAAGTTGTCTTGCCCTTTCTGACCGACCCGAATTTTTGGAAATCTAGGGTCGCTATATATTTTTTTTTAAAAGTAAAAAAAACCAAAACAGTAAAAAAAAAGAAAAAAATTTTGTTGAAAGAAGCACATAACAATAAAGAAAGATGAAAATGTGTTTTTGAGTAGTATCTGCTTGTTTAAAATTTAAAAAAAATAAAAAACTCCCTGTTTAAAATTTAAAAAATTAAAAAATTAAAAAAATCTGACTGTACGACCCAGACTCTGGCCCTGAAAGGGCAAGTCAATTTTTTTCTTCTCCTTAGTGTGGGTCAATGTTCTGTAAGTAGTTAACACTTTCCACGCGGCTATTAGTTTCACCATAAACAAAACAGATTTTTCAGAAATCTTTGCCAACTTTAAAAGTCTATCTCAAGGATTACTGAACCAATACTAGACATGTTTGTACTGATCTTAATGCATTTCTCATGGTGAATCAAATTATGGTAATGACATTTAATAATTTGGACATTTTTGAAACATTTTGTGACATTTTGGAGTGGAAAGTATTAATTGACAACCCTAAACATATTGCAGTAAAAACTTGTAATGCAGTCTTCTCAGCAGTACCTAGATGTAGCCTAATATAAAAAAATGAAGATTGAATTGCGTTAGACTTTAATTTGTTTGGTCTGACTTTTTAACACAGGATTGTATTTCTTTGAACTTAAAACATGCTTTAGCAATTGCTTTCTAATATCTTGTGTGTAACTCTAACGTAAGGGCCAAAGTTTTCCGCGTTGCGGAATTTCCGCGAAAATAAACGCGGAAAACTACAATTTGATGAAAAGAAGAAGAAATAAATGCACAAAAAACGTCCAAAACACACAATTTATAAATAGTCTTGAATAAAACAACATAAATATTAAAAAAACAATACGTAATAAAACAAAACAAACAATAAAAATGATGTGTTTTTCTGTAAAGTGTGTTTATTTTGGTTTTATAGATCGTATATTTTAAGCTTTCTTGGGGAAAATTACATCACAGAAAAATGCAAAATTTACAAAGCGGAAAAACGCGGAATTCGACAATTACAAGCGGTAAACTTTGGCCCTTACTCTAACGTGATGGTATTTGAATCTGCAAGATCAAAGAAGAAAGTCGGCTCTGGTACGGAAATGCTGCTCCTGTGATTAATTAGATTATGTGCTGAAATCACCTCCTATCTTGAGGTGACAAAAAGTATAGTAAGGGACGCACCATTTGATTTTCAGGGGGGGGCATGGAAGTTGGGGTCGGGCAGATTTTTGTCACCGAAGTAGGCAATTTTTTTAATTTTTTTATAGGTTTTACTGTTTTTCTGTACATTAAGTTCGGTGAGTTGGGTGAGTCATCATTTTATTTTTTTACTCGGCAGTGGGTCATCTTTTTTTTTCTTTTTCTGGTTGGTGGGCAAAGTGGTTTTTTTCCTGGACAGTGGCCAAAGTTTAGTTTTTTTTAAACTTCCATGCCCCCCCCCCGAGTATCTAATGGTGCGTCCCTAAAGAGTGAATTGAATTGATAGTGATGACATTCTCTGACTTCGAGTCACATCCTGTAAAGGCCCCTAAGGAGACGGGTACAAAATCCTGTTCAGGCAGGTTTTTTGGGGGTTTTTTTTGTGATTTTCAACAAATAAATCAAATTTTTCAAAAACATTTCAAAACATGTAAAACAAAATTTCAAAAATGTGTAAACAAAACATTTTTTCTTCTTCAAATTTGGAAAGAAAGAAAAATGGGTCGATCAGGTCCGTAGAACAGGGGTTTTCCCCTTTTCCTTGCTGCCCGCCTAAGGAACACAGATACAAACCACTCTTGTTGGCTTGACATTTGTTATTTCTTGAATTCACACCACTGTTTCTAACTCTAAGGGAAATAGGCCATTTCAGCAACTATAGTCTGATTATTTATTGAACGAACAAGTTTCCAGCTAGGGCTATAGCGCAGGTATTTGTGCGCATTTTCGAGGTTATGCATCGTGCGAGTGTGTAAGCATTTATGCAGAATACAGAGCACAAGCTGCTTGGACTTGTTTACGCAGTAAGCTATTCTGCAATTCTTCGTTCAATTGTTAATTAGACTTTAGTTTCATTTAGGTTAAAATAAAGGTTAGATGAAAATATTGCTTGGCAAAACAATTTATTCACGTTTAGATCATCTTTTAAACACATTAGGGAGTATTTCTGTTGAATGGTTTAATTCACTTTCACAGGAAATCTTGTTCCCTTGTACAATGGTATAAGTGGTGTTTTGTCATCAGGGAATCAGATATGTGACTATGTGACTCGGTAGGTAGGTTCCCTCTTCACGGTGCAAGAGATCAGGAGTAAGAGAATCACAAAACTTACATTACAGGGCTGGAACTTCAGATTTTTTTCAACCAGCCAGTCAGGCAGGTAACTAACAAAACATACCTGCTCAACAGAAATTCCACTAGCCAGTGTAACACACTTACACTGTGAGTTTGAAAAACTGTTTACCCACACCAATCGGGCAGGTACTTTAGTATCTTCACCCACCCAACGCAAAAGTTACCCGCTATGGGCAGGCGAGCAGGTGCTATTTCCAGGTGTATCCTTGGTGTAATTCATTTATGAGTTAGACTGGTGTTAAGCCTCTATTACTGAATAAAGCTGTCTAATCCTTTAATCCTTTAACACAGTTTTAACACAGATTTTGTGCTAGGCTAATTCCGTGCAGAATTACATGAAGGATAAACCTATTATTTCCAGGCCTGTTACATTAAACATTACGATCTGTTGATGCTTCAGAAAGGCTTCTTTCCATTCCATCATGCATTCTCATCCTTCTTGCGTGGTCGACAAAGGCCTTTCGATCGATCCATACGGACACATTTCTTTCAACTGATGACAAAATCAACTGTTGAGGAAGGTCATCCTCCCCACCCACCCCCTGGCTATGCCATCGAAGTGGTCGTGTTTGAAGTTTACCTGTTATTTACCAAATAACACAATACGTGCAAGAACACAACAAAATATGTCCCTCTAGGGCTTCCGTAGCGCCCAGTCTACTATTCCATTGACTAGGTGCGTTTCTATAAATAAACCTCCATTCACGTATCTGTTTGAGGATGCGTTAATTACGATTGACAACTAGTTTTTTTACCACAGGTCCGGAATCTTGAGGTGAGAAAGGTTTTTAATCAGCAGCTATGAATCACTATGCATAATGTCCATTTAACTGATTTTCTTGTGTTTTTGGATTGAATCAGCCGGTGAAGTGGATAAAAAAGGACTTTGTTTTTGTGTTAATTTCCTGTTTGGTGACAAATGTGTGACAAGTGTGTGTGTGTGCTTGCTTGTGTTCCAAGAGGGATGAAATAGTTGAGTGGAATTTCAAGGAAAATAGAATGAATAGCCTTGTGTGTAGATATTGAACTATCAATTGATATCAGGGTTTTTTCTTCATCTAATAACAAATTACGTTGGGAATGAGTGACAAATTCCTGACATGATAAGCGGTTGCTCCAAATCAAGAGGGGGAAATAGTTAGCTTGAAATTCAAAATAATTAGAATCCAGAGATTTCTGCTTACATTTTATCATCCGTGTGAGGGACTTGAATTCCGGGGGGGGGGGGGGGGGGGGGGGGGTTCTCACATTGATATGGTATACGTATATGTGCCTGCCTTTTGGGGTGCTTTTTTGCCAAAATTGGTATAGCGATGGCCGATGGGGTGGTTTTCATCACAGACCAAAGCGCCCAATGGCATAAATTGGGTGTATTTTTAGGCATTTTTTGTTAAAAGCGCCCAATTTGTGCAAAATTGGGTCTTTTCTTACAAAATTGGTATATTGATGGGTGGGATATTGGCCAAAAAATAGGTATAGAGAAAGTCACCATTTCGACGTCCGGCAGGCACATCCACATACGATTTTGGCGAAAGTAACCACCCTCCCCCCCCCCCCCCCCCCCCGGCTTGAATTATTCATCCATCCGTGTCTTTGATTGAAATCAAATTAGCCGCATTTACAAATTGTGTGAGTACGCTACGCACCACAAAATTGTTTGGGTAACTGCCCCAGGGAGGGATACATCTTGATGGTGTAAGCTTTATTGTAGATGGTTGTACACTTCAATGTGTAGAAATACAATTTCCATGGGATTTCTTAGGAGATGGTGATGTACTTCTCTGGTTATACTTACCAATTTTCAAAATCCGTTTGGAATGGCATATAAATAACTAAAACTTTAATTAAATGAGGGATACAAAATGAGAGATTATTTGCTCACCACTCACCATTGATGAAACATTTTAATCTCCTTTCATCCAGAGGGTGCTGGGCATGAGTTGCCTAAATTTGTAATTTGTTTTGGTTTACAACTAATAGTAATGACGGTTTTCACTAATAACCCAAAATTAGGCCTATTGAAACTAAACAATTTTGCTTAAGGATAAGGAGTTTGAAAACTAATTCCAGAATAAGTTGGTTTTTAAAATTATTTATTTCCATCATTAACCATTTCTGTTGATAACCTAAACTCCTACCCACTATTTAATCCTGAAAATGTATGAATGCAATATATCCAGCGTTGTCTGATTTCATTAAAGTAACGATATCAACTTAAACTGATTTTTAAT
This sequence comes from Ophiura sarsii, assembly GCA_035610835.1. Taxonomy (NCBI): domain Eukaryota; kingdom Metazoa; phylum Echinodermata; class Ophiuroidea; order Amphilepidida; family Ophiuridae; genus Ophiura; species Ophiura sarsii. The sequence goes on along the minus strand of CM069451.1, from coordinate 14,177,764 downwards.
TTTTTTTTAAAGCCAAGTCTTCGTAGGTAGGTGGGGTCATTGCATAGCCCTGATTTCAGTCATATATTGCTGTAATCTTTTTAGGGATCTGGAAATCTGAGCTTTATGATCATTTACAGTTAATTTGCAACCAAAATGATGAAGTTGGAGGTATGAATTGCATGATATAACTGCATATCTATCCATCAACAAATACATATGTAGACCTGCTGGTCTACTTTTACAAGACAGATTGTTATCATATCGAAAATTGTCTGCAATACAGAGAATGAAAAATATTAGTTGAATATATTGTGTCTTCTTTTTTTTTGGACCAAAGTTTTTCCTTTTAACTGGTTTAACTAAAGAATTGCTTTTATGAATGTGGATTTGGAACACTAACCAAAAGACTGACAAAATAAATAGTGAAGGACCAAAAATGACAGGAGGTAACCAGGTGAAATAAATGTGTGTAAAATACAGGAATGGACACTCTCAGGATAACAGCTTTGAGTAGGAACTTCATAATTAAATAAAGTTGACCAATTTACCATGTTATGCAAAGCTACTGCAAGTTTGAGCCTACACTGCAAAAAGAAGTGTTTATATTTCTGATAACACTTAATAAACACTTCAACACGTTTATTTTTGTGTGTTTTACGTGTAAAGGTATAGGAGGCATTGCATACGATAAACGTTTGCATAAACACTACAACACGTTTATAGAGGTAATTGTGTAATATTTATTAACACACCAACATGTTTATATCAGCAATAAGAAACATGTTTGGGTGTTAATAATTATACAACAAATACCTCTATAAACGTGTTGTAGTGTTTATGCAAACGTTTATCGTATGCAATGCCTCCTATTCCTTTACACGTAAAACACAAAAATAAACGTGTTGAAGTGTTTATTAAGTGTTATCAGAAATATAAATGTTTCTTTTTACAGTGTAAACAGTGCAAGAACGGGAGGATTTGAACTCGCAATCTTCTGATTACAATATGCCTTATTCCCTTCACCAAGGGTAGTTGTTTGTAACCAGTCTCATCAAAAGGACAACTTGTCAGCAAATACACTGTTGAGGTAGGAACCAATAGAGTTGCTGAATTACAAGGAAAATGATAGGAAAAATGAGGCTATATGTATATATCTTGTGATTAGAGAGTCAAATTGTCTAAAATAGGGCATAATTCTCAAACTAAAGAATGTATTCCAACATTTACTCAGATTTGAGTGTTGCTTCCAACTTGTCCAATCAGTGACGTGCGCAAAGGGGGGGGGGGGGGACAGGGGGCCTAGCCCCCCCCCCCACACCTACTATTGAAAATAGTCGGGGGAAACTTACTGTCAGTCGGGGGAAACTACTACCAGTCGGGGGCTGGGCCGTCGCTAGATGTTTTTTGTGTGGGGAGGGGGTGTAATCGAAATAGACAAGTAGTCGGCAAATTTGTACATGTAGTTGACAAATTTGTGCACCAAGTTGGTAGAAAAAGTAAATGTTGTAGAAAAAACTGATGAAAACTCTCATAATTGTCCATTATTTGTTGACTGTGCGAATTTGTGACTGTGCGATTTTGTGACTGTGCGGTGGTGTGTTTTTTTGCTGTGCGAAAATTTTTGACCGTGCAAAATATTTTGAACCTACCCACCCCCACTTTGGGGCTACCTTTTACTATTTTCTTGGTACATCGGGGGGATTGAGAAGAATTTTTTTTTTTTTTTTTTTACATTTAAATTTGATTAAAAGTGTCTAAATGTTACTATTTCTTGCTTGAAATGAATAAATAAGCCTAAATAAATGTTTTTTAGACTATTGTCACACTAGAAACATTAGTTAAATTGACATATGGGCATATACCAATTTTGTCTTGACATAAACCATATACTTTTTAGCCCCCCCCCCCCCAAAAAAAAAAATGAAAAGAAGAAAAAAAATTGAAAAAAAACTGTTGACCAAAAAAAAAAAAAATTCCAACCGACCGACCCGAATTAATTTTTTTTGGCACTTGAGGGCAACACAACATAAATTTTGTTTTGCCTAATAACATCACCATTCAGAAGCAGTGGTGAAACGTAATGAAATTCTGACCAAACCCAAGGAGCTATAACCGATTGCACGGAATGATTGGTGGTAGAAGAAGACATTGACATGTGTGTCTCCCCAGTGAATGATTGTAATCTTGCAGCAAGGGGCAAGGCGAGCCATGACTCATGTCCTGTAATAAAACTTTAGATGCAAGGGGACGGGTAATGTGATGGATGTTACGGAGATGGAGGATGTGATGGATGGTTGACGCGGAGATGGAATATGTTTAAAATGCCGATTGGTTATAGCCAACTCGCGAAGGATTATGCACAAATAATGATCAAGGATGTTTTTTTCCAGTACATTTTGTCACATTATTGATGTTTTTTGTTTAAGGATCCTCAAAAAAAAGGGGGGAAGGGAATTCTATGATTTGAGTGATACTTTTCTATTTATATACTTAAACATCGTAAAGGATAAAGCCCAAGCTGAGTTGTGTTTCAAAGAGATGACATTTTTATAAATGTGCAATATCTGCAACCCTCCAAAGCATTAAGCCTTATAGACCGTTTCCATTTGCTATCTGATAATCCGACCTAATCCTATAAGGCCAACAACAACAACAAAAGTTTGTTTCCAGTAGTGCACACGCATTTCATTGAGACGATTCTTGCGCATTTAATTTTGTTTTATAGAAAAAAGGTGGACAAATTATTGCTAGGGCGCCATATTTTGTCAAAATTGTGGCCAACATGTTTCAAGATGGTGATTGGCGACATACTGCAAACACGTAAAATCACATATTTGAAGAAGAAGAAGAATTTAATCAACATTTAAAAAATTAAAAAAATTGCATTTGACTTTTCAGGCTTGCTACTGGAAACAAACTTTTTTGGGGGCCTAATGCTTCACATGGGCAGGCAGGCAAACAAAAAGATGTTGGTCAAAAATGTTAGTGAAAACCATGGGGTAAAACAGTCAAATCAGCTATTTAATATGACATTGTAATATTTTAGAAAGAGTTTCAAACCTCAAGCCACACACACACCTCCACCATCAATTATCATTGAAATGTGCACGCAAACTTAATGATGAGCCCCTCAAACATTATGAAGCCTGCTAATTGGTTGTCAGCAAATTTTGCAAAGTTATTACTCAAAGTTGATAGATGGATGCAATACCTGAACATAAAGGTAACAAACTTAACACTATCCACACGTTTATTATTTCTACCATACACAAAACAGATTTTTCAGAAACCTTTCACAATTTTCAAAGTCTATCTCAATGATTACTGACCCAATACTAGGCATGTTTGTACTTTCTTCAATGCACTTCTCATGGTGATTCCAAATATGGTGATGAAATTCAATGATTTTGACATTTTTTAAACATTTTGTGAAATTTTGGAATGTCGTCTGCAGCTGCCTGCCGCGTGGAAAGTGTTAACAAAAAAACACACACCAAGAATGCAAGCTAAATGAACACAGTCTCATCTTTTATCCGTAACTAAACCTAATTAGAGCTGCTGATTGGTTGTCTCCAAGCATTCAGTCAATGTCATTCAGAGTGCCATAGTATGACGCTTAATTGGTCCAATGCTGCCAACGTTGTTTTCAACATAGTATTGCCATGTTCAGACAGGGGGAAAACTCAAGAGGTTCAAGACTCGGACTGTACATGTTAAAACCTCCATTCCTCTGAACCGTGTCCACACAGTGCTTGAATTGGAAGTAGTGACCTGGAAAAAGGACCTGGGGTGGGGCTCCTTAGGTCAAGCAGTTTTGTTTTGTTTTGTTTTGTTTATCCAAATTTTCTTGAACATTTTGACAATTATTAAAAATATTTTCAAAAACAAAATGTGAAAATGTTCAACAATTTTCAAAAATAATTGTAAAAAACCTAACTTTTTAAATTTTTTAAATTGGGTCTGTTATGCTTGTTGAACAGGGGTTTTCCTGGGTTTTACCACCGTATGTTTTTAAAGATAGGTGTTCGGATTTTTGGCCCGATTTTCAACTTGATATTTTATATTCTACATGAAGGAAGGATCATTCTTAAAATAGTCAATTTCCGAAGTTGGAGTTGCATAACTCCAATGGTTCTTATTTTAGAAGCACAAGGTGACATGAACTTTTGGCGGTAATTCACTGCATTTTAGCCTATAACTCTTAGTTTCAGTAAACTCTAAGTTTCAGTAAACTCTTAGTTTCAGTAAACTCTTAGTTTCAGTCAACTCTTAGTTTCAGTCAACTCTTAGTTTCAGTAAACTCTTATAGGTCAATAAATGTGTATGTGTTGTTTTGAGGGAAATTAGACAAATCAATGCATGTGCGCGGATGTTGATGTGTGAATAATGGCACGACCCCGCAGGGGAGTGCTATTGTGAGCACATCAACATTTGCGCAAGTATATTGATTTGTCTAATTTTTCAAGAAACAAAACATACGCATGTATTGACCTAATTCATATACGACACTATACAAATCAAAATTCACTATTTGAACATAATTTTGATCTATGTAATAACGATAAAAACATGTTAACAAGTTTGCTAACACCCGCAGTGAAAATCGGCGAACCCGCGATAACTGAACAACGGATCAAAACAAAGCGGGTCGTGCGCACATTGAACGGCGCACACAAGGAGTGCATTAGACACTTTCAATGCACTCTGCGTATTTGAGTTTCTTGCTTTCTGATTAGTTCAACACTGTTAAGAGTGTATAAATTAGTTTCAGTAAACTCGGAGTTAGTGCTCTACATGTGGACACTTTTATCATGAATGGGAATCAATGTACAACCCCGGTGGGGGGGGGCACTCAACTTTTTTTTGGGTAGGGGTGTGCCGCACCGGGTCTCAAAAAGGGGGGCTACTGAACTGAGTGGATTTTATGATGAAAAATAGGGTCTTAGGAACTTATTTTTTCAAAAAAGTAGGTCTTGAGAACTGGCCTATAGTACAATTTTAATTAACAAGAACACAAATTTACGATTTTTTTTTGGTTTTAGAACGCAAAATTTTTAAAGAATTGGGACTTTGGAACACAAAATTTCGCGATTTTTGGATTTTCAATAAAATTGGGGTCTTAAGAACTGTTGCAGGCTCAAAAAGGGGGTCGTAAGAGCTAGCAGCAGAGGGTGAAAAAGGGGGTCTTCAGCGCGGCACATACCTATACCCTTTTCCAATGTCAGTGCCCCCCCGGGCGTACAACCAGTGACAGTTGTCACTGGTACAACGTGGGAGGATGAATCGCACCAGTAAATCAAAATATGTCAACTCTCCCGAGTCGTGGCTGATGACAGCGCTTAATGTGTCAATGTCAATTTACCAGTGACTAATTTATCTTGGGATTTCTTGGTATAGAAGGATGGATGTAGTACTATATATGCCCTTGCAATCAAAAGTAACTACTCATGTGAAAGTGCCAATTCTAGATTGATGTCATAATGATGTGATAAGATTGTTTGATTCAAATATCAAAAATATCAACATTCGTAGGTGTTTTGTCACCATCAAATTACAGGCAGGAAATGTTAAAGGCTCCTGGTTTGGATAATCTGGAGATCAGTTGCTATTGAGCAGGGCTGCTTTAATTGAGCAGGGCTGATATTTAGCAAGGCTGCTATTAAGCAGGGCTGCTATTGAGCAGGGCTGCTATTAAGCAGGACTGCTACTGAGCAGAGCTGCTACTGAGTGAGCAGGACTGCTATGCTATTGAGCAGGGCTGCTAATTAGCAGGGCTGCTATAACTGAGCAGGAGTATCATTGGAGATACCAGCTTCAAAATGTGTGTGTGGGGGATTTGTGGGGGAGGGGGAAACAGTGACAGGGGGAGGGGGAAACAGTGGCAGGGGGAGGGGAAACAGTGGCAGGGAGGACAAAAACATCTGTAGAGGCAAGGGAATGATGATGGCAGGGAGTTTATGCAACAAAAAAAGTTGATTTATTATGAGATTGTTCTGTTTAAGGATTATCTGGGCACACAGCTACTTCTGGACCAGAGAGTATGATCACAGGGGATGATGTTGTCAGGTAGTCACAAATTAAAATACCTTTCTTTCTATTTGCTGTAAAAATGAAATATACGTCATCTGTGCCATAAAGGTAGGGTGCAAACACTTTCCTTGAAAATCAAAATTGTATGGTTAAAATATGTGATATAATGGTAATTTTAAATTTTTTGCATATGGATCACCAACACTTTTTGCCCTTGAAAACTATTATTAAAATGCTAAATTTGATAAATTTGAAAGTTATGTGTGTTTGAAACCGTGAACATTCTATTGTCTTAGTCTTTGGAGAAACATATTTCCCCCATCACAGTTATCCCATATCTGTTAACAGGGGATGAATCATTTCAGTTGAGATATAGGAGATCCAGTTTGAGATGTGTTACTGTTATGATAAATGATCCTAGTACCGAGATGTAATTAACTGAGGACTTCAAATTTATCTGGCAAAACACAAGAAGTAAATTGCAATTAGCGAGAAGGTTTACTGGCTGTTTAGTTTGCCAGTATGCTCATCTTTATAGTACAAGAGTTGTTTGACAACTTTTGAGTTTTGTAGTGTTGGAATCCGGGTTGGAAATTAAAAGTTGCTCGCTTATCGGGGACAAATAACTGTAATTTTTGTTAGCCCTAACTTCTCCCCCCCTGAATACTATAAAATACTACTTGTGAGCCTATCTCCGAGCTTCTGTGCGGAGGGTTTTCGATGATGTAATAAACCAAACCTATATAGTAAGCACGGTTTACTGCACGAATGAGTAGCTGATGGCCCTGGGTGGGGTGATGGACCGAAGTCCGGAGGGTCCCCGGATCGATACCCGGCCATTTAGTTGGTGTTTTCTCTTCGAAAATTGTGATCCCTGGTTAAAATCCCTAAACCGGGGTTCAGGGTTAGTATTTTGCTGGTGCCTTCAATAGAGGCCCTGCTTGTGCCGTAGTTTATACCAGAATCATGGCAGACTACTGAATTTTTGTTCACCAAAACTATAAAAAGCTTAGTATATAATTAGAGGCCCATTTCATTCAATTTTAAGAATAAACTGAATGGACTGTAATACGCCACAGTTCTGGTGAGTGACAAATGTTTGATTATTTTCTGTAAAGTGGGTGAGAAATATGTGCAGGGCCTCTATACTATTATTTAAAGGTCCCATTTCTATTAATTGGCTGGTCTCAAAAGTGTGTTTACCAACAACACACCCTTTGTTGAAGTACCAAGTCACAAGTACTTTCATTAGAGTGTGACAACTTGCAGTGAGAGCTTGAGATTGGACCTTGTTTATAACAGACTAACAAGGGATTTTGATTGTAAATAAATAACCCTTCAAATTGAACCTTGTCTCTCGTGCATTAAAGTTCTATCAAATACATAGCTGCTCTTTGTCACTCTTATATCTGTATGCAGTGGCGTAGCTAGGATTTTTTTCGGGGGGGGGGGGGTTATTTCTCAGAAAACTTGAGAGGGATGGGGGGGGGGGGGGGGTTATGGCATGTTTTACACAAAATGTGCTCGAAAAAATGGTCCTTGTTAGTTGTCATAATGCGGATACACACTACATCCGGAGAATGGGGCGGGGGCACTATAAGGGCTTGGGGGCGGTGGCACAAAGGTGTTTTTTTCTGTCATGGGGTTATTTTTCCCCCACCCCCTGCCCCTGGGTAGCTACGCCACTGTCTATATGAAGGGTTCAATTTATGGGCTATGTCTATCGTAACTGGCAGCTATTGCATGTCTGACATTAACAATTTGATACATGCTTAGAGTCTCAGTGAATGAATGGCTGCTCTGTGTCACTTTGTATGATTATCAAACGTTCAACATAGGCTACCCATCTAAAGTCTACATGGCAGCTATCTTTTCAAATAGTTTCTGTTTGTGAATGAATGGCTGCTCGATGTCACTTTGATAATTATCAAACGTTCAACATAGGCTATACCCATCTAAAGTCTACATGGCAGCCATCTCTTTAGATGGGAATTGATCTGTTTGTTTCATGTGGCTCTTGAACTTTTCAGTCTAATTACAGCATACATCCCTGTTGTGTCATACTACATTTTGCGTTGGACAAAATATTTCACCAAAATTGGTTGCATATTTTTGTGTGAATCCTTTCAATATTGTGTTGGTATGAATTTAACAACTCCTTAAGTGTTTATATGATATGTTTTTCTGTACTTTTATCTGTGTTTTATATTATAGTTGTTAGTGGAGCTTGATGTAGAAATGTATGCATTACATTCTAGAAACACCCATGTTGATCTTTTTGTGCACCAGTAGCGGTTGTCATGTAGCTTTATATTAGAAAACCTTCAACAAACAAACAAGGTTGCCTGCCCATAATGGCCTTTATGTCTTGTCCAACCTGTTTATTTATTGTTGACTATCCATCATGGTTCTGAAACAGTTGGTAAATAACGTATTACCTCTGAGGCAGTGGTGTTTAGTTAGGGACTCTTCACAACATTTGTGTTATGGTTATGAAAAGTATGTTATAGATATGTAACATGGCTATTTTGCAGCATGGAAAATATGGTGCAAAAAGAATAAGTTTTGCTATCTACTGAAGATAGCATTGATACATTTGACATTGATCTTCTGCAGTCTAAATGAACAATTTGTATGTGTACATTTTTATTTTGCTATCTACCGAAGATGCATTAACCAATGTGGTGCAAAAAGAATGATTTTTTGCTATCTTCTGAAGATAGCATTGATACATTTGACATTGATCTAATGCAATCTAAATGACCATTTTGTATGTGTATATTTTGCTATCTACCAAAGATAGCATTAACCAATGCTATCATCGGTAGATAGCAAAATAGCTATCTTTATAATTATTTATGGCCCTTTTTTCTGTTAGGCACCTTATTGAAATGCAGGTGAAATCTCTCCGACACACACATTTCAAAACAAATATCTATACATCATTGCTTTATAACAACACGCAGTTTAGCTTAGGCATCAATGCTGTTTTGTTGGATTGTTATGAAGCATACAGTGACTTGTAAACAACCAGTTGATATCAGACAGAAATTGATGGAAACACATGGGTTTGTTTTACTATTTGTTTGGCTCCATGGTCTAGATCCAAAAGAGTACAAGCAGTAGTTGTTTTAATATCAATTGATATATCCCAAAGATGTATAGAGAATGAACCATTTGCCTTCATTATCTATTGCGGGTAGAAAATAGCTTGTACAGTAAGGAATATCAAGAACTGGTAGTTAATATAATTGTGACATGGAAACGAATATCTGTTTTGCAAGGTAGTAACATACTTGCCACCATTATGTGAAAAATACTTACCTAATTTGAAGATCCAGGTACATTAACAAACATCTTGAAATGTTATGTTACTGTGCCAGTAGTCAAGAAATCTAACTTTGAGACTATAATTTGATCAGTTCCAAATGTGCAAAGCCTCCTTACAGCAGGGAATGAATACAGAAGGATGTGAGCGCGCATGAAGGCAACAAGCACACTTTTGCATCATATGCGTTATGCGTGTATGCAGCCGAAACCATGTGCGTGTATCCATAATCGCGCATGTACGCTTGGATTACTTTTGCGTGTGGAGAGATTTTAAAAAATCTTGCCAATTTGGAACTAATTAGACTATAGCAGGGTGACAAACAAACCTATTGCTCTAAGCATCTTCGATTCATGATGAATTGTTACTCACAGTTCAGTTCCAGCTCATCCACAAACAACTTGAAGGGCAAATCAATTTAAGATGAAATTGATGTTTGTATCAAAACAGATCAATTATGAGTACTCATGCTATACTAGTCAATGGGATCATTCTCTGATAAACTCCTCTAAAAATGCGCAAACAAATTCTGACCTTAAAATATACTTTAAAAGCACGCCACAACCCAATAAACACACACCCACGCAAAAAAAAAATCAAAAATTGTAGTAATTAACTAGAAAAACCTTCCATCAGATAAATATGCCATTCAGGAAGCCATTCTAAATCTTAATGTCTAAGCTTCCGATTGGACCCTGATGGAAGTGACCCTTCCGGCTTGCTGGCTCATATTTGCCCGATATGATAACCCATCTGTGATAATGATGCAAATTGCTGGGTCAGGGTGACTTGGTGGTTTAGATGGAGGATAGATGCTTCGCTTTTAGGTCAAGGAAATGATTGATTGATGAGCATGTTGGTGTTATTAATTTACCATGAGTTTGACCCTTATTTATTGAGTTGTCATCCTTCCATTGATGGGCTATTTTTTCGACCACAATTACTCGGCCTTCGGCTTTGGTTTTTACCTTTTTTTTTAATCATAAACACAGGATAACAATTTAATGAATCAAAGTTCATTATGGCTTTAGTTAATCAGTTTTTGGTTTTTCTGCTACCGTCATTATTGAATTAAAATTCAATTAAAGCAATATCCGTTGAATAGTGATATTGTGTGTTTGTTTATCTAAGCTCAAGGTATATTCATAATAAATTTGAAATTATAACCACTATGCTTGGGTTTTATTGTATACTAATAATAATAATAATAATAATAAAATATATTTATTAAGCTCTTAAAACTGAAGTCACTAAGCGCTTTACATAGCATAAAAATCAAAAACATTATACATCAACAAGTATAAGCACACATAAAACCAGGAAATACATAATATAAAAGATATGACATATGTTGATCAGGCAGTTAAAAAAAAAAAAAATAACAAGCATATCGACTGAAATATTACCAGATCAAAAAGGGTTTGTTCGTCAACCCCTGATAAATTCATTCTAACATCACACCCAATAAAATAAAGACCAGTTTACTTAATTTCTTCAAACGCAAAATTCTCACACAGGCCCTACAATGCTCTTATTTTCTTATCTCTTTCTGTTGTTGCAAGATAAAGCAAGGGGTATAATGGACTATATATACTACAGTGCCTGTCTTGGGACTGTGCTATCTACTGAAGATAGCAATTATGTCAAATATCAGCGGTGTGTATATATCAATTTCAAGCATTAAGTGAGATCCGATGTTAGTTAAGACTTAAAAGAGTATCAGATTCATTGTATGATAGAGATAAAGCATACATTCTCCTACTGTATTTACCCTTGGGTATATTTAGGATTGGAAACAGTGTATTTGGTGGGATTTCATAATGCAGGTTTGGAAACAGTATAATACAGGATATCATCTGGGATCCATATGCACAGTTGGACAGTAATGGTTCCATTTGGTATAAGGTCATTGAACCATAGTGTGTGTTTGCAGTCTGTATATTGTAGAACAAAGGCTTTTCTATTGCACCATATGTGTTCAGTCAGTAAGATCGAATTAAAAAATAAGAATCTTTTAATTCATGTCCGACTACTGATGGCTGCCATTTTAAAGATTTGTTGTCGCAGTGAATTTCTATGAGTGAAATATAAAACTTGTGAATCCAGTAGTTAAATATATTAAACTAGATTCTCACCGACGAAAAGAAAAATCTATCGACGACAACAGGAGAAAAAACAAGTTTTAATCGCAAAAAATGGGCCAAATTTGTTGATGTGGGCTTGGTTTTGTCACTACAAAATGACGTCATGGATGTGTTCGGGTCAATTGAACCTAAAATAGAGCATCTGGAATCAAGATTAAGCCAAATTATGATTATTCAAAGATGAACTGGGCACTTCATTTAAGTAAAATGTAAAAAGTCGGCGTGAATGGCAGCAGCTATAATGACCGAATGATAAAATGGCGGCCTCCAAGATAGCGCTGCACAAATGTTTAACTTTTTTATTTTTTAATATTCGATCTTACTGACTGGTGTTTGTGGATCTATGAGTTTATGTGTATAAATTGTGGTTCTAGACCAAAAAGAAGACATTATATTCCAATGTTACACTGTTCTGCTGATGGACTCAGGTATTTTAGAGCTCTACCCTACCAGCCCAATATAGTGTTTTTTTAATCGAACAATCTATAACTTTAGATCTCAACATCCATCATCCATGTTACTTATATTAACTGAAATTCTTTGTAAAGCATGAACTTTTCTTAGTACTTTTTGAATAAGTATAGTTTTCAGAAAATATTTGGCTTCGCCATTAAAAAAGGTTGATGTTGTTGTATCATTTTATTTTCAGTCACTACGTATACTGAAATAGCCTTGTGGTATTTGTGATCTTCTGAGGATAGCATTAGGGATATGATATATACCTACTACTATACTAATGTGCTTTCTACTAAAGATAGCAGCATTGAGAATGGGCATATGTGACCCGTCACATCAAAATGGACATGTTGGAAGCCAGAGTCAAATCTGGGCATAATTCTGTTATACCCTACACACCAACATCGGTAGTATGCGTCGTTCTTAAATATCTTGCACTGTGAATACCTCTGTGAAGGGTATAACAGAATTACTTCCAAATCTGAGTTATTGGTATGACTTAAAAAAACACATTTTAAGCTTTGAAATGATACCATGTTGAAGGTAATCAAACTTTGTAATCACAAGATATGATTTGAAGAAGCTTATCTTTTTCTATTATTTTCTTTATATTTCACAAAATGCATTGGCCTCTATCTCAAAACTGTGTTTGCCGACAACATGTCCTTTTCGACGCGACTGGTCACATATGTCACATACCACATATGACATTGTTAGCTGTTATTTTAGCTGTCTTTGACATTTAAAATTGAGTTCATCTACTGAAGAGAGCATTGAGAATGTGTTATTAAAATGCTATCTACTGAAGATAGCATTGATTAGATTAAAATAGGACGAAATCCAGCTCACACAAATATTTAGTACGTTAAAAAAATATGCCTAAGCTGATATCATATTCTAATATAACATCAGCTTATGCATATTTTAATAAAAGTGTTTAAAAACACTTCACACTGTAAATACACAAATGGGATAATGCGTCACCTGAAATCAATCACTCTGGATCCCAAATGTGTATTTAACCTATGCCACAACCCATCCCAACCTGTAGCCTTCTCAATGTCCATACCACCTGACCACCCGTCACCTATCATTGACATCCACCACCCCTCATCCATTCCAGTGATTACACATTGCCCATACATCACACCCCTTATCATACACATATCATGCCTGTGTGTTCACCTGGGTGTTAGTTTTCGTATATATCTTTTTCCATTTTTTTCTTCTTGTTCGACACCTGCGGCTCGTTTTTCGTATGGATGGGGTCAGGTAGCGATTACGATGTCTGTCAGTCACTGGGTAGAGCCATCCAAGAAGGATGGACAGGTTAGACTGGCACAAGTCTTGAGCTTAATGCTTTCCACGTGGCAGGCGTCTGCAGACGACATTCCAGATCTCACAAATTGTTTCAAAAATGTCAAAATTGTTTCAAAAATGTCAAAATTGTTGAATTTCATTACCATATTTGGAATCGCCATGTGAAATGCATTGAAATAAGTACAAATGTGCCTAGTATTGGTTCAGTAAATCTTGAGATAAACTTTGAAAGTTAGGAAAGGTTTCTGAAAAATATGTTTTGTGTATGGTAAAACTAATAGCCGCGTGGAAATTGTTAAATGATCAATTGTACCTGTATAGACTTCAATGTTTAGATATGGCTTCTTTTTGGCATTTATCAAGAAGAAGAACCAAAATCTGTCATTCTATTTGAGTTAGAAATACCAAGATGTGGAAATGGGTTGCATATCCACAGTGGCGTACCCAGCTTTTGGAAACGGGGGGGGGGGGGGGGGGGGGGGGGAACGACCATAGTTGTACCGACGAAAGGCATGATTTACAGACAATTTTTTTTACAGACTCCCAAAAAACCCGTAAAACATGCAAAAACAAATACCGTCAGCAGCTGAAATCTTTATAAGTGGGTAGGGGGGGGGGGGTAGCGATAGGTTGTCCACAAAACCGGCCAAAAAACACTGCATAGGAAAAAAATATGCAAATCTACCGACAGAGGCTCGTGTCTACCGACAGGCTTATTTCAGGGGGGTGGGGCACTGGACCCCCTCTGGGTATGCCACTGCATATCCATATCTGCAATGGCACACCCCTGTACAAAATAATTTGAAAATCCTCTCCCGGACCTCTCAAAATTTTCCAACTTGTTACGAATGTGTAATAGCTCTTTGTTATGTTCATGAGAGGATGTGTGTTATGGTGATGACACAGTAATGGTCAGTTGAATATATATTCAATGTACTTATTTATATTTTTATATCTCTCAAAAATGTCCAACTTGCTACGAATGTGTATTAGCTCCGTAGTACATTTATGAGAGGATGTGTTAGGATGATATCACGGCAATGGTCAGTTGAATATTCAATGTATTTATATTTATTTTTGCATGATTGACTGTATGATAGGGCTGGTTTATTAGCTTTTAATGGGGGTTAATTAGTACTAGTATGTTGAGTAATGGTTATGGAATGTGCTCAATTTATTCATGTTGTAATAGTCATTTGGGAGATGAAATTATAAGGACTGATAGTAAAATGTGATAGTATGCCACTGTGCCAATTTCATTGTTTGTTTGTTGAAGAAAACACAATTGTGAATTGCATTTTATGATTGTCCATCACTCTTTGATCGTTTACGGCAAAGTTGCTGGCGCCTGATTGTGAGTTTTGTAAGGCAAAAAAAAAAATAGTTGTGTTGCCCTCAACCGGCCGGGTCAAAATTTGTGTAATCCTGTAATTGTTCCGGAAAAGCATGAAGTTAGACTGAGCTTGAAAATGTGAGGTTTTCGGGCAATTTTAGTATCCGGGGATGTTTTTTTGTGTTTTTAAATAAACAAATGGGACCTATCCGTTGCACCTACAATGATAAAATACTTTTTTTAAATTTATAAACCTAAATAGTGCCCAGGGCGGAAGCACCTGTCTAAATGTGAACAGGCATGCCCGAAAACGTGAAAAAGTGAGGGCCCTGTGTGCAGGTTCATAACGAAAATCTAGTTTGATAACCCCTATTGAAACAAGGCTTAAATTAAAGTTTATACTTGACTGAAAATGGTCATAGGTGACAAGTATGCAATAAATGTAACTGGAGAGTAGAAAAGGTATCTTGATATATTGCCTTTTTACATATATTTCAATGGGGAAGTTCTTTGGTGTGGTGCTCCCATATCTGCTAATGTCAACTCAAAGCCTAAAAACTTGCCAATTTCATTTATTTGAAGAGTAGAAACTATTTAACCCATCTATTCTAAACCCTGTACATAAAGACATAGTCTTGGTTCAGGTCTAACTTTTCCCATCACTTTTGTGAATGGAGTCATCCTGCGGGGAAGTAGTAACTATGCAGGCAGGTGTCTCACCCGGCAACAAATAAGCGCCCTCGAGGCGACTACCACAAGCTCTCGCGGCACTCCGGACCCCTCTATTGACAAATCCGTCAGCACCCCTGCGCGCACCGATCATTTCCATCCGCATATTTTTCGAGCCTGAAGATTGGTTTTTGTGGCATACGTATATATTCATGAGTAGAGAAATTGCAGCAGGCAATTTTGGTGGGATATTTGAATGGCAAATAGAATTCTAGTCATATTGGGTTACTCGTAAGTTTGGTTTAGATTATAGCCGGTCCGGGTGAAATATTGACATGTCTTGCTAGAATAGCAGGGGTTTGATCGTCAAATCGACTGTGTATCACATGATCAAATGGAATATGAATAGAAAGACAAGCTCTTAAATATGTTCTATTTTTGAAAATAGAAGAAAAAAATGGGAGTTTAGATATGCAAGGAGGCTAAAGGGCTGTAAGTTTGAAAGGTTGCAGAGAATGGTGTCATCTAAAAAAAGTATTTGGTAAGACTTTGAATATGAAGGGGGAATCAATTAAACGTGGAAATGGGTTTAGACATCTTTATTGATTTTGCATATTGATTTGTTGCTACGCCCCCAAAAATTGAGTTCAAAACCTTATGCACTAATGAACCATAGTGAATGATCTGTGCCAGTCATCATTGGGAGTTAAACATTCCTCTCGTGTTAACGATGTTAGATGTAACCTAGTTACACACAATAGGTCATAGTATACCATTCGTTCACTAAGTCTGTGGAGCCAATCAAAATGTCTAATTGCACCGCAACGCATTGTGCCTGATATCAATAAAATATTTGCGAGGTAGTTAAAAATGTTGACTCATTCGTGTTATGTCCTGCTAGTTGTGAAGTTTGTATTCATCGTTTCTGAGACAATTTTGCTAGGAAATTCAAGAAATAATACAGTTTCTTCCAACATTTAAATTTGGTTAATCTATACACCATATTGGGAATGCTATCTTCAGTAGATAGCATGCAGCTTCCCCACATATTTATTATTTTGTATAGTTTTTAGACCATTTTGCCTGAAAAAATTGAGAATATAGTTCACTTTCCTCCAACATATGAATTTGGTCAATCCATATTTTCAATGATATCTTCAGTAGATAGCATATGTAACTTCCCGTGGCCTCCTGAATCCACTCCATATAGTCGCCTTAAAACCTAATTTTATTCTCAATTAGGCTCACTTAGTGCCTCACCCCTTTTGCCATCTTCCCATAATTGCTACCAAAATTGAATTTGGAAAATATCGTTTCCATAGTAACCGGCAATTTTGCATGGCAATTTTGCAAATGAATGCCTCATCCGAGTGCTTATCCCCTTCGGCTGTTTCGTTAGCATAACAGGAAAGCTGCGCTTGAAAGTGCACATTTTTGATCAGGTCCACAACTTGCAAGTTTCGGTATATATACTTTAATTAATGAACCTCTGAATCTCAATTGCTGTATGGTCATAAAGTTGTTGCTAGCAGACGTTCAGAGATACAATTAAACAAGTATCAACATGCTCCTTGTTGATCATTGATAGCAACAAAACTTAACTGTAAACCACCGTAGGAGGGTGGTGCTCGGGTATAGGTATGTGCTGATCTAATGGGCCTGTTTTTGTGTGAAAATAGTTCCCTAAACATGGGGTACGATTTGTGCTGGAAAACCCTAAACATGAAAAAGCATGGTCCCAAAAAGTCCCCTAAAAGTTGGTCAGGATATCCAACATCCAGCAGCACCCCCTCCCCCTCCCCCCTCCCCTCCCCCATCAAAAATAATTTGTGTCCCTCCGCGGTAGAAACCACATGACAAACAGAATGGATCTGATACAATCAATTAAACCGGTTTGAATGCTACGAGATATCTCCCAAGTCCTTTGGGCGACCAATGAGCAACGAGCATAAACGATGATATACATGAGTTGATAACGGTGACTTATTCATGAGATTTGCATCGAATCTTTGTTTCATGCTCTTATAATGACTCACGTGATTTGCGCAGTAGACCGTAGCAGTCATCGATTTGTTGTCTTTTTTGTTGAGATGAGGAATGTCAAGGATGTTCTGTGGCTGCACTTGGATTGTTTTAAAGGGGCATTGAGAGATACGTATGGGAGTGCGCCCTCAATTATCCCGGAGTTCAGGGTTTTTTTGATCAAAGTAATACTTAGGCATATACTAACTACCATCTGAAACAGTTTACCAACATTCGCCGTTGATCATATAAAATTTCATGATTTTCTTAGTTTCGATATGATCATATCGAAACTAGGTGCTGAATTCGTAAGTTATGCTATCTTTTTACGTACAGACTTTCGCGGCAAATCTCAACCCGGAAGTGCCGTTATTCGCTTATTTGACATGAAGGCGATGTCGGAATTGTATGACATTTTGGATTTGGGCTATGTTGATGATTATCTTTACGTTATTTGCTCATTTAGTATATCGATACATCTCTCAATGCCCCTTTAATGTCAGATTTTTAAATACAACAATGAGTTGTTGGTTAAGTTATCAAACCTGAATTTCTCAATGAGGTGTGTAACATCCAAGATGGGGTGGGGGTGGTAGGTGGGATGTTTTCAGGTAGTCTGTCCCTGACTGCTTTTATCGAGCTGAAATTTAAAAAAAAAAGCTATATGTTTGTCTTGTCCACCTTTTCACCAAATATAGACCGATCTACTACTTATAAACCCAGGATTTCCCCCTTTGAACATGTAGCTTATACTATGCTACTGTTCTAAGTGCCACTGCCAGATATTAAAAGCTGAAACTTTAGAGGTTTTTTGTAACTTTTATGTTTGGCACAACTGCAGAATGCAACATACAAATTAATCTAGATAGTATTTTTATCATTACAATTTGTTTTCTATTGGGCTTCAATGGGTGTTTCTTGAAACCAGTAGCCCCCTGGGATCATCAACATCAATAATCATGGCAAAACAAAATCTCAGACAGTGTGAAACTGCAAGAATTCCATCCCTTCCTTTGTGCTTTTGCTTCAGTTGAGACAAACATCAAATGTGACCAGTCACATCAAAAAAGGACATGTTGTCGGCAAACCAATTTTTGAAATAGAGGCCAATATATTTTGTGATTTATAAAGAAATAATAGAAAAAGATATGCTTCTTCAAATCATATCTTGAGATTCCAAAGTCCGATTTACCTTCAACACGGTATCATTTCAAAGCTTAAAATGTGCTCTTTCAAGTCATACCAATAACTCAGATTTGACTCGGTCTCCAACATGTCCAATTTGATGTGATGGGTCGCAAATGCCTTCTGCCTGCAAAACCTTGTCAATATGCATTTGCTATAATCACATTTGAGATCTTGTATGCACAAGGTTGAATCATGTGCTATTGAGCATTATTTCGATTATGACAGCCGTGAGGCAAACATGTCATTTCAAGGTCATGATTTAAAGATTTTTTGCTTCAGTTTTGGTTGTTGTGCATCAATAATGTTTTTTCACTAATTCTACAAACATTATGATGGAAGTATTGACATTGACATTAAAGGGGCAGAGTCTTATTATCAGACTCGCCTCACAAAATTGTTCTTTCAAGTAGTGGACATTTCATACCATTTGCAAGGGACAGCCTCTCTGTTTGTTAGCTAATGCACCTATTTGAATAAGTTCATCTGGATTGTTATTTTGCCTCTCTGTTTGTTAGCTAATGCACCTATTTGAATAAGTTCATCTGGATTGTTATTTTTTTCTTTTTGTTGATGCAGGCGCACCAACTATTTATTTGCATTTGTCATACAGGAAACAATCTGGATTGTTATTAAACATCTGTAATTTGATATCGTTGTGGACAAATCCAATAAATAATTGTAAGTTACATTTCACTGCTAAGGTAGCAGCGCTTCGTCAGACTGGCAACTTTGTTTAGTGGCAACAGGAATTAAGGATGTCCTGTTGCTAGATAACGCTGTTGAGTTGATCGTAGATGTTGTGCAGTGTGTAAGCCAAAACTACCGACTGCGAATCAGACAAGACCAACAGATGGCCTAAAGGGGCAATCTGGATCCGGAGAAGGGGGGAGGGAGAACACACACACACACTAAAGATGAGAGGGCTTACACACTGCATAATATCTATGACCACCTCTTCGGAGCTACGCCCTCCTCTACAACGGAATCAAATCACATAAAGATAATGCACCTACCCATGTTCTTGATGAATGTAAAATTAGGTTCCTGAAAGAACAATCTACAGCTACAGATTTACTGACAGTACATATGGTACATTTGATTATGTGCTTCATACTTGGGGGGGGGGGGGCACTCTGATAGATTGGTGATGTTGTTATCGTGTGGTCAATAAGGCTAAACAAAGAAGAAAGGCTGTCTCAGAAACATTTTGCAAATAAGCTTAGAAAATAGGCTATGAGGTATGCAACAACAACAAAATGTGATTTTTTTTTTTTAAATTTTTTTTTGCGATTTTTTGTTGTTGTTGTTGCTAATCCTAACTTTTTTTGACTTTTTTTTTATTATCATTTTTTTTAAAATCAACAAAATCAACAAAAATCAACAAAAAAAAATCATTTATTTTATTTTTTAGCCCTCAGCGCATAGACCTACGCGCTCTAGCTCATTTCACATACCAATGCAGGCGGGCTTCTGAGGCGACCTTCTTCTTTGTTTGGCCTAAGACACCATTTGTATTCATCCTCCTCTGCTATTTCTTAAAACCCTGTCTTCTAAAAATATCAAAAAGTCTTCCCTCCTCCCTCCTCCCATTTGAAGCGAGCTTATCATTTCATCATCTCTTTATGGCATATAATCAGAATTGTGATTTTGCAAAACATTATACTAGCTTTGATTGAGCATGCGCACATCACTTGCGTAACAACAAGCAAGACATTGTTACGATTACATGGACATACAACCCCATCCTTTAAATGCAGACAGTGAAAAAGAAGTGTATTTGCAAACTGATCACATGCTATCTGAAGGAGCGATTCATTGTCACATTTTTCTTTCATGGTTGCATCTTAAGGAGGCTGGGGAGAAATCTGACCTTATATCTTCTTTCACTGAACAACTGTATACCAGTATCGCACGATACAGGCATACAGGCACATGACATTTGCCAGTATCCCTTAATACTGGTACAATATTATTTTTCCAGTATCGAGCTATACTGGAACGTTTTTATGATCCAGTATTGGACGCTACTGGTACATATGTCCCAGTAGTGACTTGTCCCGGTATTAAACAATAATGGTACATAAATGTGTTCCTGTATTGCCTGATACTGGAACATTATATATTTGCCAGTATTGTCCAATACTGGAACACTGACTTTGTACCAGTATCGAACAATACTGTGTGTTCTAGTATCGGACGATACTAGTACAGTCCAGAATTTGCGACCTAAAAAGGATACTTTTTTCCAAAACAGTTCCGTGTGTTCTCTAGGCATTAAGCAATGTGAAGATGTGAAAATATCTGAAACCCGGCTATGAGCATGTAGTTTCTCCTGTTATATTAAGTATTTGTCTATCTACAGGCTCCAATGGGAAGAATCTTACAGATTTAGTGCCTCCATTTTAATGAGTTAGTCTCATTACATATTGGTGAAGATTCCTCCTAACCGGGTGCACCTTAGATGCCAAGCTAAAATTGCTCATTTAAAAAGTTGGTTAGTCATTAATTGAAATGAGAACAGCTTTTACTTTCACAGACTCAATTTAACGGTAACAGGTTCCCTTTAACGTGTCGTGCGTGGTGTTGACAGCCCGGGGGGGTACTCGGATTTGGTTTGGTCGGGGGTGTGCCGCTGGAGATTCAAAACCGCAAATTATCGGAAAAATATACCTATTTTTTGCAAATTTTCGTGAAAATATACAAAAATTTTGCGAAAATAGACCCATTTGAAAAAAGTGACCCCATTATTAGGGATTTTCAGCACAAAATCATACCCATGTTTAGGGATTTTGTGCCAACAAAGCTACCCATTAGAGCGGCACACCCCCGTATACCGTCTTAGGCGAGTACCCCCCCCCCCCCCCCGGGTTGACAGTCACAGCACACAGTAATGTATCTTGTAAATTGATCGCCAAGTACATTATCAAGTATTGAGCAGTAAGCTGCAAAGTGACAATCTTTTGAGTCAAGGTTGTATTTTAAAGATTGAAACAGTTGCTACGGTGACAGTTCTAGTGGCAGAAGTCGTATATCAGATATCTTGAAACATTAAGTAATAGGAAGATCTACTTCATCATGCATAAACAGATTACTTGCTGTCAAGCTGGTAAACACCGTATCCCTTCTTGTAAAAGCCCCCTCTAACAACAACATCCCCGATCTTCCATCAACGTGTCAGCTCAAGCTTTTTTTAGAAATTTTGTGTTGTGCAACCGAAAGATTGGGTGGCTAAAATGACAAAAAACATTTGTTTATGAACGCTGTATGTATCAACATTTGTACGAAAAAGGTGAATTTGGGTAAAATGATACCAGTCTTATTTAATGATAGAAGTTAAAGCCTAGAAATGATGCCATAGTTGCTAGGACATAAGATGAGGCTAAAGATTCAGCTATAGTTTAATCAGTTCCAAATTGGCGAGAACTATTTGTTTTTTATCTCTCCGCGTGCAAAAGTAATCCAAACATATGCGTGTGATTATAGCCACATGCACACGATTTTGGCCGCACACACGCTTCACACAAATAATGCAGTGTGCTTTTGGCTTTATGTGTGCCTGCGTCCTACTGTATTCATTCGCTGCTGTAATCAGTCAGCTGTAGAACGGGCCCCGTTTCAATTGAGGGCGCTCGATTTAGTGACGCACTGCCGTCATTTTTTACACTGCGATTTATCAAGTGACGGAAGTCCGTCGCCCGCCGGAATACGAACAAAAACTACTTTTCAATAGAGGGCGGGCTTGGGAACGGGACTGCGTTTCCAAGGGAACAGCCTCACGTCACAGTAATTTTCCAAAATTCATAAAAAGCAGATTTTACCGATTTTGAACAACGAAATAACTCTCTTATCACATAGATAACCGTTACAAATGCATCACTTCTGAATACTAAAGGGCTTATATTTAATGTAAAAATTATCATCCTTACCCTAAAAATGCTATAAAATGGTGTAATTTCATCTAGAAAATGGTGGTCTCATCGCAGCAAACTGGTCAAAAAAACCCATAATTTTAGCTTGTGTCGTGTGATGTTGGGGTCAAAGGTTAAATTATATCATCGAACTGGATGTCGCAAGGAGTTCTGGTACCTTATGCTGCCCTCAACTCGATGGATAGTTACTTTTTATGCAGATAATTGGGGTAAAAGGCAAAAATTAAATCATTGCGCAAATTGAGGGGTGTGCATTACCTTGGTTACGTACACCCGTCGTTTTAGAGCGCCCTCAATTGAAACGGGGCCCCGTTCTACAGCTGACTGGTAATGAGGCTTCGCCAATTTGGAACAGATCAAACTATAGTGCCGCTGCATTCATAAAAATGGAAGTTCATTTTAAAACCATTCTGATATTTTCATTTCTTCCAGATGAGTTGTCCATTTCAGACAATCTTATAATTATTCCCCCAACTGCAGTCATAAAGCTGTTCTTAAGTACCTAATGAAAGTGTGTAATAACACATTTAAATGACTCACTTTTAAATATTTCTCATTTTTGAAATTCCCCAACATGTTTTTCCACAGGTGTTTAACACGCAAATTAACTTCTTTTTTTCCTCGCTATAATTCTTCCGCCTTTTTCTTCGCCTAATTGTCATCTTTTCATGGGTAATTTCACCCGCATTCACAATCATGTAATAAAAAGAACAGGCGCTAATCGGTGGATGTTCCTTTTTTACGGCTAATTTGTTGGTAGCAGAGTTTTGGCGCGCATCACGGTTTATTGGCAATCTTGTCATCGTGAAGATAGAACAAGGACACCGGGGGATGGTTGGTTGGTGACTCACCCACCATACCCGTAACCATCTACCAACGGTGCAGCCCTTATTCTCTCGCTATAGATAGTCCGAAAGAATAATTGGTGTTGTTAGAAAAGGTGCTATCTCCCCAGGGGCTTATATGATTGTGCTAATTGTGGCTGCCACTTTTCACCTGCGCGAATATTGCAATATCGCTCGGCGTGACGCGGTTGCTCTCTGAAACAGGTATCTATGTTTAGAATTAGATAGAGTGCCGCGCGGGTATGAGCTTCTTTTCACCTTTTTAGGTAATATTCTTGAAGATTGAAGTCTGCTACGTGTAGATTTTGATTGGTGATTATTAGCTTGCAAGTAGTGTGGACTTCAAGATTAATGGTTTCCTTCAATTTCCCAATAGGCAAAAGTAAGCATCCAAAACAGTTATAAAAGGGAGGCCTGTAAAAAGCATGCATACATGTTCCACATTATTTTTCCCATTAATTAAGTTTGATAGAGGGCACTCTCGATCGAACTCATTTACTCCATGAAACGGAAGTGACGAGCTTTGGATGTTGTTATTCAATTCATCTATATTATTAGATGTTCAATAATTGTATTATCAAATATAATTTGACATTGTTGAATTCTGTAGTATTTAAGGAATAAATCCTCTCAGCAATAGCCGACCAGCTATCTATCACATTTCCCTGTGTCTTGTCCAATTCCGTTATCTGAGAGTAAAGGCATATTATGTGATCTTTTCCAGGGAGCGCCCTCTATGGAATGTATGTACGATTTATGATCAGAAATGTAAATCAGCAAGAAAATCTGCTTTCAATTTTTTTTTCGAGGATTGAGGGCGTTCCCTGGAAAAGATCACATAATATACCTTTAAATATGCAGTATTTTCCATTAAAGGAAGGGTCCCGCAAGCACAACATTGAGCATTATTTGTTAGAAAAATAATTATCGAGCCGAAATTACGTAATTATATAGAACAAAACACCATACTAGTCACACAAATGAATAAAAACTGCCATCACTTAACATGCAATTTTTAAAATTCGCGGCGATCAAAAGTCCCGGTGTCGATGACGTCACGGGTATCGGTGCTAAAATTTGCGCATGTGCATTGTATAACTATGACATCATCGACACTGGGACTTTCGATCGCCGCGAATTTTAAAAAGTGCATGTTGAGAGATTGCGGTTTTTATTTGTTTTTGTCATAAGTGTGGTGTTTTGTTCTATATAATTACAAAAGTTGGGCTTGATAGTTATTTTTCTAACATATAATGCACACTTTTATGCTTGCGGGACACTTCCTTTAATGCTTTCATCCAAATATTTATCCAAGTTGTTATATAAATTAGATTTTTATCAAACTTTGCACATTGGTTAAGTGCCAATTCAAGGCATCTTATGCTCACCAATTTGCCATGAATGATCTTCCTCAAAAAATTTCTAAATGTTGCTGTTGCTCTTATAAGAGGAACGTCATTTAATATAATAACAAAAGGAACAACAACAACAACAAAAACAACATCATAACAACAGAACCAGTTACAGCAGGAAGTGAGTTAACACTTTCCACACGGCAGGCAGGCAGCTGCAGACAACATTCCAAAATTTCACAAAATGTTTCAAAAATGTCAAAATTATTGAATTTCATTACCATTTTTGGAATCACTATGAGAAATGCATTGAAATAAGTACAAACATGCCTAGTATTGGTTTCAGTAATCCTTGAGATAGACCTTAAAAGTTGGGAGAGAGGTTTCTGACAAATCTGTTTTGTATATGGTAAAACCAATAGCTGCGAGGAAAGTGTAAAAGGTATATTATGTGATCTTTCCAGGGAACGCCCTCAACATCGAAGAAAAAAATTGAAAGCAGATTTTCTTGCAGATTTACATTTCTGATCATAAATCATACATACATTCCAAGTTACAGGGCGATACGATTCTTAATTACTTCAAAATCATGGTTTTAGAGTGAAAATAAACTGTCGGGATAACACGACAGTTTATATTTTCACTCTAAATTCACTCTAAAACCATGATTTTGAGGTAATTAGGAATCGTATCGCTCTGTAACTTGGAATGTATGTATGATTTATGATCAGAAATGTAAATCTGCTAGAAAATCTACTTTCTAAAAAAAAATCATGAATAGAGGGTGCTCTCTGGAAAAGATCACATAATATGCCTTTAAACAGACAAATGCAATGCACTACCAAGTAATTCTAACTTTGATTGTATCTTTTAATCCTTGTCCCAGTCAGTGTAGTCTAATTTTACTCAATGACATTTCCATATCGGCCTGCAAGAAAAGGAATAATTAACCAATCTTTACAGCACAATAACCCAGAAATTCTCATACAATAATATGAACTAAATATTTGAAGGTGATAAGGCTATGAAAAGTGCAACAAACTTCTGATGATAAAAATGATACACTAAGTATACCCTCAGACACCATACTGATTTATTTCCTCAAAAATATGAACTCAATATATATAAGATGCAATGCTGATACCGATGTATTAAGGCGGGGAAAATTGTAACAAGTAACAAAATTCTGATGACAAATCCATAAATATGCCCTCAAAATATGATATGAGATACAAAACTCCTGGAAAATACGAAATACACAAAAAAAAGACTCACAGCGCTGAGATTGTCATGCTTATATGCGGAGAAAATTGTTACAAACTTTTGGGTGAAGTAAATAAAAAGAATATGGCCTCCAAACCAAAATCTGCTATGAAAGTCTATCTCCCTGTGATTGTAGCCGACATGGCACTAATTTTACAGCGGATTTAGCACTAATTGCTTGTCGCTAAAGCTCTCAGGTGTAATCTTAGATACCAGTGTGTGCTGATGAATAGGGAGACAATAGCACACGGGGGTTAAGTGCCGCCTGGTTAATTAAGCTTAACAAAGTATGGGTATTAAGGGGGTTGGCCAAGAGCATAATTATGAGATTTTGAATGAAGCACTCAATAATAATGCTAGTTTTTCTAGCTGTTTTATTTGTGAGCTAATAATAATTACACAGGGTATGACATTGCATTTGATAGTTTACATTGGTACTATATCATGAGATTGTAATCTTATCACGATACACTTTTTATGGGTTTTTATGGTGAAATTGGGTTTCGTAATTTACAGTGAAGTGTCCTCAGATGTGAATCATCCAAGATTTCGATCTTGATTTTTTTTCTTCATATTAGTAATTCAATCATATCTTTTGACTTCCATGTACATAGACTAAAGTTATATTGAATCATTCTATATCTTCTATAAGGCCAAACAAATTAAATACTTTGTCTCAGCGTCCCGCCCACATTGCTTTTAAAATGGGGTTTCTAGCTCGCAACCATTTTTTTTTTCTTTTTTTTTTTTTTTTCAATTAAAAAATATAAAAATATTCAGTTTCAGTAATACTCGGCAACCTTAATTGTAACTGAGAACAAACATTCAACTAACTTTGTGAAGTTAAGAGATAAAGAGAACACAAGCATACAATGGGCATTGATCATATCTGATTACTTTTATTAAAAAGAAAAAAACACAACTATATTGACTATATTATTATTTTTATTAAAAAAAAATAGAGCTTATTTTGGTAATTGGAAAAAAACCACCGCATAGCACATAGCTTTTAGCCAAAAGGCGCTGAGACAAAGATTTTTTTTTTATGGTCTAAGTTAGACATTTTATTTGCATTACCATAACCCTTACCGCCCTGAACCCCATGAAATCCCATTTAAAAATTATGCTGTCAGCACAAGACACTGACTGGCATGCTGGCGGGCGGACCCGGGTTCAAATCCCGCTGCGGGTGGGTCCTGATTTGCATGTTAGGGTTAAGCCATATCCGGTTTTCCTCTGGTAGTATAAAGACATTTTTATTAAGATCAGAGGGATAGCAGTCTACATAAGAATTTTTTAAAAATAATATGGCTTTCATATTAGACATTTGGGCATATTTTTACTGAATTACTGACATTTCTCATAAAAAAGATTGCCTTTATTTGGAAATTACTAGTAAGTTATATATTTTCTTAAAGCTATATCCTATTTTCGTCTGGTAGTATAAGGACTATTTTATCAGGTTCAGAAGTATAGTAGACTACATAACGAGGGTTGAGCGCCAGAAGGCCGTAACTAAACTTTTAGGCAAATTGATATTTTGGTACTAAAATAGTCCATATTACCTAGATTTTCAGAACCATAAAGAGATAACTCATAAACACTCTTTATTTGACTAAAATTAGAGTTATAAGTTGGGTGCTACAGTGTATTGTAATGAGTCCCAAATATTTGAAAGTCGATTATCTCAAAATAGCATTTCTTGAGTTACGGCCTTCTGGCGGTCAACCCTCGATAAGATATAATATTTTACTGCTGAATAATTGAAAATTCCCATCCGAAAGATTGCTCTTTATTTGACAATTGTTACACCTTCCCCTACTGAAAATATAAGTCAATATTTTTCTTTCAAATTGTATTTTCATAGATCTATTCCGCTCCTGTTTTTAAACCCCAAGGGCGCTCGCTATCTTGTCTCGTTATATATCAAACACTCATCCTAACTCTGATCTCGGTATCCGCTAGCTACAAGTGCCTTTTGCTCATAAGGGATACACCATTAGAAATCCAGAGGGGAGGGGATTGGAAGATTGCATGTGTCAAATTTTTGAGAAAATATTAACATTGGCAAGGATTCAGAAAAATCAATTCTTTGAAACTTATCAGTTTTCCCATCAGAAATCAATCAATATGTTTTAATTTGTGAAAACTTTATGCTGTAAAAAGTTGGTTTTTTCTACAATTGCAATATAAAATACAAGTCTTTAACAATTGCGCTTGGTAAAATACCCAGGTAAACCATCATGGAAGTTTGTACGCAATCCTCTTCACCAGGGGTAACCGTTGGGCATCCAAAAATAATGTTTCTGTCCTCATGTATTGCCGGACGTGAGAATTATAAGGAATATCTAAACTGTCTTTACTACACCATTGCTATGTTAAAAACTGTGTTTCACTTAGGCCTAAAAAAAAAAGAGGTTTGATTGGCGTAACATAGAAAAAAATAGGGTAGGTAGGTCGGATTTAAAAATAAAAAAAATTAAATCTATAAAACGTCTATGAAATTGTATATACCAGCACACATATACCATACAGACATCAACAAATGGCACAAATACACATTTTCACTTTTTTTCTTTTCTTTTTCTCATCCTAACTCTGATCTCGGTATCCGCTAGCTACAAGTGCCTTTTGCTCGTTAGGGATTCACCATTAGAAATCCGGAGGGGGAGGGGATTGGAAGATTGCATTAGTCAACATTTTGAGAAAATATTAACATTGGCAAGGATTCAGAAAAATCAATTCTTTGAAACTTATCAGTTTTCCCATCAGAAATCAATCAATATGTTTTAATTTGTAAAAACTTTATGCTGTAAAAAGTTGGTTTTTTCTACAATTGCAATATAAAATACAAGTCTTTAACAATTGCGCTTTGTAAAATATCTTGATAGATCAACAGTAATTATAATTTTATCATCAGTGGCATAAAAACCTTAACACTTTCAATGTGGCTTGCGTCTGCAGACGACATTCCAAAATTTCACTAAATGTTTCAAAAATGGTCAAAATTATTGAATTTCAATATCATATTTGTAATCACCAAAATGCATTGGAATTGATTACAAACATGCCTAGTATTAGTTCAGTAATCCTTGAGATAGGCTTTGAAAATTGGGAAAGGTCTCTGAAAAATCTTGTTTTGTGTATGGTTAAACTAATAGCCGTGTGAAAAGTGTTAAGTCAACACCAATATCAAGTTGCTGCAAAGGTGACACTAGCGAGTGGTATTTGTATGTGGTAATGTGAACTCTGCCATCAGTGATGAGAGTGATTTTCTCATTCATTCTTGTATTGCTACTACAAAATGATTGTGTACATGTTCAAATTGTCACAATTTGTTCCTTTTGATCAACTTGTAATATCATCGCTCTCAAAACATGAACCTAAGCACTAACGGAACATATCTTTCCACAAAAACCTATTCTGTCAGTGTTAAAGGGGCATTGAGAGATGTATCGATATACTAAATGAGCAAATAACGTAAGGATAATCTTCAACATAGCAATTCCGACATCGCTCGCCTTCATGCAAAATAAGCAAAAAAACGGCACTTCCGGGTTGAGATTTGCCGCGAAAGTATGCATGTAAAACGATAGCATAACTTCCGAATTCAGCACCTAGTTTCGATATGATTATATCGAAACTGAGAAAATCTTGAAATTTTATATGATAAACGGCGAATGTTGGTAAACTGTTTCAGATGGTAGTTAGTATATGCCTAAGTATTACTTTGATGCCAAAAAAACTGATTTCCAGGATAATTGAGGGCGCACTCCCATACGTATCTCTCAATGCCCCTTTAAAAGGACAACAATTCCATGAAAAGAAACATTGTCTGCTAATGTTATAATTTCCAACTGATACGTATTCATCAGGGAGGATAGGGTTGACAGAATTCAACAGGTTGGCAAACACGGAGGAGTCAGGATGTCTGAGTAGACAGAGCACTTGACCGTTATAGCTTACTGTAGTGGTGTCAGCGTACTTATTCTTCGATTTAACTCTTCACGAGGAAAGCCCAAACATGCCCTGAATATGTTCCGTCCATGCATGTATGGGACACATTTGTGCATTGCATTATGATAAATGGTTGTCCTTTTACACATTTTTTTCAAACTAAAATTTGGATTTTGAAAAGGCTGTTGTCATTTTAAAGCTTGGAATTTCTATATGTAACCAGTCACATCAAAAAGGGACTTCTGTTGGTCACACCACAGATCTCTGCGTAATTGTTGGACGTGCTTTTTCAATGGGAAAGAATTGTGCCGCTTGGATAATGCTACAACGTGGTTAGCGTTTATTCCGTATTATAGAACAACACTTTAAAACTGTTGCTGATTGGTGCTAACAAGTATGCACAGCCTCGGTCTCTCAAAATGAAAATTGAGATTGTGAATTATCAAACTGCTGTAAAAGTGGAAATTTTCACGCTAGATTTATGCTTGCGCTTTTCGTGCTAAAATCAGCAAGCGCAAATATAAAAATGAGCGAATATATTCATTTTGTATGTAGGTCTATGTAAGGAAGCTCATATTCACAAAAATAAAAACAAGTAAAATTGTTCAAAATGTGCAAAGCGCAAAAAATTACACACACAAGCATTTCCAGTACTGCTTCTATAGACTGGGTAACATTCGAAAAGACTGGACTGTGTTTACACATGCTTGAGGAAACAGCATATGACCACAACACTGTCCACTATTGCCCTTTATAATGCTTTGGCGTGAGTTTTAAAAGCACGGGTCCTAAACAAAACATGATGCATGCGCATACAGCAAGAAAAAAAACAATGGCAACTGCCGGGCAAATGTTTGGTATGACGTCACCTGTCACCCATCTATAGTATACTTGCTTGACTATGCCCAGGCCCATAAGCAGAATTTTTTTAGAGGAGGGGGGAGGGGGTTATTTCTTGGAAAGGTACATTGATACCAAAGAAATCGTAAAAGGTTGCCCTCAAAAAAAATTAGTCATCTCACAAAAATTTGAGGGGGGGGGGGGGGGGTTAGGACATATTTTAGTCCAAAAACGGCCCGAAAAAATGCTTTACACAATGGGAAAGGGGCCTTTTTTGTGTCCCCCCTGGTTACGGGCCTGACTATGCCTACCAATATTCTCATGACAATCTCTGAAAACCCAACTAGCATGAACAACAACATAATTCTCCCAAAGATATAAGTATTTCCTGTGTCCTAGCACTTCCCTTTTAAAAGAGTTTTTATTTTCATACAAAAGTGTATTTTGTATGTTTTAACTAAAATATATCTTGCTACTTGATACATTTAGTCAGTGCATTCATACTTTATGTGAAATAGTAGTTGGAAAATGCACTATACAGGGTGAGTCAAAAAACTGCAAATAGTGGAAAGAATTCATCTTGTTTTCAAAACCAAGTTGATGTTTAAATCTTTTTAAACGTTATAAGAACAAGATATTTGTTACTAAATTTATGTCAAAATATGAAGTCAATAGCATTTTTAGTTTGCCTTTGGTGAACCTTTTTACCCATGCACCCATTTCACACACTTGTCCACGAAACACCTAAAACATGTATAAGATTGCAAAATGCGTCTCTCATTAAAATTTGAAAATCCAAGTAAATTTGTGGTATACTGGGAAATTAATGTTTCCTTTGTTATTTACATGGGAGATAAAATAATTAATTTACATAATCCATGCTATGGATTGCTTATAATGTTCTAAATTTGAATACAAATAAAATTATTCCACATTTTTGTTGGCGGGATATTCAAATGTGAACATGAAATGTGTGCAATTTCGATTGAAAATCACTATTCTCGTGGACAAACAAGTAAATTGGGTTGTGCAGCAAAGAGGTTCACCAAAGACTAACGAAAAATGCGATTGATTTCATTTTTTTAACATTGAGTCAAGAACAAATAGATCATTCTCGCAACGTTTAAGAAATTTCAAACTTCATCTTGGATTTGAAAACAAGATGGCTTCTTTCCACTATTGCAGTTTTTTTAATCATCCTGTAAATACCTCTTCTATATCTTGAAATGCATAATGTCGACAAAAGAACCCTTTTGATGTGACTGATAAATTGAAATATTAAAAACATCTCCTGCCTGCGTCCGGATAATGTTACAGAGTTGATAGATTATTTAAAGATATGAAATTGGTTTCTCATGAGATAATTTTTATAAAGTCTTTTTTTAATGCAAATTAACACTTCACAATGTATTGTGGCCCTCCCCACTCTCCATCGGGGGGGGGGGGGGGGGGGGGGGGGGGGTGTCAGGGATAAAACTAATAAAAAGAATTGGGTGGAATTTAGGGAGAAACATCGGTTAGATTCAAACCTAGGTACACTGTCATGGAAGTTTGTACGCAATCCTCTTCACCAGGGGGTCGGCCATCCAAAAATAATGTTTCTGTCCTCATGTATTGCCGGCCGTGAGAGTTATGAGGAATATCTAAACTGTCTTTACTACACCATCGCAATGTTTAAAACTGTGTGTTTCCCTTATTGCTGGCTTTTGCAGATTAAGAAATTAAAATGTCCAGCCAAGTCATCTTATTCTGCCTAAATGAATTTCCACTGGCTTGAGTCATATTTGGTCAAATATTAAACAACTAAGAAAAAATTCATTGTTTGACCCACTTCTTGTCCAAAAACAAATTGGAATTAGAAACCGATTATTATATGCAGCCTTTTGCCTACCACCGACACTTCCGTGAGTAAATTACCACCTCAGGAGGGCTTGACGTTGCTTTGTTTTAGCTCTCACCCCTTCGTTTACTGAATTAAATTGACCAACAAGAGGCCTCTCCCTGAAGAATCAGGTATTACTCACTATTTTTTCATTAATAGCGTACTTGTATATTAAAACAGGTACCGGTATTGGTATTTTTTTTCTCTCCAAAAGACATCATTACTTTTATCACTTTCACCTGGTGGTATAGCTAGCGCAATGTGTGTCTCTGAGTCACTCTATGTATATATTATACCAGGAGTTGAAAATACATTAAAGATCACGGGCGGGGTTGAGGTCTCGGGACATATGCGTATGTGTATGCAGAACAGAAGCAAGTTGTTATCTTTTTATCAAGCCTTGGTGTGGTCAGTAGGGAATGCACGCGCATAAAAAACCCAGCAGCAAGAGTGATGATTGAGTGATCTCAGTGGAGCGGTTCTTTATACTTCAAACTGAAATCGTAAGAGTTGTCCTCCGTTTGCTCAAACCTAACAATAGGTGCATGACATTTGAACGCCCTTGTATTAAGGGGGGGGGGGGGGGGGGGTAACTAAAGAAATATGAAATTTAACAAGCGCTTAACTTTTGAGCTATTATTGTTATGTAAAATAAAAATATCGTTCCTAAAGAAGTGTCTTTAGATGATTTTGGTGCAAAATGTGAGCCAAAAAAGTGATTTCTTGGGTCAAAATTCAAACAATCAGCATATTTAGTGAAATTTTATACCAAGAATGGATTATTTGACTCATTTCCTTTCTAAAAAATGTATACTTTTATATACATCACATTAATAGTTCAGCGCTTGATATATTTCATATTCTTTTGGGTTAACAGCCCCCCCCCCCCCTGCCTTCACACTTTAAAGGCATATTATGTGATCTTTTCCAGGGGACGCCCTCTATTCATGATTTTTGTTAGAAAGTATATTTTCTTGCAGATTTACATTTATGAGCTACAGAGCAATACGACTCCTAATTAATTAATCATGGTTTTTAAGAGTTAATTCAGAGTGAAAATAAGCTGTCCTACTGGACAGTTTATTTTTGCCTCTTTAAACCATGATTTTGAAGTAATTAGGAATCGCATCGCTCTGCTCAGAATATATGTATGATTTACGATCATGCAGAAATGTAAATCTGCAAGAAAATCTATTTTCTAAAAACTAAAAAAAAATCATAAATAGAGGGTACCTCTGGAAAAGATCACCTAATATGCCTTTAACAATGCCACCCCTCCATGCCCATTGTCAATTCAATATGTTCCCAACAGCACCAGAGGCGCAAGAAGCCATTAATTATTGGAGCTATATCATCTTCAAATCAAGATAAAAGTCTATGTTATTTATTTTAAAATTGATTATTAAGACCACTTTATCAAAAACATAGATACAATTTCAACATGAAAAGACTGCTCAATGTAGTCCGAAATCTGCCCCTTCCTACCTTTGCGACAGGGGTCGCATTCTGACGCGTCTGCGCGTCCTAGACCTCTCACTTTCTAATAGTGACGCGTCAGATTTCAAATTGGAAAGACTTGCGGGTCCCGATCAAAACTGAAGGGACCCCTTAAATTGGACGATGTATGGAAATGGAAACCCTAAGAAATACTGTAAATTACATATCCATCCTTTGCTCACAATATAAATTCATTAAAACTGCCCGTAAAAAAGTAAAATGTTCAAATACCCAAACTTCAGGACCCCTCAATTTCTTGGGGGACCCCTTACATTTGGTTTTTGAAGTCCTACGGGGTCCTGAAAAATGTCATGGGACCTCTCACATTTTTGATCCAGTGCTATCCCTGCTTTGCGACCCATTATATTACCAATTGTAAATCCCTGTTGTCAATATATGACAAATAGCGGTATTTCCCCTTAAAATTAGAAAATATACAGGGTGTCCCAAAAGTGTTGATACCCATTTTCAAAGCTCTATATCTCTGATAAAATAATCTGCAGAAAACATATTTTGATAGAGAAAGCTAGTAGAATCATTTTGATACCAAACTTAAAACTACAGCAGTCTGTGTTGCAGGAGAAAGTGTAATTCTACAAGTCTTCTCTATCCATTTATGTTTTCATTTTTATACCACAAATTATTTTATCAGAGATATTAAAGTTTTAAAAAAGGTATCAAAACTGTTGTAACACCCTCTATGATACATGCATTTTCAAAAGACAAAAAAAGACTTGATAAGAAAAAATTTACAAATCTATGAATTGTTTTTCTGTATTTGATTCGTGAAATGCTTTATTCAACCTCTAGACATTAATCCCCGTGTTTGTCTGCGTGAATGGCAGACACAAAAGCATTGGGGAAATCACATAGATCCGTCTATCTCACGGCTCTCCTCACAAACTATGATCGCACTGATAAAAAAAGGCTTACTCGGGCGATAAAATACGGATTTATGTCACATATAGTCTGAAGCTAAGTGCCATATAGATCCTTCCACTGGCAAATGCTCTCGGGACATCGGTGATGATAACGAAGAAAATTGCGTTTACAGACGGTGGCTTGGCACGGCTGTGACATCTGCTCGTGGTGCTAACAAGGGGGAAAAGTGAAGGAAATTGTTCTTGTGCTATTGAACTTGTATGGAATGTATTATAGAATGAAAATTGGATGAAAGAATGGAAAAGATGTTTGATTTTTTCTTTCTAACTCAGGCTAAGTGGATTTTAGATGGAAGCTGAAATATATATATACGTTGTATAGGTATTGCAAGCAGGGCTGGAAAAGTTTTCTGTAATATTGGCTGTATAGTGCCTATTACATGATTACTCTAAAAAAAAAAATCTACATTTTTTTTGGGGTGGGGTGGGGGTGGGAGGTTCCGCGTGCAAGATGGCAACTTTTTCCAGCAAGGAACTTGCCGCTTTGCCCTCTTCCCACCCCCCTGATTGCAAGTCTGGAGAGCATATCTGTGTGATAATGTTATCAGTATATTGCCATTCAACATGCTTTGTATCATTAAGGCGTGTTCATACTCCCGTCGTTGCGCATCAGGTGACGTCGACGGATTTTGTCCGTTGTTACGCAATGACGGGAGTATGAACGCGCCATTAGACACAAAAAATGTTATGTTGTCCTCGACCGACCGCTTGTCAGATTTAGGGCCGCTCCAATTTTTTTTTCAGATTTGTTTTTTTTTTAAATCTTTTTTTTTTTCTTCTTTTTTTTCAGGGGTTTTTTTTTCAGATTTTTTTTTAAACAGTTTAAATGGCATTGAATATTAAATTAAGTGTTTATAACATATATGTGCGACTCATAGTGATTTCAACTTCTTGTTGGCTAAACTTTGAGCTTCCACTGGTAAAATTTAATTTTTAAAAAAAAAATCCGCTCGCCCGCCCCTCCTCTCTGAAAGCTGTGGAGGACAACATAACAACAACAAAATTGGCCTTAGTCTGTCTATCCAAAGTAAGAAATTATACAACATACAATCAATTGTATTATTCCTGACCTGACAGGAGTAGTATAGTTTCACTTTAAAGGTATCCCAGACCATGGTCTGAAGGAAAGTTTAAAAAAATAGTATTTTTAAATTTTGGGACCAAATTATGACCAGATCTACTGAAATTCCAACTTGATGTCTTGTGTGTTGAAATCATCATCAACAAGCAGAATGTGATGTTTGATATGTGTAAAACCTTTTTAATGGACTTTGTATAAGAATAAGGGAAAAATCAATTAGTTTCTGGGCCCTATTTCAAAAAGTACAGCTTTTAGAAATGTAATCTTAAGTTGGTAAGTTGAGAAGAGTTCTTATTAGATTCTTCTTAAGGGGGGACTTAAGGGAGTTTTTACTTGATTTTTTGAATTTTGTGAGTACTGTAATTATTGAACTATTTATCAAATGCATATGAAAGTATACACTTGTGCAAAGGAAATGGATCAGAGAATCCAAATTTGGCATCAATTTTGACCAAAAAATGTTGATTTTTTGAGAAAATCACAAAAAATCACTTTTTTGACCAAAGAAAGTTCAACAAAGCTAACAAAAAAGTGACATTTTCTTTTTTTTTCTCACTTTTTTGTCAATATTTCAAAATATATTAAATTAGGTTTCAAAATAAAATACGTCCCTAAGTTAGTGTCTTTACATCATAATCTAGCAATTTGGGAATTTTTTACTCAATATTATTTTTGTTAACTTTGTTTAACTTTTTGGGGTCAAAACGTGATTTTTTTTGTGGATTTTATGCCAAATTTGGATTCTCTAATCCATTTCCTTTACAAAAATGTATACTTTTGTATACATTTGAGTTATAGTTCAATAATTACAGCACTCACAACATTCCAAAAAACTTCCTTAAGTCCCCTCTTAAGTTAAGAATAAAAACTCTTCTTAGTGTGAGAATTCCTTAGTAAAGTTAAGATAGCTTGTGACCTCTTCTGTAGTTAAGAAGGAATTTAAGAAGGATATTCTGTTTTATGAAATAGAAGATAAGAAACCATGATTTAAGAAGACTTATCAGGATTAATTCTTCTTAATTCCAACTTCAGAAGATCTCAAAGTTTTATGAAATAGGGCCCTGATGATGTAAATACTTGGATATATGGATCACACATATGTGACGCGATCACGAGGAATGAGTCGGATGTCGACCCTGGTCGAAAATGAGTTTTTAATACAGTTTTAAAGAAGACACCTAGAGCTTTCAGAAACTGAAAACCCCATGTTGATACGACGTTTTGTTCTAAAGTTATGTCAAATTGTATACATGAATTTCCATTAAAACTTATGTAAGCCGCCATTTTGAATTGGCCATATCTCTATTTGGGATTCCCTGACATCCGACTCATTCCTCTTGATCGCGTCACATATTTGCACTGCTCCTACAATACCAGATACAAGTTTATCAAGTTTTTAGCCAAATGTTTGGTGCTTCTTATGGACTTGCAAAGATATGGAACATTATGATGTTGTACTGTAAAAGTGGTCATTTTTGGGCGATTAATTTTTCGAGCTTGACTAATTTTCAGCCATATCACTTGTTTTTAAATTCGCGATTTGAAAGTTCATTACATAGACTTATACAAAAAATATATATATATTTGCATGTTTTTATTTTCACGGCAGCTGCTTGGAGCGCAAAAAGCGAGAAAATGATTGTAGTGCGAAAATGTCAATGTTTACAGTAAGGCCAAAAAAAATAAATTGTTATATTGGCGTAACCCGCCCGACCCTACACCTTTTTTTTTTTTTTTCAGTGAAAAAAAAAAAAAAAAACCAACCGACCGACCCTAAAAAATAAAAAAATGAAAAAAATAAATGTTTTTTCTCGAACGAAATACGACGGTGCTCCTCGAATAAACGGAAATTCCTTCCGAAAATATGGTTTATTGTGTTTTATTTGTATATAGACTTGTACTGAGGGGTACTTCTAACAAACAATAGGGAATGTTTAAACTCGGTTAACATTGTTCAAAAACAGCTGCTAAAAAAAATTTAAAAAAAATCCCTACCTACCTACCCTATTTTTGTTCAGCCCGTTACGCCAATATAACAACAACAAAAATTTGGCCTAAGTGGTGCTTTTTCTCAAAATGGTAAAACTGACTGTAACTATAGTCATGAAATTCAGGGCTATTTCGCACCTGCATGTTTAGTTGTTGTTCGCGGAGCTGCGTCCAATTGCATGAAATGTGCGAACAACTGTGCATGCATCATGTGATCATTTCACGATTGACCAATCAGGTCCCGTGGTCATTTTTTGAAAGCGTCCGGTACACACTTCCGGGGCTACGCATGAAAGCTTTTCCGCATGTATGCACACACTCACCCCCGCACGCATTTGGTGGAATTATGTCCATAGCGTCATGACGCCGACTATAGGATTAGGTGACCGTTGTTTACATCAGTAGTGTTTACAAATTGATTAGCGCCTGGTCTAAAGACATGCTAGAGGTACTAGTCCACGACTACTGCATACATACTATTCAAAAGCAAAACACACATCACTGAGCGCCAATTTTAAAAGCACATGCCCTTATGGTGCGTACGCATAGTGCAGGGCAACCAGATTTAGTACCTGGTCTCTCATTGTGCTTAGGGATGCAGTCCATGACTACTGCACTATTACACTGTAAGCATGGTAAGTAATGATCAATCAAGTGTGAATTAAAGCACATTCCCTGTAGGTGCGCACGCATACTGCCGGGCACTACGTCACCGGTCACACCATCTATAGGATTAGGCGATCTGGGTCACTGTAGCAATGGTCTAGTTTCATGAAAACCTTCTGTGCCAGACTCACCAAAGTTGGATGAAGACTATAGCCACCTCTAATCCCATTCTCATTTCAAATATGGATTTTAGGATAAAAATATCAGACTTGTTTACCCAGGCTATATTTAAATGGAATTACAATAGCTCATAAGATATTACATAGCACTGGGTAGAGTAACTCTCCAGAGCATTTAAAGGTGTCTGCGATGACCGCTTTGTTGTCCAGTTCAGTCCCAACTAAATAAATAGCTTGCATAAAAATGGCATCATAATCCCACGATGCACTTTTCATTTTAAACGTCCCTGATTTGTTTTTATTTATGAATACAAATTTCCCGAAAGATATTCGTCTATGCCTATAGAGTGTAGCTTATCTTTATAGAGTGAGCACGTTTTGGTTGAGGTGTCATAGCGGTCAGTTTTGTAATCGCCTACACCTATATATAGAGTGTAGCTTATCTTTATAGAGTGAGCACGTTTTGGTTGAGGTGTCATAGCGGTCAGTTTTGTTTAGTTTTTTAATAGAAGTAATTTCCCAAGATTACTTTGCTATGCATTCAACATTTGAGACATGACCACCACAGCTTCTACCAGGAGTATTATCTTGCTGATATCATCTGATCATATCCATTTTGAACGTCTGACATTTGAGTATTAGTATAAGCAGTTATTTAGAAACAAAGCCAACTTTCCCTCCTGCTTAGACCCCATTTTGTTGATCATATCTATTTGAGAGTGGCATTAATATGAGCAGTAGCGTGTCCAATGGTAGCCCCCCCCCCCCCCCCCCCCCCCCCCCCCGACTATCATTCGGTTGAATTGCACCAATTCGGGTGACATTTTAAGGGTTTTTAATCCATTTCTATCAATATGTCAAGATGTCATTCAGGGAATCTAAACTAAATTAGTATAAAAATAAAAATCTACTTTCAAAACAACAACAAAAAGATGGAGGGTGCCCCCTGGAAAAGATTGCATAACCCTAACCTCCTAAGTCACATTTTGAAGAAAAAAAGATTTTCAACGACAAAAACGCGGACAAAAAGAGTGGCGCCGCCACCGGGGCTCGAACCCACAACCTCTAGGTTGCCAGACGAACGCTCTATCGGGCCAGTGTATTGGCCCGACTATGTAGCCTGGGGCCATTATTTCATCGAAAAAGTGCCACGCCAGCTGGCACAGACAGACTTTACCGTGCACATTTGCGGCATTGAGGATGGTTAGGGTTAAGACTAGCATAGTACTTTATGTAACTCTCTCTACTCATGGAAAATGAGATCCTTTATATAGATCATGCCTAAAGGGAGGTCCTATGGCAATGGTTACGGAGATGAAATGTTAACTGATTGCTTTCATTCCATTTTTTCTAGATCATATAAATTGGAGCCAAATGGGACATGAATATAAACGGTTATTTAAATAGCTTTTATTTCCATATTTATTACAACTTTTGAAATAAAAACTTGATATTTAAAATTCTAAGAAAAGTTTCAACATGGTACGTCCTCAAATGTGTAATTCATGTAATCCACTCTCTGTTTTTTCTTCAGTTTTCTATTTGATAAAAACATCTTGCTTGACAAATATGGCGAATTTAAATGAAAACAAATTTAATTTAGTTGCAAAATCGCCTTTGAAATTATTTTAATATAACACTTTAAGGTACCGGGAAAAACCAACCCTGTTGCACGGGCCCGACCGACCCATTTTTTCTTCAAATTTAAAATTCTTTTAGAAATTACATTTTGGGAATTCTTTCACAGCTGTTTGATCCCACATAATGTGTCCGTTTTATTCTGAGAACACCGTAACTTGCTGGCCCGGTTCTGGTTTTAACTTATTCAAGTACCTGAATATACTGGCCATCTTTTGTAGAAATGTCAGAACATTTGTAGGTGCCATTTCTGAGAAATAGTGCTTTGAATATTATTATTTACTATAATAGCGCCCCTCATCGGCCACATTTCCCATAGAGTTACATGTAAAATGTGTGTAAAGTAGAAAATGCCGATAATTTAAAAATGGCTCTTACAATTTTCGTGAAATTTTCACTGTATACTCGTATTCATTAGGGCTACCTAAATCAGGTCAATCTATAACTGGGCCACTATGTAATCTTTTTTTATTCCATAATTTTAATTATAAATCGGACAGTCAAACAGCCGTGCTTTTTGAAAATGTTGAAAATTCACCAAATATTCCTGACATTTTTGAAGAAAAGAAGAAAAAAACGCTTGACCAACTGACCCTACCTGAGAGGTCCATATGCCTGTACAACAGGTTTTTTTTCGTTGACTAAGTGTGAAATTTTGATTTCTATCAAGAAAACAGGAAATATGGATGGACTTAACAATATTGTCACAAGATGTACTAATCGCCAACCTTTATCATCAGCTTACAGTTCCCATGTGAGAACCAAATGGACTCTCAACTTCCAAACATCTGTAATGCCATCTTGATCCAATGTTTTTATGTTTGTAAAATTACACGATTCCGTAACACGCGTTCGTTGTTCAATCAAAATAACAGCCGTACTTGTAAGATCCTAACAATACCGTTAAGCGTTTCATCCGGTCAAAACTTTCTCAGACATCACATGGTGGATTAGCTTAATTCTCCTTGGTTACAGCGGGGATTAGATGCAATTATTAGAGATTAATTGTCGGAGGCTGCATGTTGTTTTTCTCGCTTAACATTTGATAGTATTTTTTTCAAAAAGGAAATATGTTATATGAAATTGTTGCCATCATTAAAGGGGCATTGAGAGATGTATCGATATACTAAATGAGCAAATAACGTAAAGATAATCATCAACATAGCCCAAATCCAAAATATCATATAATTCCGACATTGCCTTCATGCCAAACTAAGCAAATAACGGTACTTCCTGGTTGAGATTTGCCGTGAAAGTCTGTGAGTAAAACTTAGCATAACTTCCAAATTCAGCACCTTAGTTTCGATATGATGATATCGAAATTAAGAACATCATGAACTTTTATATGATAAACGGCGAATGTTGGTAAACTGTTTCTGATGGTAGTTTGTATATGCCTAAGTATTACTTTGATGCAACAAAAAAAAAAAAATCCAGGATAATTGAGGGCGCACTCCGATACGTATCTCTCAATGCCCCTTTAAGTGGTGTCAATAGGGTATAATATTATCAGTGGTAGCACTAGTATGACATTTTGGAGGCGTGGAAATGGGTGCAAGAGACACATTTAGAGGGAGGGCATATATAATGTATGTAAAATGAGCAAAATTGGTGACTTCGAATTCAAAATTGCTTAAATTGAGCTTAATTTGGGCTGAAACTAGCCATTTTCCAAAAAATATTTTAAATAAGGAATTCAAAATTGTCAGTTTATTGGGGAGGGGGGGGGGGGGGGGGAAAGGAGCAACATGAATAATGTCCTCCCACTTGCTGCGCTATCACTGAAACCATAAAAAGATTATTAACTATAAATCCCATTGGTGAACAAGGTGTCCCAAAAAACTGGGTTCAAAAGTTTGCGAGCTTATAACGAAATAAGTAGGAAACATGGATAGTTTATATTTAGGGATATCAAACGAAATATACCTGACCTTAATTGGGTAATTTCGTAGACCAATCCAATGTAAACTTTTTGAAATATAAATATTTAAATAGAGCGTTGTCAGAACCCATTTGTCCCGATTTAAGGAATTAACCATCCGTGCGTTGCATGAAACTGTGTTGCTAAGTGCAGTATTCCTGGCGTGGGGGTTTATTCTCCGAAAGAACTTAACAATAACCCAGACTATAACAAAGAACATTTTGTTTTAATGTTTATGTAAATAATGAACTTCTATTATTGCAATATGACCAATACATATATATTTTTTGCCCAAATTCTTGTAAAGAATGAATGCAAAGGCAAAACTTTGATAAAGTCACAACAATGCGCAATTGCAACACATCGGGGTGTTCTTTGAAAAGTGGGACAAATGGGTTTTGACCACGCTCTATTAAAATCTTTGTATGTCAAAAAGTTTATATTGGATTAATCACAGAGTTTAACCAATTAAGGTCAGGTATCTTGTTTAATATTCCTAAATATGAACTATCCATGTTTCCTACTTTTTAGTTATAAGCCTGCAAACTTTTTAACCCAGTTTTTGGGACATGCTGTATATCCACGAAATGGGTTTGGGGCTGAAATGCACACCATCCTGGCTTGAAGCTGAATATAATGTTAAAAATCCACAGAATTTTGCAACTTTTATTCCCTTAGCCTGCTGGGTATTGATTGGTGTAATCTCCTACGGGACGCACCATTAGATTTTCAGGGGGGTAGGAAGTTAGGTTTGGAGGGATTTTTTTTGTGGCCGCCGTAAGGGGGGATTTTTTTGTTGTTGCGCCACTGAAGGCGGCGATTTTTGTTGTTGTAATGTATTTATTCATATTGAGTTGGGTGGGGGTAAATCTTTTTTTTTTTTTTTTTTACTGATCATGGCGGTTTTTTTTTTTCTTCCCTGCATAGAGGAGGAATTTTTTTCTTCCAAAAACTTCCTACCCCTCCCCCCTCCCCCCTGAAAATCTAATGGTGCATCCCTACCCAGATTGGAAGGCATTCCTTTATCAGTACGTAGCACTAACCTTATCTTTATTGACAGCCAACATGGACTTGCTTGTCAGTTGATGTAGTATCTGTATAAATGACATTCGTTGCTATGCCTTCTTAATAATAACCATCACCGTTTTTTCTTTCTTTCTTTCTGTTAGATTTCTGTATCGGTGCCTTTATAACGTTGACCAAGCTTTTGAACCAATGTGGGATGGTGAATGCCAGGGATGAATGCTGTACAGGGGACCAGTCAGGACCAGTCAGGAACATCATACTTCATACGCCTGTATGTAAACAACCTAATGCAGTGGTGGTACCAGGGGGCGATATCTTAGTGGTGGTTGGCAGAGGGGTGCATTTTTCTTTAGGGGACCTAACACCCCAACACATTTTCTAGCCTCTCTTAAACTGCCCAATTGGTATTTGGACTGTAATGGGGACAAATTGGTAAGAAGGTTTTACAAGCCAATTGGTCCGTAATTATAGTCCGAAAGATGGAAAATCCAATCGGACAATTTGAACTGGGTGATTTAGGTGGGTAAGACATTCCAAATTGGATAAGTTGTAATAATATTTTATGAAGCAAGAAATGAAGCGGTGATGAAGTTGTGGAGGGGAATGTCATTCCATCAAATTCTCTGGAGCCACCACTCAATGTAAGAATAAGGATGAAAGTGACTATTTACATGCCCACCAAACAAAAATAATTTGGTTTGGGGATTAGGGTTGGGATTAATAATAATAATAATAATAATACCGTGTTTATATAGCGCCTTACAAATAACACAGAGCGCTTCACATGAAAAATATCACAAAAATACCAAAAATACATGATTAAGATTGCAGACTAACACCATTAAAAAACTGAACAAAAAACTACCTACAATTTAAAAAGCACATGACATTGTGCGAGAAAGCAGTTACCAGCACTGCAATTTGTGGTTCGGACTCCCCGGACACATCGGACGAACGCACACAAAGAGATCATGCGTCCGAAGTGGATGGAAGGTCCGAATCAGACTGAATTACCTCACAATATTGCACGTTAGAATATAAAAAGTTTGGAAAAATAATAATAGTACATACAGAGTCACATATAAATTAAACATCTGGTAATGTAAAAAGATGTGATTTCAGTTTTG
This sequence comes from Ophiura sarsii, assembly GCA_035610835.1. Lineage (NCBI taxonomy): Eukaryota > Metazoa > Echinodermata > Ophiuroidea > Amphilepidida > Ophiuridae > Ophiura > Ophiura sarsii. The sequence continues at coordinate 14,133,219 of CM069451.1, read as the reverse complement.
ATTAGAGTTACAGTTATAATCATGTTGAAGTTAATGGTTTGGATTTGGGTTTGGAATGGTGTGGCTGCCATGGAAATAACCTTTGCCTAAGTTAGGCCAAACAAATTGTTATGTTGTCCTCGACCGCCCGCTCGTCAAATTTAGGGCCGCTTTGATTTTTTTTCTTTTCAGATTGGTGGTTTTTTTTTCAGATTTTTTTTAAACAGTTTAAATGGCATTGAATATTAAATTAAGTGTTTATAACATATATTAGGAGTCCTAGAGTGATTTCAACTTCTTGTTGGCTGAACTTTGAGCTTCCGCTGGTAAAAGAAATTTTTTAAACAAAGTTAAAAACAAATTAAAAATCCGCCCGCCCGCCCCTCCTCTCTGAAAGTTGTGGAGGACAACATAACAACTTTTTTTTGTTGGCCTTATACATAGGTATCACATGGGTCTCACATAAATGATATATGAGGTATTTAGCTAGAGTGTTACAACACTTTCCATAACAAATTTGAGGTCTTTTGACCTGCTATGTTACACATGTATTCCACCAACGCTTGATGTATACTCTCCAACTATTGAATAATCATTGGTTAATCTATCAACCACGCTGTTTGGAAAGGCTGAATATCGTAACAAGCACATGTACTATTTATCCGTTAGCAGGGAGTACATTCAAACAATACGGACCACATTTTTTTACATTCCTTATTCTGTTTTATGCAAAATCTTTAACAGCATCATCAAAAAGTCATGCCGGATGTGCTTAAAGAAGAACAAACATACCCAGTATGAAAGTTTATTAGTTAGAACCCAATCTCATGTTGAGGATGGTGGATATATAATAGGCCTATGTCATTTTATACTGCATCGTAATGTGATTTTTACCATATTTATAACAATTGTCAGGATTAGATCATTTTGCATTGTTATTTGAATATTCTATTTTCGTACATAGTCACTTCGTTTGTTAGTGGTTTATATATCAGCATATACAAGATTCATATTCTTGAAATATGTAACTCTTCATAAGAGTTATTTATATCATTTTATACCATACTTCTAATTTCTTGATTTGTTAAATTTACAAAGTCTGACTTTGAATTCACATGATTTTAAAGAGAATCGCATGTCTAGTATTTTCTTTGAATTTACAAGATTGTCAAGTTTCTGTTTTGACCACATTCTGGTTTGAGCTTCCAATACATCTTAACACTTTCCATGCGGCTATTATTTTTACCATACACAAAACAGATTTTTCAGAAACCTTTCATAATTTTCAAAGTCTATTTCAAAAATTACTGAACCAATACTAGGGATGTTTGTACTTATTTCAATGCATTTCTCATGGTGATTCCAAATATTGTAATGAAATACAGTAATTTTGACATTTTTGAAACATTTTGTGACATTTTGGAATGTCGTCTGCAGCTGCCTACTGCGTGGAAAGTGTTAACATCATAATAAATCTTCTTATGCTTGACATCATGGTTACCAATAAAGTACCCCCCCCCCCCCCCCAAGCAGCTACATAGTAGCAGTAACTCTGCTACTGTGCAGGTAAGGGATGGCATCCAGATTCGTACGGATTGAAAACCGTAGATCGGAGAGGGTAAACGCACTGGGATAAACGGACAGTTTTGTGTAGATAAACGGAACGCGGTTAAATAATGACCAACCAATACGTGTTTAGCCATGCTTAGTGAACGCATTGATCAACTCCCGTGAATGGACAGCCAGTGCGTTTACCCTCTCCGATCTACGGTTTTCAATCCGTACGAATCTGGATGCCATCCCTAATTCGGTTATACCGCATACAGTTCCCATACAGGTACTAAGCATACAATCCCTGTACAAGTACTGGTATTGTCTATTTATCCATCACGAGAGAGCGACATAAAAACTGCGTATTCTACTAATTGCAGCACATAAACGTGTGCGACTTATTCGAGGCGCTGGCGTATACACACGAATGTAGAAATACGGAAGATACATACATGTGTGTAAATGCTGTGCCTGTAAAGTTACGTCACTTTCCAGTGGAAGACAATAACCGAATAAGCATGATGCCAAGCATGTAGTGTTTGCAGAGAGCATCTGTATGAGCATCTTTGCGTATTGGAATTCTTGAACCATCCACTACAGTTTCCACAGTGTCCTTCTGTCACGCCTCACAACTTGATGTCCTCAGTTTCCCTGTTTTCTTTGTTCCCAGTGGCGTACCCAGGGGGGGGGGTCCAGTTGGGCCAGTGCCCCCCCCCCCCCCCCCACCCCCCCCCCCCCCATCTGGAATAACCCCGTCGGTAAACATGACCCTCTGTCGGTAGATTTGCGATTTTGACCATGCAATTTTTTTTCTGCCGGTTATGTCAAAAACCTCATCGATACCTACCCCCCGTTCCCCCCACCCCCACTTATCAAGATTTTGGCTGCTGACAGGGAAAAAATTGTGCAAGTTTACAATTTTATTTTTGGACTTTGTAAACAAATTTGTTGGTACATCATGCCTTTCGTCGGTACAACCATGGCCTGAAAAAATTGGGTTTTTTTCCCGGCAAGCGATTCTAAATTTCCCTCCAAAATGGAAATCATTTATTAATGAAAGAGTAACATTTCCCTCCAAATGCCAAAATTTCCCTCCAAATGCTCAAATTTCCCTGCAAGGAGCTCTTTCCGTATTGCCTACTTTTTCAGCCTGTGGGTACAACTCTGGTCGTCAAAAGTAGCAAATAAAACTTGCCACGCAGCAGTCGTCTGCAGACGACAGTTCCAAAATTTCACAAAATGTTTCAAAAATGTCAACATTATTGAATTTCGTCACCATATTTTGAAATATACAAGCATGCCTAGTATTGGTTCAGTAATTCTTGAGATAGATTTTGAAAGGTGGGAAAGTATTCTATAAAAAAATGTTTTATACGTTAAACTAATAATAGCCGCATGAAAAATGTTAAGATCAGGAGGAAGCGAACCATAACGAGGGAACTTATCTTCTTAGTCAGTTAATATGGATGTATTTCCTGTATTTTCATATTTAAAAAAAATTGAACATTTGTGTCAGAACAATGTATAGCTGGAGCTAGAGTAAGATAAATTTTACCTGTGCAGCTGATAAAATAACTAAAGATCATTTTTTAAATCATATAATTTCTGCATATGTGACCTGTTTCCCACAAAACCCTCCATAATTAAGTATAGTGTGACCTGCTCCCATAAAACCCTCAATAAGTATTGAAAAAAAACCAATTCTTCTGATTTGTTGATTTTGAACAAGCTGAAAGAACCAGCTTGAAAATGATGTATAGCTTATCATAATTGTCCATAAAAATCAATATTTCTCTTGAAATGTCTTTAGTTTCTACTGATTTGTGACAACTTTATTGAGCTGTATTTCCATAAATGTTCTGGCGTGGGAGCTGGTCACATATAAGTGCCGACCTGTGTATACATAAGTGATGTGCCGGTATGTCAGAACAGCGACGATATGATATATATAATTGAGTAGTCGTGTTAGAATGAAAAACTAGTAGTTCAACTGTTCAATTGATTACCAAAACATACTATATGTTGTCAGACCTGAATATGCACAATTATTAGAATTTAAAAAAATTGGATGTAAAAAAAACTAACCCTTAAGAATAATAAAGAACTTCCCATTTACTTTCTTTTTCTTTTATACTTTATTTAATATTTAAAGTAGTAATATAACATATCATGCGTAAAATATTTAAAGTAGCAATATAACATATCATGTGTAAAATATTTAATAAGATTAAAAAAACCAAAGATAAACTATGATAATTTGCTTAATTATTTACATAATTCATTCTTGTTGGTTTCATATTCCAGTCATTTAATGTTTTTTTAAATTGATCTCTTTATCACATGGAGAAACATTCAATGAGATAAAAAATTAAAATCAACTTTGATTTTCGTTATTTTTATTTATAAAATCAACAAATTGTAATTGGACATGGACTACATTTTCAGGTGTTAGTTTTCTTACGGCAATGACATTAAGTCAATGCATGTGATGTTATTGTCTCTTGACAGCTTCTGTTTTGTTATGGTATGGTACTTAGCAATACAATAAAATGTTTTCAAGGTATATAAAAAAATATAATTATAATAATTATTTGTCTTGTGCTGTATTTTTATTGGACGAACGGATCTCTCCGGTAGGTTTGTCGGTCAAGCATTATTTTCTTTTTAAATTTTGTGAATTTTAAAGAATTTCTACCATTTTTGAAATGTTTCAAAATAAAATTGAAAAATTAAAAAAAAGGATTTTCTTTTTAATTTTAAATAAGAAGAAAATCAAACAATTTTAAAACAAAATTAGAAAAAAAATAAAACAATCTCACATTCAAAAATGAAGGGACGGTCGGGCTATAGAACAGGTCTTTTTTCGGAAAAAGTGTACTTTAGGTCCCAGATACTGGTATACCAGTATCGGTCGATACTGGTACATGAATTTTGCCAGTATCGCTCGATACTGGAACAATTTACATGTTCCAGTATCGGTCGATACTGGAACATCAAATTATGTTCCAGTATCGACCGATACTGGAACACTTCATGTGTTCCAGTATCGCCCGATACTGGAACGGTTTCATTCCAGTATCGATCGATACTGGAACAAATTAAATGTTCCAGTATCGCCCAATACTGGACCATTTTGTTCCAGTATCGCTCGATACTGGAACATGTAAATCGTTCCAGTATCGCTCGATACTAGAACGATTTACATGTTCCAGTATCGCGCGATAATGGAACGATTTAATTTGTTCCAGAACTCGTGTATTGTCATATTTGTGAAAAGGGGACGACTATTTCAGCTTTAAAAATTAGCGACATTTTTACGAGGTCAGCTTTGACTGCATTATAGTTATTTTTTCTTTTTTCAAATACGTGTTCAGTTGTTATAAGAATTGCGGGATTTATTTTCTATTATTTGTTTGAAGAAAAAAATGTCGTAGTGTTTTAAAATATTGCGAGGGAAAACCATCTCATTCATTATGGTTTGGGAACAACATTGTTTATGTTGGAGTACTACACACTAAATGGGGTCGTTCAATATCTTTCTCTTGAAGTTGTTGTGGCTCTGAAAAGAGCTTTTATGGATACTAGTAGGATGAGCTGATTGGTAAAGTCAATTTTACGTTACGTATGCATGATCATTTTCTCTTTTTGAAAAATTGAGTGGCTTGGAAAACTACCGATGATATGTATCTGAAACGAAAATCGTTGTGATCTCCACGCCTTCTAACGTATGACTTTTGCCTTTAGAGAATACCTAGTAGTTGAATCAAGTGTCATGTATTGCACTGGGGCTTCCAAGGGGAGCTTCATCCTCTCGAAATGCTTCCTCGAACTGTCAATCAGCTTTATAGAAATAGTTGACTCTATTTTGAGAATTTAAATATCCCCATACTCAACTGCGACAAGTTTTCAAAACAGCTTTCTGATGTTCTCTCATCATCGCCTGATAGTGTTGGTAGGTTCATTTGTACCTTGCAGTCCGCCGGGATGTCCTCGGACTTTCCACTTCAGCTCGGTAGACAAGCCCCCTTTCTTAAATGTTCCTATTGTCAATTTCGTCTTCCAAGCTGACGTGCCGTCGGCTTCTGATTCTGAAAAAGACACGCCTCCGATAATATCTGCCGTTTCAATTTTTATAGCTTGAGTCATCCATTATCAGTGAGAGAGTCTACGACTATACAGAGAAGTTAGAAATCAAACTCGGAAACACCGACACATATCAACACTAGACACTCGCCAACGTATAGAATAAACCGCACGAGAGAAGAGACGAATGTGACACGCCTATAGAGTCTTTTTACTCCTATAGAGTCCACACAGCTCTCCGTTAGCGCCCTCAACGGAATAAATCACAATAACACTAGTTTAAGATTACATACAAATATAAAATACGTACAGTATACGTATTTTAGATTAGACACCTTGGAAATCATATTGATACATAATTGTATGCCAAAACACTCAGGGGTTGGTGGTCGGGGAGGTAAAAACAAGGATCGGGGAGGTAAAAACAAGGATGGCACAAGCTTAAACTATAAATTGGATATCCTACAATCTTAAACTATAAACTGGATATCCTACAATCTTAAACTAGTGTTATTGTGATTTATTCCGTTGAGGACGCTATCGGAATAAATCTAAATACAGAATGCTGTGTGGACTCTATAGGAGTAAAAAGACTCTATAGGCGTGTCACAGACGAACCTCCCAAATATTCCCGTCGCTTGACACATCACAGGCAGTTTTGAATACCACAAAACGGCTCTTTTCAGAGCCACCCTATTTTCCAGAAAGAGAAAATAACCATACAAGCCAACTTCACCGATATTGTATTGGGTGATACTGGCACATTTTTCATGTTCCAGTATTGGGCGATACTGGCACATTTTTAATGTTCTAGTATTGGGCGATACTGGTACATTTTTCATGTTCCAGTATTGGGCGATACTGGAACATTTTTCATGTACCAGTATCGGGCGATACTGGTACACATTCTACCAGTATCGACCGATACTGGAACAAAATAATGTACCAGTATCGATCGATACTGGTACATTATTTTGTTCCAGTATCGGGCAATACTGGAACATTTTAAACGTGCCAGTATCGAGCGATACTGGAACAAAATAATGTACCAGTATCGAACGATACTGGGTGTTCTAGTATTGGTCGATACTAGTACAGTCTAGTATCTGGGAGCTAAAGTACACTTTTTCCCTTTTTTCCATCCCCTTAAAATCAAATTGAGCCCCCTGAAATATGGTATTAAAAATGAATGAATGTCCTCTCATAGTTATAGTCTGCTTTATTTCATTTTATTTTGGAAGAGAAAAAGTAGAAATTATAATGAAATTGACACCTTATTTGTTAAGCTATCTTACCGAGAATTTGGGTCGTAAATGTATGTCACCAATCCATATCATACAGCTGTAACTGTGTCAAAAATACAAAATATTGAATTAACTTTGATCCTGCCCTAGAGCGGACCAATATTATGCAAGTATTGAGATCGAAAAATGCCCGGGGGGGGTACTCGGATTTGGTTTGGTCGGGGGTGTGCCGCTGGAGATTCAAAACCCATACCCATTTCTAAGGGTGATTTTTCGCGAAAATAGACCTAATTTTGGCAAATTTTCGCGAAAATAGACCTAATTTTGGCAAATTTTCGCGAAAATAGACCTAATTTTGGCAAAAATCGCGAAAACAGGACCCATGTCTAAGGATTTTTCACTGAAAAGCCTACCCATGGCTAAGGATGTCTCATGAAAAAACGACCCACTGGAGCGGCACGTCCCCGTATGCCTTACACGGTGAGTACCCCCCCCCCCCCCCCCCCCCGGAAAAATGAAGACGGATGTGCAGAATTTTCTGATCAATACAGATATTTTTTCCCTCTCTATCACAATATTCAAGAATTCCACCGCCAAAAGAAACACATCCAGAAACAGTTTGCATTATCATTGATTTAAAATTCAGAATGTACTCTTTCTTTATCAAATTAAAGATTTGTCTCATATATCGCTGACCTATATAGAAACATGATCGGAAACACTTACGATTAATATGCAACTGATTTTTTTTCTCCTACCAACCTAAAGTCTTAACAACCAGCCATCCATAGCAACCAAGCAGTCAGCCGATGCCCAGGTAATTTTTTGACAAGATTCTCATATATCCTCGTTACAGGCCACCGATAACTATCACTGCATCGTGATTGACAGCCCAAATTTCTTTATAAACATCTCTCGTATTTTGGTTAAAGTTTATAAGAGGCACTGAGCATACTGGCTAGGTTAATTATTAGCTATTAGTCATTTCAGATTCTATAGAAAGATGGACATCGGTTGGGGTCCATGGTAGGAAAATCAAGTTAGCGATATCATCCATCATTTTAAATTCCACCACTTCTAAAGCCCTTCAGAAAATTGGTCTCATTAGACGGCGAGGAAAGGTCGGGAACAATCCATCTTGTATTCTCGTCTGTTGCCCGAAGTAGGGGACAAAATTGATGAATCGTACCGCTTCTTGGTCTGCGGTTAGAACAATGGGATGGTATCAATTGTTGATTGATATGCAAATAACGTGAGAAGTCATGCAATTGAGAACGATATGATACCCCGAATGGTACTTGGTTTAGGGTTAGTAATGAGCCTAATTGAAATAGTTTGGTCGTTTTCCACTTTCTCTCTGGACAAGGGTCAAGATAAGCGGGCGCTGGGCGATTTTTACCCCTCGGTCCTCCTGCTATAGCGCCCGGTAATGCAGAAAAATAAACAACTGAGCGCTGATATTTTGTCCAAACCAGCGCCTGTTGATGATCGGGAAGCTTGCCCAAGACATCGAATTTCAATTTGACAATACGATTTAATAAAAAGTTAGCTCCTGGTAGACTGAAAGTAGCTCCTGGTTTTCAATAAATCCCATGATCCGGGCGCTACTTTTGAAAAAATATAGCTCCCAGTAAAAAAACTGTTATCTTGAGCCTTGTCTCTGGAATTGGATTGGGTGGGCGGGATATTTGGTTTTTGTACCGATCGACTATTTCTCTCATATACAACTATACATTAAAACCTTTGTTTTATGGTTTTGTGTTAATCAAAGAGTGTTTTTAATTGAAAGTGTCCAACTAGTCTTACATAATCACATATTGAGGATACGAATCGGTCTTTCGAGTATAGTATGGATTTATAATAAAGCCACTGCCACAGGGTAAATAATTAACTTATAACTAGAGTGTATGTGCAACTATATGGAAAGCAATCAGTTTTGAAAGGTCACTGTTTAATATTGTAAGCGGCGTTTTGTTTCTTGGGGTTTCCTTTAAGAATTACAACCAAACTATTCAATCAAAGTTGTTTGCATAATTTATCTTAAATTCCCACTTGTGGGCGTGTAGTCTAGATACGAGATGTGGTTTCTAGGGAGGATTACATACTCTATTGCCTTGTTATTTTAATGTTATCTACTAAAGATAGCATTTTTACTCTGTAGCGTGGCCATGTGGATGTTATCTACTGAAGATAGCATTTCATACACTATAGCCTTGCTATGAGAATGCTATCTACTGAAGATAGCATTTCATACACTAAAGCCTTGCTATAAGAATGCTATCTACTGAAGATCGCATTTCATATGCTAAATCCTAGCTATTTGAATGCTATCCACTGAAAATAATATTTCATACACTACAGCCTTGCTATTAGAATGCTATCTACTATAGATGACATTTCATATCCAATTGCTATTAGAATGCTATCTACTAAAGATGGCATTCCATACACTATAGCCTTGCTTTTAGAATGGTATCTACTGAAGATAACATTTTATACACTATAGCTTTAATGCTAATTGCAATACATGGTAGAAGTATGGGTTAATAAGGGTGAATAGCCTACTCACACTTGCCACACTGTGGCGCTTCATATAAGTTCATAATTTCAAGTTCATAAACGTGCACACCTTCTCGAAGCGCAGGCGTACTACACTTTCGATAGAAAGGCTGAGGACACTATATGTGTGCATAAATGTTGTGCTTGTATAGTTACATCACTGTTCAGAGGAAGGGAAATAGAGTATAGATAGAATGCTATCTACTGAAGATAGCATTTCATAAGGCAAGTCAATTATGTATGAAATGAAATCTTCAGTAGATAGCATGCAAATAGCAAGGCTATAGTGTATAAAATGCTATCTTCAGCAGATAGCATTGAAATAGCATATCAATCGTGTAGGAAATAATATCTTCAGTAGATATAACTTTTCTAATAATAATAAATAGCATTCAAATATCATATCAATTGTGTATGAAATTATATCTTCAGTAGATATAACAGTTCTAATAATAACTTTCAATAGATAGCATTCATTTCAAAATGTAATGCTTGTGTAAAAACCTTATATCAAAATACAGTGACCTTATTTATCTTTTGTTTGGTGAACTAAGGCCAAGAAAAATAGAAAGTTGTATTGCCCTCAAGTGGCAAAATTTAAAAATTGGCTCGGTCGGTTGGTCGGATTTTTTTCTTCTTTTTTCCCCAAATTTTCTTTTTTTTCCTCATTTTTTCATTTATTTTTTTTGGCTGCAAAACATACGGTTTATGTCAAGACAAAATTGATATAGGCCCATATGTCAATTTAACTAATGTTTTTAATAGTCTAAAAAATATTTATTTAAACTTACTTATTCATTTCAAGCAAGAAATAGTAACATTTAGACACTTTGAATAAAATGTAAATCTAAAAAAAAAAAATGCGACCCTAGCTTTTACGATCTTAGGGTCGGTCGCTGAGGGCAACACAACTTATTATTTTTCTAGGACTTATATTGATACAGACACAGTCCTGTTTGTGATGATCCATAACCATGTTGTCAGGTGTTAGTCAAATTATCTATCTGCTGCCCTCATGTGACAATATATAGACATCCTGCTAGCTGAGATCAACTTTTTGATTAGATTCCATGGATGGACACTGAAAACTGAATGTATTTTGACACTACAGAAACATACACATACTTGTATATACATTCCCTAAACATTACTATAAGATCAACATTAAATTAAAGTGACATTCGCTTTATTATAAACTTCTGTTGATGATTTAGTAAAAAATGTTCCTCATTTGATTAGTGTTTAAATTATTTGATGGTGGAAAATGTGCAACTTTCTAGAATCCTGGCGGTATTTAATCAAAAAGATAATATTACTTCTAAATCAAACATGGGCAATTCAAAAAAATTGGTATTCTGAATAGTAATGGGAGTTATCTTTGTGCGATAAATTGTTCGTGCCACAACAATTTAAAGAATTGTGCTTGTTTTTGTAATAGCTATTTTTAGATTTCCTTCATAGATCTACGCGCAAAGTAAACATGTTCGGGCGTTCTTAATGTGGGGCTAGCTCAGAGGTGCAAAAAAAACATGAACATTAATGTATCGTGAAACTTTTAACTTTCACAGTATCCCACCTTCCCCCCCCCCTCCATTCCTTAGTTACCTTATGCCTCAAGTTATCAGGTAAGCTGATACAGTGGCGGCACCACAGGGGGCATGGTGGGGATTTGCCCCCCCCCCCAATTGTTTTAAATTTTGTTAAAAAAATAGACAATTTAAGCATAAAAAGGCAATTTTTTCTAACTTAATTAGGTTTAATTAGACCAAATTTTGACAATTTGAGCATAAAACAGCTAAATTGTGTGCGCATTTTCATACCAAATTAGTTATTTTTTAGACCTAATTTGACCATTTAAGCGTAAAAAGGCACAACAAAATTGCGCGCTTCGCACGCATAATTTTTATTCATGCCCCCCCTAAACAAATTCTTGCCTCCCCAAATGCCGCCTGCCCCCCCCCCCAAATTATGAGGCTGGTACTGCCACTGAGCTGATATCCACAAGTTTGTGCTAGTTTGATTAATTCTGTCCCATGAATTACAGATAAAGAGGGTGGGGGAGGGGTGTCATTCCCAAGTATCGAACCAAGGGTCACTCTGGGGTACATGTTACCTGAGCTATGTTGGCCAGCTTCAAGCACTCGGAAGAGCGTGGCCTAGTGGTTAAAGGTATATTATGTGATCTTTCCAGGGAACGCCCTCAACATCGAAAAAAATTGAAATCAGATTTACTTGCAGATTTACATTTCTGATCATAAATCGTACATACATTCCAAGTTACAGGGCGATACGATTCTTAATTACTCCAAAATCATGGTTTTAGAGAGCAAATAAACTGTCAGGATAACATGACAGTTTATATTTTCACTCTAAATTCACTCTAAGAGGTAATTAGGAATCGTATCGCTATGTAACTTGGAATGTATGTACGATTTATGATCAGAAATGTAAATCTGCAAGAAAATCTACTTTCTAAAACAAATCATGAATAGAGGGCGCTCTCTGGAAAAGATCACATAATATGCCTTTTAGGCGCCTGGCGTTACGGCAAGAGGTCCCCTGTTATAATCCCAGTCGGGAAAAACCTGATGGAGATTTGGATCGTTTGGAGACGCATATGTGACCAGCCGCAGCAAAAGGGTGCAGTTGTCTCTCAAAAACATTTTGAGATCATATAATACCAATTTTGAGTGCTTCAAAATGACACCTTTGTGGTAAAGATGTAAAAGTGTCTGTATTTTCTTTGTTTTCCATGCCTAATTCCATCAATATTTCAAAATGCATTTTACCGACAGCTGCACCCTTTACACATATCAAAGATATTCTGCAATTTAATTGGTAGCGTCTATAGAGTAAATATCAGGATATCGCTTTCAGGGGTGATTAATTTGGAATTGTGAAAAGAAACCATGAACACATTAGGCCAAGTAAAATAATAAACGTGTTACTCGTCCCCACCCTCACCAATTTTTTGAGATTGTCAAATATTTTTGTTATTTTTCTTATTTCCTCTTTAACTTTGTTTCATCAATTGTTGTGATAAAAGAGATGATAGGAAGTGCTTGGGTATCATTTATAAACACAGTCCACACAAGATTTCCAGGCTAGGAGTAGAGCAATGAGGAAAAAACAACAAATAATAAGGGCCTCCCCGTTTTTATGATTGACGACAAACCTCCAACAATGAGACAGGCAATGGGAACTTTAGCACAAAATAAATAACAAATTTGTGACACAGAACAAATAATAAGGGCCTCCCTCACCAACTTTTTAAAAAGTCCGGACGAGTAACAGGTTTATTTTTTTACTTGGCCTTACAACCAATTCTAGCTTTAACGGTAGAATTTTGATTCGACATACTGAACTTTTTATCTCAAGACTGTAGACGTACCTGAAATGTCAGTCGGCCACTTCCACAAAACAGATGTACATAACTAGTACATTTTAAATGTATTTTTTCATAATTTGTATGCATTTTATACGGATGTTAAGGATTATACCCCTCCAGGCAAAATTAAAACAACAAATCTGAGTGTTTATGACCGCGGTAGGTAAAATTAAAACAAAGTCTGAAGGTGTCATTACGGAATAACTAAATATATGTGTACTGACACGGCAAAAGGGTGCAGTTGTCAGTCAAATGCATTTTGAAATATTGATGGAATTAGGCATGGAAAAACAAACAAAATACAGACACTTTTACTGTAATTTTTCTTCATAAAATCAGAAAGCAGTATTCAAGCGTAACCACAAAGGTGTCATTTTAAAGCATTCAAAAAGCTACTTTTATTGGTATTTAAAGATCTCAAATGTTCTTTGAGAGACAACTGCATACTGGTATAGTCTTCTGGAGCTAATTAGGACTCTCTTGATTTAATATAGAGTTGTTAAAGTATTGGTATTGTAATTATGCAGGGGTGTGTGTGTATGAGAAATTCATAGATATTAATTTTGATCAAATTGATTTTTCCAATCTTGCTTCAAATACTTGTATTATTACAATGAAAAGATATGAGTACTGAGAAATATCACAGCATTTACAACACTAAACATGAACAAGTTGAACATTGTTAATCGATTTTCGCGAACAATGTCTCAAATGGAAGGGGAATAATTAGTCCTTTTTGTATTTGATATTTTTAAGTTGGAACTTTATTTTTAGAATTATGAGCATATTTGTTATTACCTGGTAACTTATTTATTTGGAGCAATGTACATTACTTTTGCCAGTGGCGTACCCAGGGGGGCCAGGGGGCCCTGGCCCCCCTCTGAAATAACCCCGTCGGTAAAAACGACCCTCCGTCGGTAGATTTGCGATTTTGACCATGCGATATATTTTTCGGCCGTTTATGTTGACAACTTCATCCCTACGCCCCCCCCCCCACTTATCAAGATTTCAGCTGGTCATGGTAAAAGAATTGTGCAAGTTTTACGATTTTTGTTGTTGAGAGTCTGTAAAAAAAATTGTCGGTACATCATGCCTTTCGTCGGTACAACTATGGTCGGGCCCCCCAGTTTCCAAAAGCTGGGTACGCCACTGACTTTTGCCAGGGTTCATGTCCCAAAGATGTACAACTGACTATACTTTTACACACGAGATTGCAAAGATTGCTATAAGGCCACAAAAAAAATAAACCTTGTTCTACGGGCAAACGGACCTCAGGTTGGGTCGGTCAGTCAGGCTTTTTTTCTGCTTTTTTCACCCTTTTATTTCTTTTTTCCCCTTCAAAAATGAACATTAAAAAACAATTAGATCTTGAAAAATGCTGCTGTATAATTATAGTAATTTGACATGCCCAAAAATATATTTGGGTCGGTATTCATTTGCAAGTGGATTTTTGAGCGTCGCCTAGTGACAATTGACAAAGGCTGATGGCTTCAAAAGATCATTTTAATCATCAGATTAAAGGGACATTAAGTGGTGTTGACATTTTTTATTTATTTTTATTTACTTCAGAATTCAAGACGAATATTAAAAATTGCCATTATTGTTGTTTCTACTAACAAAAATACAGCAAAACTTGATTAAACCAATACCATCGCTATTTATTGAAAAACGCCCTCTATGCAAATATGGTTCACGATATTTATCACGCGTGCTGCAGGGGGATACTGTCTGACGTAATATGCTGATCTAGCGGAGATCAGCATTTTTGAATCAACGTTTTGTTGTACAAAGAGGCATGATTTTTCTTAATCCTTAGTTAGTTCATGTAATACAATTGTAAAAATATACAAATCCCAGTTTTTATCATATATTTTTGTAATTGAGGGCGCTGCCTTCACTACATCTCTTAATGCCCCTTTAATACCCAAGGACTTGGACAAATGTTTAAAGATTATATCCTCATTAAAGGTGATCGACATGAATGATATTAACAACACCCACTCAAATCACTACATCCCACGCAAGCATTGTTAAAGGTATCTACACCAATATGTTGCTCTGGATTTTATTTCAAATTTGTTTAAAGGTAGGTGCTCCGATTGCTGGCCCGATTTTTAACTTGCTGTTTTTTATTCTTCATGAAGAATCATCCTTATAGTTATATTCCTAAGTTTGAGTTGCATAACTGCAGTGGTTCTTATTTTAGAAGCACAAGATGACATGAAATTGGCTCATTGATCAAGTAGTACACAAACTAGCCAGGTGGTTAACCACCTTAGCAAGTAATTCGCTGCATTTTTGGCCTATAACCTCTGAATGTAACATATCTTGTGCCAAACATTTTACAGAAATAATGAGAAAAATATGGTGTTTCTTCTGATATCAAAATGTTGATGGGCAAAAAAAGCTAAAGTGATACCATCATCCATAGAAAACACTATATATAGTTTGATCAGTTCCAAATTGGCAAGGTTCCTTACAGTAGCAAATTAATATAGAAGGGTGTAGGCGAACATGAATGCAACAAGCGCACTGTGCATTAAATGTTTGACATGTGCGTTTGACCAAAATTGTGTTTGATAGCCAAATCTTGCGCGTTAGCTTAGATTACTTTGCGCGTAGAGAGATAAGAATCACCTATCTCTCGGCCAATTTGGAGCTAATTTTGTACCCCAGCCAGGCATTCAACTTGATCTTAATTAGACAAAGTTCTAAAGATGTCTGCCCAGCCCTTTGCAGCAGGTCATTTGTCTGGCAGGTGCTATTTTATACTCTGTGTGATGTACTTGTTTTCTTGAGAGTGGTTCGAGGCTGTACCTCGAAAAATTGATCTAGGTCAATTGTAAGATTTAGGCATAGGGGACATATTTGGGGTGTCTGCCGGGCCCTTTGTAGTAGCCAATTTGTCTGGCAGGGGGCTATTCTATACTCTGTGTGATTGACTTGTTCATTTGAAAGTGGTTTGAGGTGGTACCTTGAATAATTGATATAGTACAATTTTGGGGCCCTGTTGGAGTGTCTTCCGGGCTCTTTACAGCATGCAGATAATTTGTCTGGCAGAGGCCATTCCATAATCTGTGTATAATACCTGTTAATATTAAAGAGGTTTGAGATGTTACCTCAAATGATTGATAAAACACATTTCTCAACCCCTTTACGCAGCAGGGGGCCCCAGCAGACATCCATATCTGCATAAAGTAGGTTACGCCGTAAATGTTCCTGTGGTTAGATGTTGGTACCTCGTTCGATTGATCAAACTGATCTGGGCTGCTGGTCTAATACTTTATCTGTTGAACTAAAAAGCTGCCATCAATGTGCTCTATTTACAGCAAGGGCATTATACTGTCTCAGGTAAAGTGAGTAAACTTAATGCCGTCAAGATGTAAGGAAATATGCATGATTCAGCGTTAGCTGGTGTGTGACCAGAAATCCATTGTCATCATTTAGTCGGTTGCGCTGCTGCGACACAAACACCTCCGTGTGCGTGTGTGTGTTATGGTATTGAGTAATTGCGTTTTCACATTTGGTAAATTACTGCTATTCGTCATTTGAGCTAATGTTTTGGGATGGTGTGGTAACTTTGATGGGGTGACCGTGTGCTATAGGGAGAAAAGGATCCCCATTGTGGGTGATACGCGATCCTTTGATGGCATTAGACCTGTGTGTGTGCATGGACTATTTGTATTATTGTATAGAAGTACAGAGGAGTCACCCTAAAAACCTGGAGGGAATTTCACTTAAGTAAATTGGTATGTGGACTTTGGCGCTAAAAGTAACGCAGTTAGAGGAAATGATTCGAGTTTATAGGAATTTTGTCAATTTAATACCATGAATGGTTTATTCGGAAGGTACTCTTTTCACGGCTGTTTGATCCCACATAATGTGTCCGTTTTATTCAGAGAACAACGTAACTTGCTGGCATAGTTCTGTTTTTAACTGATTCAAATACCTGAATATACTGGCCATCTTTTGTAGAAATTTCAGAACATTTGTTGGTGCCATTTCTGAGAAATAGAGCTTTGAATATTATTATTCACTATAATAGCGCCCTCATCGGCCACATTTCCCATAGAGTTACATGTAAAATATGTATCAAGTAGAAAATGCAGATAATTTAAAAAGGGCTCTAACAATTTTCTTGAAATTTTCACCGTATACTCTTATTCATTAGCACTACCTAAATCAGGTCAAACCATAAAAGGGCCACTATATAATCTTTTTTTTATCCCATAATTTTAATTATAAATCGGACAGTCAAACAGCCGTGTTTTGTGTCGGGGTGTATAGATTCC
The DNA here is from genome assembly GCA_035610835.1 of Ophiura sarsii. Classification (NCBI taxonomy): domain Eukaryota; kingdom Metazoa; phylum Echinodermata; class Ophiuroidea; order Amphilepidida; family Ophiuridae; genus Ophiura; species Ophiura sarsii. Next base: position 14,116,123 of record CM069451.1, on the reverse strand, counting down.
TAGAAATTCTGTAAACTACACTGCAAATTCGTTGGGCAATCACTTTACTAATTTGTTGGTTAAAAGTATTGACTATTGGTCAAACAAAAATCATTGCCCAATATTGTTGGGCAGGGTTGATAATATGATTGGTCACTGAAAGGTCCCAAGTTTATTCGATGCAGTTTTAAAAGCCCTACAAAAGGTTCATTTTTCCAGGCATTTGTTACGTGATACAACATTTTCCAGAAGAGTTGGGTACTTTGTGACCAATTTGTTGGGACATTTTGCGGGATATCATTTTCAATATTTTCTGCAGAATGACGGACACGGCAGTTGATGTAGCAGAGGTCTTAGAAGAATAGGGCCAGGGTTGTAGCTACGCAGGGCAGGCCCGCCTGGCACTGGGCCTGGAATTGGGTTGGCCCGCCCAGCACTCTAAAAAAAAAAGGGTAACATTTTGTTTAAATAATTTGAGGATAAAATCATTAAACTGCCCCATAAAACAAGAAATTATGTGGCAGGAACCTTCAAAGTGCATTAAAAATGCCTAAAAACATCCCGGCCGCTGAGCCGCGAGAGCTCGGCTCGCTACGCTTTGCCCAAATTTTACCCGGCACTAAATTTGGCCTGGTGACAACCCTGAATAGGGCCTTGGATCAATCGCAGAAACTTTCTCGGGTAAGATGTTAACTAGAAACCCAAGATGTAATATCCCTATTATATAGAAACATCCGAGCCATGACTTTGAGTATGGCACGTTTTTGTTTTCAGGAAATGACCACAAAAAGGAGTGTATTACTGTATTGAGTATTTTCGCGGTGGTTTTATTTTCGCGCTTTTCGCGCAAATATTTGTCCGCAAAAATTATAACACACGAAAATATTGTTTTCATCATTCATGCAATGCATCCAGAAGGTCGCCCGCGAAAAAAACAATTCGCGAAAAGTCTATGATATCAAAATGCGCGAAAATATCTTTATGCGGAAATATTGGCTTTTACAGTAAATATGACATTAACAGCCAACTTCTTAAAAATAAATAATGGAAAGTAAAGTGCAATCTAAACTGAAGATTGCAAGTAAATATGACAATCGTTCTCTATCTACTGACGATAGTAAATAAATATGATTTACACTAAAGAAATCAAATGAATATACATTGAATGCTGTCTACTGAAGATAGCAAGTAAGTTTTGCATGTACAATGCAAGTGTTTATTTAACATCGAAGCACATGACGTCGAACACTTAGATTATTAGAAAGTGTTTAAATGCTAAATATTGAACTACCTAAACACTACCTTGTCTCTGAATTCTAAACTGTTCTAAATTTACAGTGTATGCTTTTTAACTGAATTTAGTAAATAGATAGTGCACGAATGCTATCTACTGGAGATAGCAAGTAAATATGACATTAAATAGTACAGATTCAAAATGTTTTGCAAAATCATGTTACATCCTGTTATACCATCTTTATCATTATACTTTGAATACAGCCAGACTGTTTAAAGTCATATATATATTATAATACAGGGGTGTTTTAATTAAAACTAATATCACAAAATGCTGATATTTCCCTTAGATGTCTTTTATAGTACAGAAATAGCCTAACCAATTGCCACTAATACAACTCACTGAATTCTGGGGGGAAATCTAACGCAAAGCACTCTATTGTATACAACACATCTATATATTCATCAAATGGTACATCTCCCAAGTGAGACATATCTGACATGAGGGATAAGTGCTATTGACAGCCAGCTTAATACTGCCTACACACAGATAACCGACTATAAAGTGTGTAACCTTTTTATACAGTGTGATTTGGCCTGTATGGTTTAAAGGTATGATAAATGACAGCAATAATTTGGAGCCAAGTGTTGTGTCATAGAAAGGGAAAGTGTCTTAGAAACTTGTTAAATTTGACTTAACCCCCCTGGGGTCTACCTGTTTATCTTACAGTGGTTCTGATTGTTTTATTACAAGATGTACTCATATGAATAGCCAATTCAAATGCAGCTTGTAAAATGATTCACTCCCATCTTTATCAGGGATACAATTATTCTAACAATGTCTCTCATTGGTGCAATAAATGATGTATCCATCATTCTGACCAATCGGCCGGTAGTTCTCAGGGGGTTAAACAGCTAGTTTAATACTGCCTACACACAGATAACCAACTAAAGTGTGTAACCTTTTTATACAGTGTGAATTGGCCTGTATGATTTAAAGGTATGATAAATGACAGCAATAATTTGGAGCCAAGAGTTGTCGTAGAAAGGCAAAGTGTCTCAGAAACTTGTTGAAGTCGACTTAAACAGCCAGCTTAATACTGCCTACACACAGATAACCGACTAAAGTGTGTAACCTTTTTATACAGTGTGAATTGGCCTGTATGATTTAAAGGTATGATAAATGACAGCAATAATTTGGAGCCAAGAGTTGTCAGTGTCTCAGAAACTTGTTGAAGATGACTTAAAAACAGCCAGCTTAATACTGCCTACACACAGATAACCAACTAAAGTGTGTAACCTTCCCGGTAACCTTTTTATACAGTGGGACATTGAGCTTTTATTCTACTGGGGAACTTACCGTTAATTACCAGTAAGTTTCCCAGTAGAAACAGCCAGATACCGTTAAGAATCAGTGACTTTTGTAACCGCAAAAACCTTCAAAACCAGGTTTGGTACCGGTAATTAACGGTAAGTTTCCCAGAAGAAACAGCCAGCCGATTAATCTTACCGTTATATTCTGTGAACCGTGTCATGCTGGTTTATATACATTGTGAGGCAATCTTTTTCAGGTGGGGCGGCTTTGTTTGGTATAACAAAAGGTCAAATGTCGTGGCCCATCGACTAGGATCGATAAACTGAGCGGTAACTTTTTCGCAAGTAGAAACAGAGGGGATTAAAAACTTACCGTTAAATATTACCGTTAAATCTGACTGTTAAATCTTACCGTTAACTTTGCAGTGCCCCAGTAAAAACATGCTCTATGGGCCTGTATGGTTTAAAGATATGATTGACAGTGGTATGTGACCACGTTTATCTGTCATATCACAGTTTAGATATGATAAAAGGGGAAAGTTATCTCAAGAACTTCTTGTCAAAATCAACATTTACCAGAGGGAGTTGCTGGTGGGTGTTTCAGAAACCTGTCGCATTGATATGTGAATCTGATTTTCTTACTTATGTGAACAGAAGAATTGTGGCAGAAAATCTTTGATTTTGAAGTATGTTTGTTATAAAGTTGGGGTTGACGTCAACACGCAATGTACATATTACTATCCCTCGCATAACTCTAAGGTTATATTAAAAAAATATTTTGTCTCAAAGCTCTTCAGTTTTTCAAAACCTTAATGCGGAAAGTTTTTTTGTTTTTTTAAATATAAAATATTGAAATCCTTGTAAAAGTGACCTTTTGTATTTAAAATGATGTGATCAATGAAAATCTGAAAAAATTGTGAAATTTTTGGGGTTTTTTTGTTTGTAAAAAAAAGAGAAAAAACAAAAAAAATAAAAAAAGATTTTTTAAGATTTCTTTCTTTCTAATGCGCATCAATAAACCAACGCGCGGGAGCTTTGAGACAAATGATTTTTTAATATAGCCTAATGAGACAGCATATGCACCTGCAAGATTAAAGAAGAATGTTAGCCCTTGCATGGAAGTGCTGCGCTAATCACTTGAAATACGCACTGATGTCACCTCCCAACTTCAGGTGACACGACCAGGGGGGATTGGTTTGGTCGGGGGATGTGCTGTTGGAGATTCAAAACCCTACCCATTTTTAGGGTGAATTTGGAAAAATCAGTACCCATCTTTAGGGGTTTTGCTTCATTTTAGACCAAATTTTTTGCAAATTATCGGGAAAATAGACTTAATTTTTGCAAATTTTCTCAAAATAGACAAAAAAAATTGTGAAAATAGACCCATTTGTAAAAAGTGACCCCATTATTAGGGATTTCCAGCACAAAATCATACCCCATGTTGAGGGATTTTGTGCCAAAAAAGCTACCCATTAGAGCGGCACACCCCCGTATACCGTCTTAGGCGAGTACCCCCCCCCCCCCCCCGGACATGACACAGTAAATTTACTGGACATGTGACTCAGAGGAGGTGATCATGTTGAGCGTTGCTGAATGCATTACAATCTGTCAGTCATCAACCTAGATGATACACCAGGTGTGTTTTAGCTAAAGCCCTTTTTTCTTTTTATTCTTTGCGTAACATGCCATTAATTTTTTGTTTTTAAATTTTGAATTGTATATACTATAAATTACTAATTTTGATCTCACAGAGTCAAATAAATCACAAAATGTCATGAAGTTGTTTGCTATCGTCAGATTTGCTGTGAACTGTATTTCTTTGAAGAACACCAAAGATCTTTTCTTTTTTTTTAAATTAAAAAAATTCTTCTGCAAAAAAAGAGGGAAGTTAGGGTAGGGGTAAATTAGGGTCGGGCTGGTTATTTCAATACAACAATTTATTTTTTTGGCCTAAAGAATAACATTATAGTTTTTGCTAAATTGTAATAGTTTTACCCATGTTGTCATAATAAAATGTTCTTGGCACAAGCATTACTGCATTGATTGATCAACAAACACCCTTTCAGCCCCTCAGTTAAAAGGAACCCGCTAAAAGCGCAAAATAAACACTAGTCGAAGCGTAATTGATTAAGATCCTGCTAAAAACAAAATGCCCTTTAATTAAATTGGTATCATCAATCACAGATTTCCTCCAAAGAAGATCTTAAGGTCTTCCCACAATGCATTGCGCGAACGCTAGCCAACTAAAGCTTTTTCACACGATGCATTTGTCGAGCTCTTTTAAGAGTTTAAGAAATAAGAAAAAGGAACACTGATAACTAATTTGTTCATTGATATAAACTAGAACCTAAGAGCTCCAACTATGAATGCCCTATGAAGCCATGTGCATTTGTCTATGGAACCGAGACAAATTGAAGACCAGAATTAGGGCATTTTTTGCAAAAACGCAATGCATTGTGGGGGTGTCTTTAACATCTTCGTTGGATTTCTTCCTTCAACCAGCAATATGTTGTTAGTTTATCGCATACCTCCTTCTTACTTTGCCGCCATATCTTTAACGCTTTCCACGCGGCTATTAGTTCTACCATATACAAAACTGATATTTCAGAAAACTTTTCCAAATTTCAAAGTCAATCTCAAGTATCACTGAACCAATACTGAGCATGTTTGTACTTATATTAATGTATTTCTCATGATGATTCTAAAAATGGTGATGAAATGTGATAATTTTGACATTTTTGAAACATTTGGTAACATTTTGGAACTATCGTCTGCAGACGCCTGCTGCGTGGAAAGTGTTAAGCAAGGTGAACAACCCGCAAATATGTATCGCTGATCATCATGATATGATGTGAATAATGTTATTTGAAATATCACCAAAAGAACATAAGCTTATGGTGTTGCCAGATAGAAAACTATTATTGTTTTTGAAATAGAGAAATGATAAATGGACAGTTTGAGTTCATTAGGAACTGATAAGTGGATATTCAGTTGAAAGACTTGAATTCAACCTGACATAAATAACCTGATTGCAATTTTTGTGTGATTAACAGCTCTATTTGAAGATAGCAAAAAGGCACGGTCATAAATTGACTGAATTTGTGGATGTTAAAATAGGTTAAATCTTTTTCTTCCTTTTTTTTAATATATAAAGAGCTTAATATTTATGTGAGCAATATCTCAACAGACATTAACAGGGTTAATGAACTGAGTTATTAGAAATCAAACTGGTAACTCTCTATAAAGAGCTCTGATGGGCCAATCAATTGGTTCACTGAAACTCCAAGAACATGCATATTACAAGAAACACAAATGGGCAGGGATTACAAATGCCAACGAAAGTGACATCAGAATAAGATAAAAGCCCAAACACAAAAGCAAAAAATATCAAAATATAAAGAAAAAAGTAAATATCTGGAGGTCATGGAAATCAAGAGAACCTAAACAACAAGCCCAGGAACTTTAATATATCTGAAAACTTACCGATGTAACCCAATAACCCCGATTTGTACGAAGACCTCTTATCCCTACTCTAGGCTCAAGAGGCTGATGTGTTATACCTTAATTATTTAAGCTTTCAAAAATGCAATTCTCTAATGGGATCCAGCTACTAAATAATTCTTATCTATTGAGTCCCACCCCGGGGTCATCTCTCTCATTCAATACCTTCATTTCAGGGCAATTCAACCTACTTTCCGTATTTTTACAATTTACAATTTAACCCACTATTTTCCTTTTTTTAAACCAATTTGGCCTACTAACCCCAATTTTGGGTTAAAAACGGATGCTATTACCTTCCTGTTCAAGCTGTTAAAAAATATGCAGGCCTTTGAAAAACGGGGGGGGGGGGCACTTAACTTTTTTTTTGGTAGGGGTGTGCTGCCCATAGGGTCTCAAAAAGTGGGGCTACAGAACTGAACTGAGTTGATTTTATGACGAAAAATACGGTCTAAATAACTGATTTTTTCAAAAAAGTAGGTCTTGAGAACTGGCCTATAGTTCAATTTTAATTAGCAAGAATGCAAATTTTTGATTTTTTTTTTGGTTTTAAAACGCAAAATGTTCGAAGAATTAACACAAAATTTTGTGATTTTTGAATTTTCAATAAAATTGGGGTCTTAAGAACTGATGCAGGCTCAAAAGGGGGGGTCATAAGAGCTACTGCAGAGGGTCAAAAAGGGGGTCTTCAGCGCGTCACATACCTATACCCTTTTCCAATGTCAGTGCCCCCCCCCCCCCGGGGCCTTTGGAGCGATAACTCCTTCATAATGTTGATCTATTGAGCCTCATCCTCAGGTCATCTTCATTTCAGCACATCAACCCAGTATTACAAATGTCTCCCAATAACTCCCATTGTTTCCGATTTAACCCGGGGGGGAGGGGAGGGTACTCACCCAAGACGGTATACGGGGGCGTGCTGCTCTAATGGGTAGCTTTTTGGGCACAAAATCCCTAAACATGGGGTATGATTTTGTGCTGGAAAATAATGGGGTCACTTTTTACAAATGGGTCTATTTTCGCGAAATTTGTGTCTATTTTTCGCGAAATTTGTGTCTATTTTCGCGAAATTTGTGTCTATTTTCGCAAACATTTGCAAAAATTAGGTCTATTTTCCCGATAATTTGGTCTAAAATGAAGCAATAACCCTAAAAATGGGTACCGATTTTTCCAAAATCACCCCTAAAAATGGGTATGGGTTTTGAATCTCCAGCGGCACACCCCCGACCAAACCAAATCCAAGTACCCCCCCCCCCCCCCACGGATTTAACCCACTAACCCCCATTCCTACAGATTGAACCCACTAGCTTTTTCTTTTTTTTCAATGTAAATCCTCTAACCTAATTTTTTACCAGTTTGACCTACTAACCCCAATTTTTGGTTAAAAACGGATGTTATACCTTCCTGATAGAGCTTTTACAAATTCGCAATCCTTTGCAGCGATAAATCCTTCATAATTATATCTATTGAGCCCCCACCCCAGGTGATCTTTCTCACTCTCCCAAATCTTTATATATACCTCTGTTACGTCGTGGTTACACCTGGTGCAGGCATACCCTATTATACATGTAGCTACTTATGATGATATCATAGTGGGAATTGTGTCAAATGCCTCATAGCATATCGCACATTATATACTTTGATTGTAGTAGTGATGAAGTAGATGGATTGAGGTGAAAGCTCTCCCAAGCATATATTATGTAACACTAGCGATAGTTGTATTGTATCACTATAGTTATGTGTATGGCTTTGTGTACAGTGATGTGAATGAGGACTTGCCTAGAGCTTGGACAAGCTTAGAGGTATATTGCACATGACATAACCTTAACTCCGGGGGCGAGGCTTTGGGAATCAGTGGAGGAAAATGGGTCAAATTTGAGGGGGGGGGGGGAGCACAGCCAATGCCAGGGGTTGAACCCAGGTCGTCTGCACGTCAGTATGTTCCCTATCCAACTGAGCTAAGGAGGCAGGGGGGTGAGAGGGGGCAGCATCCCAGAAGGATTTTTTAAAACTGTTATGTTATTTATTTTGCTTGCCAAATTTTGACAGGAGGAGCCAGCATTATCTCCTTTCCTTTGTATGGCTTTGATGGACTTTATATTTAACTAATATTAATAAATAATAAATAAGATATAAAAACACATGCGGCGAAGAATTATCTACTAGACCACAGAGGCTGTGTTTATGTGGGTAACAGATGAAGGAGTGCCAATGTAATGATAACTGATATTTAATAATAACTTATATTTAAATGTTAAATTAATATTTAGTTTATACTCAAAAGCTCCTACGGGGATGACCTACTAATAAAAATTTCATCACATGATCGCAACAGTGGAAATACTGAACATCCTAGAACCACAATAGTTTATCTGTGATACAATGCTCATTATTGATTGGTGGAACCTGTCGAACTATTCTAATTCATGGCAAAATAGTTCAGCCAGATATTAGAATCGTTAAGCACTGTTCCCAAATAGTAGAATACTCCCAACTAAATATTTTTTAGATGCCCTACTTATTTAACTTATTTGGGCACGATATAAAACGAAGTTTTGTTTTCAGTGTATGTTTCTGTTAATAATATACGAACAACAAATGTCCATTTTATGCTCTAGATATTTCTAAACTTATCTGTAGCGTATAATCAGGTCTAAAGTAAGCCTACCCGATGTGACCAAAAATTGGCGATAACTTATTTTGATGAACTAATCAATGATTATCAGAGTCTCTTTGGGTAAAGTTTTAGGCAATTACATTTGGAAATATCTGTAAATTCATCTGCACTCTGCACCAGCAAACAGTTTTTAAGCAAGAGAGCTTTTTTTTATTTTTAAATCTGCTTTGAAATATTTAGTTATACGATATATTTTACTCTTCTCAAACAAACTCATTCAAACCAATTTTCTATCCCTATAGTATAAGACCGGAAATATAAATTTGAGATATTTTGGCTGCTCAAGCTCTTTTAAAAACACCTTGTCCTTAATATTGTACTCTCAGGCCACAGTTTCCAACCATATTGTATATTACCATGCTGTATCCCAGTCTATTGTATATACTGTAAAAGCTGAAATATTTGCGGTGGTTTTATTTTCGCGCTTTTCGCGCAAAATCTTTTTCTGCGAAAATTATAACACGCGAAAATATTGCTTTACACATTCATGCAATGCTTTCAGACGGTCGCCCGCGAAAAAAACAATTCGCGAAATGTCTTTCATATCAAAATCCGCGAAAATATCTGTACGCGAAAATATTGGCTTTTACAGTACTTTGATAGCAATGATTATGCCTATTTATACTCCTCATGTATTATTCAAATAAAACAACATTTCACAAACTGACAGTGTAAAAATGTTTTCTTTCATAATGGCTGTGGACTTGATGAAACTGAATTATTATGAGCTTTACCTTATCAATCGGCAATAGCTGCTGAATGTAAAATTGTCATTGTAGCCTAATTATTCTGTTGATAAAACAATGAAAATATCAAATGGGCAGCTATTGCCATGAAATCCAGAAATGTTTAGTTGAATAAGATCCGTTTTAAATAGCTGCTATGTGAAGTATGGTAGCTTTTAAAGGCATTCTAAATTTGGGGTGGGGGGACTCTTTTATTTTATGGTATGCATATGTATGACCCTTTTAGTCTTGTTCTCATGAATTATTTAAAATACATCACTCAAAGACCCAAATTTGTCCTGCTGTCAACTAAAGACTGCTATTTGGAGGGGGGTCATTTTGAAAATAAAATTCAACAAAAGATCTCTTCCTTTGGAAACGTTTTAAAAAAAAGGTCCCCAAAAGACCTCTTCTTTTGAAAAGTTTAGCAAATTTGTCACTCCCAAAAGATCGTACTTTGGGGACATTTTACAAATTTGTCATCCAAAGATTCTCTTTTATGAGGAGGAGAGGCAGACTGGCGCTCTCGTGAAAAAATGGTACAACTTGGAACATTTTTGTCCTCTATATGGAATAATACAGACAGTGACATTTATGCCCTATTGAGGGGTATTTCGGCAGGGGTGTCAGGGTGGGGCTACAGTTTACTCAGGGGTGTCAGTGTTCAAAGGTTTAAGAATAGAACCTCCACAAATGTTTTTTAAAAATTAAAGAAACCGAAAAGGTTCTCAGAAGAACCAAATATGGTTCTTTTAAACCTTTTTAGAACTCTCTTTGGTTCGATGGAGAATTAGAGGTTCTAAATAGAGGACCGTTTTAGAATCCCTTTTAGAACCATTTTTCTGAGAGTGTATTCCCAAGAATTTGCCTTACACTTGTTTCCATTTTATACATAATGTCAACCCCTCCACCCTGAGCTTAGGCCACCGAGAGAAACTTTCCACTTTCCACAAGGTCTATCTCAAGGATTACTGAACCAATACTAGGCATGTTTGTACTTATTGTTATGCATTTCTCATTTTGATTCCAAATATGGTAATCCCATTAAATAATTTTAACAATTTTGAAACATTTAGTGAAAGTTTGGGATGTCGTCTGCAGACCGCATGGAAAGTGTTTTAATATCAAAAGGCAGCTTTAACAAAAAAGACCCAAGAACCATAAAATGCTAATATGAAATTGCGTTAGATACCTTGCAGGTCGCAACACACACGGCTGTCAGTCTATCAAATATGTCAACGAATGCACGCATTAGGAATGCTCTTAGGCAGTCTGCAGGTGGCAAATTGCAGGCATTTAGCAGATTTTTTTTGTATATAAAGAGGAGAATTTGTAAAAGAATGTTTTATTCAGAAGATGTGTTTTATAAAGTTTTGATTGAGATGGGAAATGACTAATCAGCTAAGTAATGATGTGACAATATACGAGATGGAATCGATGCATACGAGTGTATGGCTATCGAGGGAAGGGTGCACTTCCATGTATTTGGGGTACACATATCCAGGCTTTTTAAGATACTTCACATTCAACCAGCATGCTTATATAGGCTTTTTAAGCCTGGCCCGAGTAATTTGCTTGAGTCTGGTCCCTTCACAAACAAACAAACAAACAAACATTTCAGCCTCATTATCATCCAATGGCCCCAATGGGTGTTTTTTTTTTTTAAACCTAAAGACCCACATGATATTTTGGAAGCATTTGAGCAACTTTACCCAAAGACTCTTATTTGAAGGAAAAGTTTGAAAAAACTGCTCTAAGGCCACAAAATAATCTGTGCTACGGGCTGTGACCGACACATTTCTTTTTTTCAATTTGGAAAAATTTAAATTTTTAAAAAAAATCAACAACAAAAAAAATCAAAATTTCAAAATAAAATTGAAAATTTGGAAAATGGTCACAAATTCACCCAATATGTTGGTAGCACCCCAAAACATAACGCCCAACCGACCAACCCTACCTGAGAGATCCGTTTGTTTTGTAGAATAGAAGGTTTTTCCCCATCGCCTAAGACCCATTGAAAATTATGTGCTCTCTGTCACCAAATACTCTATGGTTTGGAAGTGCTATCCTTACCACTCCTACCCATTTTCATACTTTAGTGCACCCCCACCCCCTAGGTGTGGCTATATAGTCTTGTTGCTATTCCAGTAATATCCAATATGCCCTTGTGCATGGATTGCTATAGGATTGATGCCTCAATATTTGTATGCCTTCCAATGGGTGTGTGCTAAGGCGTAGCCAGTGGGTGTGCAGGTGGGGTCGGCAGAGAACCAAATTCTGTTGACAATTGCTGAAGATAACAGTTTACTCTGTTCCTTTATTTCACTCAAAAAGCTATTTTTCTATTCTTTATTCCTAGCTGCTGATGAGTGATGGTTGTGGGTCTCAGTTTTGTTGGAGCTATGAGCTGTTTGAAATCTTTTGTAATGCGTCCCTACCCCCATCTTTTTTCATAATTTTGGCTCCTATCATGGTTCTTCTATATGCATATACATTTGACGCCTCTTATTTAAAACATCTCTTGGTTTTGTTTGCAGCTAACTTTGAAATATTTTGCTATAGCCTAAAAGTATACACACTTGAAACCCAAATGTTCATTTTGAGAGATATAAGTTGTTTAAACCTGCCAACAAAATGTGGGGGTCAATTTGCCAGTATTTAAAAAAAGGAGCTTTAAATTGAACGTTTCATCAAGAACTGTGTGGGACCGTCCCCCCGTCCCCCCCCCCCCCCCCTCCCCCACCGAGATTGACACCAGTAGTGGAGTACACTGTTCTGATATGGCATTCAAGATGCATTGACAGAGCTATTAAAACCCTATTGGCTCATTCATCTTTAAGTGTGCAGGTAAACATTAGGGTATTACCCTAGTCATCAGAGAAAATATCTTACAACTCCCATAATGCATCTCTCCTGTTTCAATTTCTGTGTATCGACTTGGTATCGATATGAACACTCTCATATAAAGGATCTTAATCTGTTCTCAGGACCAACAATGGTTCTCGAATGAAACAAAAAAGGTTTCTTCAAACTCCTAAAAAGCCTTTTAGGTCTCTGTATTCAAACCAGTTTTTTATTTCTCTATGATCAACCTCTCTCATGATTCAGTAAAGCATTTGAACATCTGAGAACCCTTTGGAGGAACTTAAAGATTCTAAAGAGACCAAAAAGGTCTTTTTAAGATGGCTGAAGAACTCATATTGGTTCTACTCAAGAACTCATTTTAGTTCTGCTCAAGAACTCATTTTGGTTCTACTCAAGAACTCATTTTGGTTCTGCTCAAGAACTCATTTTGGTTCTACTCAAGAACTCATTTTGGTTCTGCTCAAGAACTCATTTTGGTTCTGCTCAAAACTCATTTTGGTTCTGCTCAAGAACTCATTTTAGTTCTGCTTAAGAACTCATTTTGGTTCTACTCAAGAATTCATTTTGGTTCTGCTCAATAACTCATTTTGGTTCTGCTCAAGAACTCATTTTGGTTCTGCTCAACCCATTTTGGTTCTGCTCAAGAACTCATTTTGGTTCTGCTCAAGAAGTCATTTTGGTTCTACTCAAGAACATTAAGGGGTCTAAATAGATAACAAAAAGAAGGGTTCTTCAATTTCTGAGAGTGAACAGAGCACTGCCAGATTGTGCAAACAATTCTTATTTTGTGAACATCACCTGATGTTTAGGCAACTTTTTAGATAAAAACAGTGAACACACTGTCACATATGTACCTCGTGTAAAGTATGCAAAGTCAACCGCACTCATTATGCACATCCGTGGTGCGCAATACGTATACCTATCAGCACTGATTGGTTACCGAATTTCTGTGAATTTTTAAACATGCCAGATAGGCTGATTGTGAGTGCATGCAACCGCGTGTGTTTAACTGTGGTCAGGAGGATATGTGCCGTTTGTCCATTGTAATCTGGACAAATGAGAGTCAATCAATGAAATTTCGATAATGAATTTAATATTCCAAAGGATCATGGGAAAGATATTTTCTCTGCCCAGTCATCATAATCCCTATTGATAAATCAAAAAAATATGTATGTATGCAAATAGAACAATGTTGGAATTTAGAGCCGGGCGGGCGGTGAGATATTCCACCTGCGTACCTGATCTGAATCATTTCCTCTCCAGAGATAGTGCCGGGCGGTATGGACAAATATAACGCTAGCCGAGACATGTCTGTACTCTCTACACCACCAGTAGTCACGCTTAAATATCTATGATTCAATTCAAACAATACTCGCTTATGCATCTTTGCTTATTCTCGACGTTTCCTGTGATTCGGTGTAAATGCCCGGCGGTGTACTGGATCGGTTACCGTTTAGGTATGGTAGACGCCCGGTTACCGATATATCATGATAGAGCACTGGTTTTTAGCATTGGAATAAATACCACAGAAAAAAAGTTAAGATAATTGAACGCAAATCATCAAATTGAATTCTTATAGTGTCATTTTTCGCACAGGTAATGAATGATGAAGAAATGCTAATGGACTTTAGAGAGACTACGCAAGGTATTTTTTGTCATGGTAGTCATTATGAAACTTGCGGAATAGCTTAAGTAGATGGATTAATTTAGTGAAAGCTTATCCATTTTTTCCTTCCTCTTTATATGATATTTCTTCGGGGTGGTTCTGGTAATAGCTTAGGAACAGTAGTAATATATGCACATCTTTAAATTCATATACTGTTTTGTGTTATGATAGTTTTATCTGCGTTAGGTGTCATGTAATGTAATGACAACATGCTCGAAGCACCTATAATTAAGAAACAATACAAATTAAATAAAGTGAAAAACAATCAATTAAAAAAACCAACAACATCAGCAGCATTTTAATGTATAAGCATTCCAGTATTTATGGTATAAGAGCAATTCATCTTAGAATAAGCCATCAATTTACCATTTTCTTGATATACTATCTGATGAAATATAATCAAAACGTGCCAACAAATTGATTTTTAACCCTAAAAAATTGTTCACCATTTTTGGTAAAAAATTAAAAATACGCTCCTAGAGAAGTGTGTTTAGATGATTTTGGTGCAATTTCGGCATTTTTTTGTAATATTGTCCGAAAAATTGAAAATGTTTTTGGTCACAATTTTTTTTTAAATGTAAATTTTGAGTGAAATTTGATACCAAAATGGATTCTCTGAGTCATTTCCTTTCCAATATACTTTTATATACATCACATTAATAGTTTAAAAGTTACAGCGCTTGATAAATGTCATATTATTAGGGTTAACACCCCTTAACACTTTCCACACGGCTATTAGTTTTAACATAGAGCGTATTTCTACTGGGGAACATACCGTTATTACTGTCAAGTTTGCCTAGTAGAAACAGCCAGATACCGGAAGGAATGGGTATTTTTTGTAACTGCAAAAACCTTTACAAACCAGGTTGGGTACCGGTAAGAATCTGCAAGTTTCCCAATAGAAACAGCCAGCCGATTAATCTTACCATTATGTTCTGTGAACCATGTTACGCTGGATTATACACATTGTGAGGCAATCTTTTTCAGGTGGAGCGGCATTATTTGGTATAACCAAAGGTCAAATGTTGTGGCCCATCTACTAGGATCAATAAACTTAGCGGTAACTTTTCGCTTTGTTGAACCAGGGGGGATTAAAAACTTACCGGTAAATCTTACTGTTTAATCTTACCTCTAACATTGCAGTGCCCCAGTAGAAACATGCTCGTATACAAAACAGATTTTTCAGAAACCTTTCCCAAACTTCAAAGTCTATCTCAAGGAACCAATACTAGTCATGTTTGTTCTTATCTTAAGGGGGGACTTAAGGAAGTTTTTTTGGAATTTTGTGAGAGCTGTAATTATTGAACTATTAATCAAGAATGCATATAAAGTAAGCACTCACAAAAATCAAATCAAAAACTTCCTTGAGTCCCCTTTAAATGCATTTCTCATGGTGACTCCAAATGTTGATAAAATTCAATAATGTTGACATTTTTAAAACATTTTGTGAAATTTTGGAATGTCGTCTGCTACCGCCTGCAGTATGAAAAGTGTTAACAACAGAATAAATCTCATAATCCTCATTTGCATATTTGGGACTTCTACACCATACCGGTACCCAGGTCTAAACCCAATCAATCCACTTAAAATTACCTGATGCCCGCAGCACACACCACTTGACATTGTCTTAGATGGGTTCCATTAGTAGAGTATACCAGTCAAGTCTAAATTTATTATGATACCAGTTACACAAAATAAACATCACGCCATTCATCATCATCATCTTTCCCAATCTACCGTTTCCGGCCAACTCATCCTCCCATGTGACCCCAAAATCCCCATCGCCCAATTGTAAACTGCCGGTATGGTTCCTCAGAGACCATACCATGTGCCTGAGTGTTAACGCTTTCCACGCGGCTATTATTTTTACCATACACAGAATTTTCAGAAACCTTTCAGAATTTTCAAAGTCTATCTCAAAGATTACTGACCAAACTTATTTCAATGCATTTCTCATGGTGATTCCAAATATGGTAATGAAATACAGTAATTTTGAAATTTTTGAAACATTTTATGAAATTTTGGAATGTCGTCTGCAGCTGCCTGCCGCGTGGAAAGTGTTAACTGGAATGTTGACCCACTCAAATACACACTCACATGCTAATAAACACGCTTTCTTTTTATATAAACACGCACAAATCTTGTCATACTGTTTGATTAGCTAAATTGTGGAAATAAGTATTTTTAATAAGACTTTTAAAGTAAGGGTTGTGAACTTTCTATGAAACTGGCAAAAGCTGGCATTTAAATTTTTGTATAATTGGAATTTATGTGTGAATACTCAAAATACCAATTTTAGTCCAGATACGTTAGTTTTTAGCATTTCAAAATGCTGGCATGAGTCACATCATAAGGAGTTTGCGATTGTTAATAAGATGATTCTTTAACATGTCTTACTATAACAAATGTTTCATTTTAAGCCTGGTATGTGTGGTAGCTTTCTCTGCCTAAAATATAATTTTCATTCAAGTTAAAAGGGAACTCTTTTTTAAAGACATGTATGTGCATTGTAGGCCTACACTGCAAAAAGAAACGTTTATATTTCTGATAACACTTAATAAACACTTCAACACATTTATTTTTGTGATTTACGTGTAAAGATAGGAGGCATTGCATATGATAAACGTTTGCATAAACACTACAACATGTTTATAGAAGTAATTGTGTAACATTTATTAACACACCAACATGTTTATATCAGCAATAAGAAACATGTTGGGGTGTTAATAATTATACAACAAATACCTCTATAAACGTGTTGTAGTGTTTACGCAAACGTTTATCGTATGCAATGCCTCCTATACCTTTACACGTAAAACACAAAAATAAACATGTTGAAGTGTTTATTAAGTGTAATCAGAAAAAGACACGTTTCTTTTTACAGTGTATATAGGCTTTTATTGTCATTGTTTGAAAAAAATATCTGTTTTAATTTTTAAATAAGCAGGATCTACAATTTTTAAATAAAAAATCCCTAGTCTAATTCTCCATATCCTACTAAAGGTCTCTCATATCTCCATATATCTAAAAAAAGTGAAATGCAGCCCCCCCCCCCCCCCCCCCCGAGGGAACTAGAAAAGCTTCTAATTATAAACCAGATGAAAATCTTATTTATTTCTATGTAGGTTGATGGATGAGATACTAAACTAAAAAACTGGGCCAAACTACGCGCAACAAACAAAAGTGGTTATTATCCACTAGTCTTTTATATTTACATTGTCTGAGGAATTTGTCATGGGAAATCGACAGTGAAATCTTGCTTGTTCCAAATGTTAGACTGTTGGCAAACATGTCATTGTAGTTTAATTTATATTTTTTTGATTTGTTTAAAGGGGCATTGAGAGATGTATCGATATAGTAAATGAGCAAATAACGTAAAGATAATCATCAACATAGCCCAAATCCAAAATGTCATCCAATCGCCTTCATGCCGAATAAGCAAATAGCGGCACTTCCGGGTTGAGATTTGCCGCTGAAAGGCTGCATGTAAAACGATAGCATAACTTCCGAATTCAGCACCTAGTTTCGATATGATGATATCGAAACTAAGAAAATCATGAAATTTTATATGATCAACGGCGAATGTTGGTAAACTGTTTCAGATGGTAGTTAGTATATGCCTAAGTATTACTTTGATGCAAAAAAACCTGATTTGAGGGCGCACTCCCATAGGTATCTCTCAATGCCCCTTTAGCGTTTAACATTGAAGCATATTATGTCTCGTTGCTAAACAGTGTGTTGTATTTTAACACTTTCCTCGCGACAGGCGTCCGACAAACAACATTCCAAATGTTCACAAAATGTTTCAAAAATGTCAAAATTATTGAATTTCATTACCATATTTTGAATCACCATGAAAAATGCATTGAAATAAGTACAAGTATGCCTAGTATTGATTCAGTAATGATTGAGATAGACTTTGAAAGTTGGGAAAGGTTTCTGAAAAATCTGTTTTGTATAGGGTTAAACTATAATAGCCACATGGAAAGCGTTCAACTAAGCCTGGTCTATAGCATGTTTAGAGTACACGTTGTGATGGCATCACTTGCTATTGACAGCATTTTTCTGACAGTTTTTGTAAAATTGCAGCTGTATTTTCTTGAAAAGTAGGTTATATTTGTATTTAAGCAGGGCTACATAAGGTTTTCTCTTCTAGTCTTTTAAAGTTTAAAAGATTACAAATTTTGTTACTCACATAACAACAAACATAAACATGAATTATTCATCCATGTCTGAGCTTACTTTGAAAGCAGTGCTAGTCGTTTAAGCATATATTACCCTCAATAAAGAATGCATTAATCATGTTAATAAATAGAATGTGCGTGAAAAGTACAAAAGAAATCAAGTTTGATCAGTATTTAAGTACAGGTTTGCTTTAGTGAATATGAAAAGTTGCCAACAATTTGATACATCTGATGACATTTTTGTGGTCAGAAAACAATAGCTTTATTGGCGACCAATTGACAATGGTAAAGAAGAGGCTTTCAATAGGATATAACAATAGCACATTTACTACCTGCATAGGCCATTGTCCTTTTTGACACCTGTGACCTTTGACTAATTTATCATTATAAAAATATCAGAATCAAATATCTGATATTGTCAGCGCTTGTACGAAGCATTGGGGTCGTAAAGTTTATTCGAAAATAACAAAATTTCAATTGCTGTCAATAGAGTTAAGTTAAAATCCATGTCTAAACAAGCATTTTATGGACCTCTTTTTCGGCCAGAACTAACATTAGGATATTGAAAATGTTGACTATAATGCCAGACCTATAGAGATAATCAATGTAGCCATGCGCAACGGCCTTTAAAGGGGAATCGCACCTGACCTATTCTACATTTCAATTTAATCTGTGCATGACTATGAGTAGTATGTGGTGCTGTGGTATAAGCCTCAGCATTTATTCAAATTTATTTTTGATCAGTTAAAATAGTCAATTTTTGCTTGCTGTTTTTGGGGGGCGAAGCCACCCTTATAGCATGAGATTGCAAAAACTTACACATTTTGGTCTTTCTAGACATAAGTGGGGCCGCCATGTTTGTAGTCTTTGTAAATTACATGTACCCGCAGTCTGTGCTGGAGTCAAAGCTATATTTGTTTAGTTGATTAGAGATGTGCTACTCCCAACAGAGAGACATAATAGCTTATCTTGTTTGACTAGCTTATCTTGTTTGATTAAGGTCATATATACCTAGATTGTTCTTCAGACTGTACCCCCCACCCCCATCCCCCCCCCCCCCCCCCCCTCCCTCCATGCACACAAATCAACTTTATTGGTTTCCTGTACTATTTTTAGACTGCGGCGTTTTGATTTTTTTTTGGTTTGAATTTTAGAAAATACATACACACTTTTCCCTGGTATTTTGGTATGAAACAGATGTTCAGATGTTTGGTTACAAAACATGCTTCTTTCTCTTGGATCGCCCCCATTCCATTTCAATGGAATTTTTATAGAAGATTGACACTTACTGATATTAAGACATATTTTCTGTCCATTTAAATGGACCAGATTGCCGCCGTGATGCGTGTGTGTATTAACCTTAACCTTCCTCATGGCCTGATCCGGCGAGATATCAAATGGTCTTGACTTTTTTCGAGCTCCCGCTTTGGCACGTTCTATTTCCATGCCGGCGCCAGGGTTTCATCCCCAGCGCAGGTGAAGAGTGATGTTTCCCCCAAATGTTGACCCATTTTTTTCCCCTGGTAGTTTAATTGTAAATAAAATGCCATTGAAATGGAATGGGGGGCGATCCAAGAGAAAAAAAACATGTTTTGTAACCAAACATCTGTTTCATACCAAAATACCAGGGAAATGATGTATGTATTTTCCATAATTCAAACCAAAAAAAACACAAATCAAAATACGCCCATCAGAGAGTTAGTGTTAACACTTTAACTGGTCACATGCAATATTTACCGATTGATAAACATGTCAATCACTAATTTTCCAGTGTGCAATAAATGTCAAACAATCGAAACAGAAATAGAAAGAGGGTGACTATCCTATGAATCCTGAGGACATTTACCTAGGCCTATACACAACTGAGTGACACCAATGATTGTAATACTCTACTACAAATACTAGACACTTCTTGTATTAAAATATTTTCTTAACCGCTAGCAAATTTGCAGACCAATGCAATAGTCTCAGAAGTATTAAATTATTGTAGGTTTAAGATTGACTTACATTTGTAAAACACCATGGTTTATTTTAGAATTCTTTTATTTATTTATTTTTTTTGGGTGGCTTCTTTTTTTCATTTGTGGGCTTTGTACTTTTTTATGATTTAGATTGCCAACTCAGATCTCCAATTGTTGAATAATTCTCAACATCATCGTCTACGCATTTCGGCGATGATGCCATTGCGTGCGCACTGCGCAGCTATTGTTTTCCAGGTCATTTGATCAGTGTCATAGGCCTAAGCTCTGGGTTAAAATCGTTTTGTATTTTTGTGCTGCGCACGTCTGATAAAATATTTGTGGTCAAAATACAATAACCTTATTGGCAACCATTAACATTGGCAAAGTAGAGACTTTCAATACAGTAAAAGTAAAATGGCCAAACATTTTTCTTTCACGCGGCGGCTGGCGTCTGCAGACGACATTCCAAAATGTTTCAAAAATGACAAAATTATTGAAATTCAGTACCATATTTGGAGATGCCATGAGGAATGCATTAAAATAAGTACAAACATACCTATTATTAGTTCAGTAATCCTTGAGATAGACCTTGACATTTGGAAAGGTTTCTGAAAAAATCTTGTTTGTATATGGTAACTAATAGCCGCGTGGAAAGTGTTAAACTTACTGAAACTTGGGCACATTTTATGTCCCTATAAATGGACCAGATTGCCGCATGGTGCATATTTGTTAACAGATTTCAAACCACTTCATTTCTAGTTAGGTCACAAGCAATATTTATCAATTGACAAACATGTCAATCATTAATTTTCCAGTTTGTGCAAAAATGTCAAACAATCGAAACAAAAATAGAAAATTGAAGGTGATTAACCCATCAAACCTAAGGACCGTATACTTGTATTCACAACTTAGTGACACCAAACTAAAAGGTTGTAATTTACCCTAATTCAAGTACTAGACATTTCTTGTATTAAAATATTTTCTTAACCACTAGCAACTTTCCCCACCGATAGTCTCGGGAGTGTCAAATGATTATAGGTTCAGGATAGACTTACGCATAGGAGACGTGTGTAAACTTAAAACACCACAGTTTATTTTTAGAAGACTTGTATTACACTGCATGTCAGTTAAAGAGCTGCTTCGCTGTCATGGTGATTTCAACAAACAGATAGATGTGCCCATAAGTAACCTTTGTCAAGCAGATTTGGGTTTCACTTCTTGTCTGTCTATTTGATGGATCTGTTGCAGGTACCTTCTGCAGCTCCGAGTATAGTGGCAATAACATAACAAGCGTGTGTGTACAGTATGAGGAAAGGTTGTAATTATATCCAACCTTCCCCTACCTGCCAACCCTTCAGATCAAAGGGTACAGTACTACAGAGTGAATCAGAAAGAGCGGGCACCTTTTTCACAAAGGCGTCACAAAAAAATGTAGGCATGCATATTCAAAACCAATGGTAGCACTATAAATACCTACAATTTGGCTTTCATTCAAAAGAAGAATTTCAAAATTGACCAATGCATTATCATGTTACACTACTTTTAGTTAAGTCCCACATTTTGAAGCCAATCCACAGGATGGTCGAATTATCAAGCTAATTCCTTGATGTATTCTAATGGGGTTTGCTTTCTGAATCAGCAGATATGCCTCCTTTCTCTCTTGAGTTTAGGCTTTTTATTGAAATTCCGTGGATTGGCTTTAAAATACCAGGTTATACTAAAATTGTTGTAACATCATGATGCAATGTTCGAATTTGTAAAATTCGTTTTTTGACTGCAAGCCGAATGAGTGGTCTTTGTAGCACTATCATTGGTTTTGAATATGCAGGCCTGCAATTTCTGTGGTGTTTTCGCTAAAAAAGTGCCCATTCTTTCTGACTCACCCTGTATATGCTTTTAGGCATTCTATAAACATGTGTTTCTGGAATTTTGAAAATTCAAAATTTGAATATGTGAAGAACAAATGTGTACATTAACCCTAACCGTCCTCAACACTACAAATCACTACCTTGCTATTTGGTGCTGGAAGCGAACGCTTACACCGACTCCCATAGTGTTCTTGACACCTTAATACTTTCCACGCAGCTATTGGTTTTACCATTATACAAAACAGATTTTTCAGAAACCTTTCCCAAATTTCAAGGTCTATCTCAAGGATTACTGAACCAATACTAGGCATGTTTGTACTTATTTCAATGTATTTCTCATGGTGATTCCAAATATGGTAATTATTTTATTTAAAAAAAATATTTTTGAAACATTTTGTAAAACTTTGGAATGTCGTCTGCCAACACCTGCAGCGTGGAAAGGGTTAGCCTCCTTCATGACAGACAAAATACCCTGGGGGAGGTACTCGGATTTGGTTTGGTCGGGGTGTGCCGCTGGAGATTCAAAATCCATACCCATTTTAAGGGGTGATTTTGGAAAATCGGTATTCATTTTTAGGGGTTTTGCTTCATTTTAGACCAAATTTACACAAATTATCAGGAAAATAGACCCAATTTTTGCACATTTTCGCGAAAATAGACCCATTTGTAAAAAGCGACCCCATTATTAGGGATTTCCAGCCCAAAATCATACCCCATGTTTAGGGATTTTGTGCCCAAAAAGCTACGGCACACCCCCGTATACTGTCTTGGGTGAGTACCCCCCCCCCCCCCCCCCCCCCCCCCCCCCCCCGGGCAAAATACCCGTCTTTACCTTCCACTCTGCCATCATCCTCTTTTTAATCCACTTAAAAATCTGCCAATCTGCATACCACCAACTCCTTATTGCCACATCGTCAATTGCCAGCGATTCTAATATGATAATATTATACCACCAACCCTCATCCCTGCAATGGCTTTTTAATTTGCTAAATTAGCCTCTCTAGGACCATTGGATTTAAGGTGTGCGTGACCAGGTAGCAAGATGATGGTCCGTAAATCATGCATAATTCAATGATAACTGACCAGTCATTATCGGCAGCGATGGTAGACGTGCGAGGGGTCAATAACCTGCACCGACCAGCGGTCAGCTTGACAAGCGAAGTGCTTCTGGTTTAACACTTTCCACACGGCAGGCGTCTGCAGACGACATTCCAAAATTTCACAAAATGTTTCAAAAATGTCAAAATTATTTTATTTAATTACCATATTTGGAATTACTATGAGAAATGGATTAAAATATGTACAAAGATGTCTTGTATTGGTTCAGTAATCCTTGAGATAGACCTTGAAAGTTGGAAAGGTTTCTGACAAATCTTGTTTTGTATATGGCAAAACTAATAGCTGCGTGAAAAGTGTTAAGAATTCTACATCGTTTTTTATGTAATCTTTCAAGCAAATGATAAGTAAATAAATAGATAAATAAATAAATAAATAAAAAGGTGAATGAATGAAGGCATATAAATAAATAAATAAATACTGGTAAAGAAGCAATCTTCTTGCAGAGTGCTCAATGCTATGCAGAGCGAAATATATAAGTTAAACCATTTGGAACGGTAGTTGCTAACTCCGAGTTTCACGCTTTTGCGATCATAAACAACTGGTTGCTATTCTGTGTATACTGGTGAAGTTGTTGGTTATTGCGGACATGGTTGTAGATGCCAGTTATTGCGAAGGTAATAGGTCATGCCTCTGGAACAATTCGTAAAGTAGAACTTGTTTTCATGACGGCACTTGGAAACAAGCTCAGATCTTTTGTTGAGGAGTCTACTTTTGTCGCCGTTGATGAGGTACAGCTTCTCTGTGAGGCAAAGGATGCAGTGCTTGGATCCATTGACGTATGATGGTGAATGGTTGGTTCTTCTTCATTAGCTGCCACTGGTGTCTTGGGAGCTCAGTGCTGTGTTGGTGTTTCTCATTTCTTAAGGACTGCATGTGCATGGTTGTAGTATCTCAGCTTGAAGGGAATTTCCGTGAGTCCGATGTATTCCTGGGTGACATTGTTGTTGGTGGATGTGATCTCGGCGTTGTAGATGATGCTGGAAGCTAGGCAATTTCCTTGAAAATGTCAGTACTTGCGTGCAAATGCTGCGTTGATCACAAACAAAACTCTCGGAAGTCACTGCAAAGAAGTAAACAAAGTACATGTAGCATGCAGTCTTATTGATGATTGCCATTGCAATTTTATTAGACTATCCTAGCAAAAAATCTCAATACAGTGAAGCCATGAATTTATAAAAAAACTACCGGTACTCCCTGTAATTCCACCAGTAAATACAAATAGTTTGTACTACATGTACTTAACCATGTTAACGGGGGACTTAAGGAAGTTTTTGTGAGTGCTGTAATTATTGAACTATTAATCAAATGCATATAAAAGATGCATTTTTGGATGGGATTTGAGTCAGAGAATCCATTTTTGGCATCAATTTTGAGAAAATCACAAAAAAACCCACTTTTTTTACCAATTTTTTTTGGGGACAAGCTAACAAATTATTTTTGAGTAAAAATGCCCAAAATTGCTTGATTATACTATTAAGACACTAATCTAGGGACTATTTTTTCTTTTTTTCTTCTTAAGCCGTATTTTTGAAATTTTGACCAAAAATGGGCAAAAAAGTGAAAAGAAAATCACTTTTTTGGCACTTTTTGGTTAAAATTTCAAAATGTACAAGTTGAGGTGAAAAAATGAGAGAATCCTCCCCTGGAGTAGTGACATAAACATAAGAATCAAGCAATTTTGGACATTTTTTACTCAAAAATAATTTTGTAAGCTTGTTCAAAAAAAAATTGGGTCAAAAAAGTGAATTTTGTGATTTTCTTAAAAATTTAACATTTTTTGTCAAAATTGACGCCAAATTTGGATTCTCTGATCCATTTCCTTTCCAAAAATGTATACTTTTGTATGCATTTGATTAATACATGGTAGTTCAATAATTACAGCACTCACAAAAATCAAACAAAAACTTCCTTGAGTCCCCCTTAAAGATAGGTGTTCCAATTGCTGGCCCGATTTTCAACTTGGTGTTTTCTATTCTACATAAAGGGTCATCCTTAAAATAGTTGCCAAAGTTTGAGTTGCATAACTCCAATGGTTCTTATTTTAGAAGCACAAGATTACATGAGATTTGCCCATTGAGTAGATCACAAACTGGCGGGTGGTTAACCACCTTTGGCAGTAATTCTCTGCATTTTGGCCTATAACGTCTAAATGGAACATATCTTGGGCCAAACTTTTCCAGAAATAATGAGAAAAATATGTGTTTCTTCTGATATCACATATGTTGATGGGCAAATAAAGCTGAAGTGATCAGAACATCCACCTTTTAATATATGTAAAGACTCAGGTGTGTGTTTTGAGATTCTTATTATTTTTGAAAAAGGTCACTTTTTGGTGTGATACCAGAGGCAGGGGGTGCTAAGCTTTGTCAAAGTATGCAAGGATTTTCACTCGACTGGCTTTTATTTCTTGGCCAAAATCCTGAGGCATTAGTTCTGTTTTGGTAAAGCAGTCCCAAAAAGTGGAACTCTTGGGTTTTTTTTAATTAAAGGCCAAAAACCAAAAGAAAAAATCCTTTTTTCTTTTACATGACACGGGCTCTGTGAAGCAAGAAAATGAAGCTGATATGGTACTTCACAATGTGAAATTAAAATTTGAAGAAGCATAGTCCAATAAATCACTGGAGTCAGTTGTTTTTCTTGAGTTTAAATTCTGTTTTAATATTGGGAAAAAAATACCATTCTATACAATTTGGCTGCACACCATCATTTTCAAAAGTTCATGAAAAAAAGTTATGCAGTTATAGGCATATTATGTGATCTTTTCCAGAGAGCGGCCTCTATTCATGATTTATTTTTAGAAAGTAGATTTTCTTGCAGATTTACATTTCTGATCATTAATCGTACATACATTCCAAGTTACAGAGCGATACGATTCCTAATTACCTCAAAATCATGGTTTTAGAGTGAATTTAGAGTGAAAATATAAACTGTTGTGTTAACCCGACAGTTTATTTCACTCTAAAACCATGATTTTGAAGTAATTAAGAATCGTATCGCCCTGTAACTTGGAATGTATGTACGATTTATGATCAGAAATATAAATCTGCAAGAAAATCTGCTTTCAATTCTTTTTTATGTTGAGGGCGTTCCCTGGAAAGATCAGCATAATATACCTTTAAATGCGGATTTTAAAAGCTATGTGTGCGATCTTCTGAGACAGACTTGTTTTTTTTTATTTGGCCAAATAAAATTTGTCAAAAACTCCTAAGTAGTGGCCTGCAATATGTGAATATCAAAGCTCCATCCATACGCCCATGTCCACACAAAAAGAGGAGTTGAGTATCCCCCTCCCCCCCCCCTGGGTGTGACTACCATAGCTTAGTCACCAGTAACCTACCAGCATCGAATACCTCGGGGATGACACTCCTGTTTAAGAAACCCAAACAGGCAGGTCAATGAGTTAACAGATCAACACTTTGAAGGTGTCATGCTTGTGTCAAATAACCATAGCCAGTCAAATCATCACAAATTTTTCAACGGTCATTGACTAGTTTTTACTAACATACTTTATGATACTGTTACATGGTGGATAAAGTGAGATAACAAGTTTTACGGGACTTGCATAATTATTGGATTTGCCAAAGAAATGACTTTCACATGAAACTGATGATCAATTTACATGATTAAGGCACTTTCCTGAACCCGGGGGGGGGGGGGGGGGGGGGGGGGTACTCAGATTTGGTTGATAGGGTGATTTTGGAAAAATCAATACCCATTTTTAGGGGTTTTGCTTCATTTTAGACCAATGTTTCTCAAATTATCGGGAAAATAGACCTATTTTTTGCAAATTATCAGGAAAATAGACCCATTTTTTGCAATTTTTCGCGAAAATAGACAAAAAATGTGCGCAAAATAGACCCATTAGTAAAAAGTGACCCCATTATTAGGGATTTTCAGCACAAAATCATACCCCATGTTTATGGATGTTGTGCCAAAAAAGCTACCCAATAGAGCGGCACACCCCCGTATACCGTCTTAGGCGAGTACCCCCCCCCCCCCCCCCCCCCCCCCCCACCGGGTCCTGAACATTCCTTCAAATAGAGTGTCTCTGCATGTGACAAAATGATTGATAAGGCCAGTGAAGAAAAAAAACGAAAGAAAGGGAAAAACAGTTCCATGTGCAAAATCTATCCATAATTTGTGATGTAAGATTTTATTTTATTTTTAGTTAAGACATATTTGAAGTAGTATTTAGAATGCTAAATTTTTAAATTACCTAATATTGCAGGATAACAACATGTTACAAAAATCACCCAATACATGACGCCAGAGTCTTTCCATTCTCATGTGTTATTAAAAATAACAAAAATGATATCACAATTTCTAATAAAACATTTAAAGGGACACAATCTGTTTGTCACCTTATCAAAATGTTTCCTTTAAAGAAGGGGTCCCGCAACCACAACATTGAACATAATTTGTTAGAAACATAATTATCGAGCCCAAATTGCGTAATCATATAGAACAAAACATCATACTTATTACAAAAACGAATAAAAACTGCAATTTTTCAACATGCATTATTTAAAATTCGCGGCGATCGAAAATCCGGTGTCGATGACGTCATGGTTATGGTGCTAAAATTTGCGCATGTGCATTGTATAACTATGACTTCATCGACGCCGAGACTCTCGATTGCCGCGAATTTAAAAATTGCATGTTGAGAGACGGCAGTTTTTATTCGTTTTTTGTAATAGGTATGGTGTTTTGTTCTATAGAATTACGCAAGTTGGGCTCGATAGTTATTTTTCTAACATATAATGCACAATGTTGTGCTTGCAGGACACCTCCTTTAACACTTTCCATGCGGCAGGCGTCTGCAGACGACATTCCAAAATGTCACAAAATGTTTCAAAAAATGTTGAAATTATTGAATTTCATTACCCATATTTGGAGCACCATGAAAAAGGTATTGAAATAAGTACAAATATGCCTAGTATTGGTTCAGTAATCCTTAAATAAGCTTGAAAGTGGAGAGATGTTTCTGAAAAATCTGTTTAGTATATGGTAAAACCAATAGCCGCATGGAAAGCGTTGATGTAAAGCAAGTACCTACAATTACATAATTTTTGTACTTGAATCAGATGTTGACTTATTGAAATAAAGGACATTTTATGTATAAGCCTAGTGCACAGTTTTAGGCTTATACATAAAATGTCCTTTATTTCAATAAGTCAACATCTGAGTCAAGTAAAAATAGGAACCTGAAAAGAAAAGGGATAGTAAATATGTTTTGCTTTGTATAGTGATTTATGAATACAATTGTACATTCTTGGAAAAGCAAGATGGTTTATAACCCTAACCTTACCATATACCACAATATACCACGACTGGGCACGTTGGTACCACCCGGCGTGAAAGTATTTGGATGAAAAAATGGACCCAGCCCATATAGTTTGCGCAATACACTGCGCAAACTAACCTTGACAGCTGTGGTGTAGTGGGGAATTCTTCGCCTCTGGTGCGAGAGGTCAAATCCCGGGGGGATCGGGGGGGATATTTTGGTCGATTGTCCACGTTGAAGAAAAAATTCTGAAAAAAGTGGGGGTAGAGTTAGGGTTAATGCTATAAATTTCTCCTAATCTTGGTTAAATCAGGCAGAATAGGTTGATGGAACAGAGCGCCTTTAAATAAAGAGCACCTGATAAAACATTTGGGTAAAGTTTCAGTCCCAAGATGGTGAAAACGAAACTGGCGTTAAGTCCAAATCGCACAACGACGACACTCTGCGAGGCTGAGTCACAACATTAACATGCTATTAGATGCTAGTGTATAATGGGCTATTCCATTTATTAATGGTACACCCCCTATAGAAGGCAAGCTTTTTTTTACTGAAAATTTTGGGAATTCCCACTGCAAAATTGTGCTGCCTTCTATAGGGGTGTGACCAAAACTGCTTCAAAAATTGGGAATTCCCAGGTTGTTTTTTGTTTTTAAAATTGGGAATTCCCATGCCTTCTATAGGGGTGTGAGGCATGCAATTTATTTTTTGGGAATTCCCAGGCTGCTTTTTGATTTAAAATTGGGAATTCCCATGCTTCTATAGGGGTGTGAGGAATGCAATTTATTTTTTGGAATTCCCAGGCTGCTTTTTGATTTAAAAATTGGGAATTCCCATGCCTTCTATAGGGGTGTGAGGCATGCAATTTATTTTTTGGGTAATTCCAGGCTGCTTTTTGTTTTAAAATTGGGAATTCCCATGCCTTCTATAGGGGTGTGGTACTTTTTGGGTGTTGGTGGGGTGGGGAGGGGGGGGGGGGAGGCACAGGATCAGAGTGCAGAGTTGAGAGGGTGGGGCTTATACATTGAAGTGGCAAGGATGTGTGGACAGGATTCGGGGTAATTGGTGAGGAACTTTAAGGCAAAACCACGGTGTAATTTGGTGAGGATAGTGCAAATCAGTGAGTGTGTGCAGGGTGCGTTTGTTATCCTTATTTCTCTATAAGTTTTGATCAAAGTGGCGCCTAATTTGCATGAAAGATAGAGGAAATAACGGGGCGTGTGATTTTAAGTATAGAAAATGGTCAACAATTGGCTCAAAAAAACAGCAACAAACCTGGCATCATTCTGTTATACCCTACACATCGGTAGTATGCGTCGTTCTTAAAAGTATGCACTATGAATACCTCTGTGAAGGGTATAACAGAATTACTTCAAAAACCTCTCAATTTTGCTCACAAATGCACTAGAAGTGCACGATATTGTGCGTTGCGCATACTATTGTGTAATCATACCGTGTGGTAACGCGTCTCGTACATGTTTGCGGAAGGGCTCACTGCCGCGGCATTACGCACTTCTACACATGGCGCATAAGCCACACGGGAAAAGTTATAAACCTGTTGGTTATGGGTATGGTGTCATGTTGGGTGGGGGTAAAACCACGTAAAAATGGTTTAGAATAGGCATAGGGTTATCATGGTTATAGTGACGAGGTACAAGTAGCGGGTTAATAAAGCAACCTGATTTTTTTACTTTAAATTGGCGTGCCAAACAATCCAAGGGACCGAGGGTTAATGAAGAAGCCACGGAAATGGTTTAGGAGGGTTATGATAATAAATAAATCTGGTTGGTGTGTGTGAGGGGGAGGGGGTGGGTGTAGGGGATTTATGTGGTTCATGCAGTTTGAGAGGTAGGGGTTAATTAAGTAGCCGCGGTAAATGGTTTTGGAGGGTTATGATTATAAATCAAACTGGTTTGGTTTGCGTGTGGGGTGGGGGTGTAGGGGTTTGTGTAGTTTCAGAGCCTAGGTAATGTGGCATAACCATAAAAATAATAATGACTAATATCGCTACAAATAGCCTCGGCATAAAATAAATTATTTAAAAACCTTGTTTTTTTTACGTTCAAGAGCGTTTTATAAAGGGAAAACCAATTCAACCTTGTTCATAGTTCTCCAATAATGCCTACATGATATTTGCATATTTATTATAAAACAACCAACAAACAAGCAAAATACCAAATCAACAAAGATTCCTATCTCCAGTAATTATAGAATACCAGTGATACATTCGCTATACGGTATATGTTACATAATATTGCTATCTTCAGTAGATAGCAAACAAATTGAATGAATAACATGCTTTCTTCAGTATAACATGATCGCAATGTCATCTATAGATAGCAAATAAAATGGCTACTGTATTATTAGTGTATTTAATAGCAGCAAAATAATTCAAATCTTAACCTAAATCAACCCATGCATCAAACTTAAAACTGGTTAGTTCATGCAGACACATACCTGATGCATATGGAACCAAAACAACTGAAACTTTAGTGCAAACCTTAAGGGTGGTGATTGTGAATATAAATTAAACAAAAGCTCTGGATTCCATTAAAAATATGATAGCTATGTGGTCAAATCATTCTCTGACTGTGGTGGAGACCAGTGGCGTAGCATTATAGGGCTCGGGGCATGATTTCGGTGGAAAAAAAGAAAGGGGAATGGCGAAAAAGGGAAGGAAGAAAGAAAAAGGGGAAGGGTAGAGGAAAAGAAAGGGGAAGAAGAAAAGTGAAAGGAAGAGAAAAGAAATTCGAAAGAAAATAAATGTTTATCATCAGTGGTTAGTTCGGATCGGGAATCGTTAGGCGCGGCCGGGGGGAGGGGGATCAGACGATAGCGTGGCGGCCGCGCAAAATCATAGTTGCAAGACCCTCTGACCCTTGGTATCTTTCAAACGCATCGTTAACACGAAAAATGTGTCCCGGGATACGCCGTGGTGCAACTCAAAAATTAAAATTGGTCTTCATCTACTGTACCAATGAGATATTATAAAATATTGTTGGAAAAAGTTATATATAAAAAGTATATAGCGTCATATAATTTTAGTATGCCAGTTACTTTTTAGAACCCTAATGATGATGCCGAGATGGAGGTGTTTGTTTGTGTGCCAGTTAATATGCATTTAAACCTTTGATTTGTGGGTGTGCAATCCCTGAACAAGAAAGAGTTTATGCAATATATAATATTAAGGAAACATAGTGTGAAAGATTCCATGTTGATCTATCATGGATTTCATCTTGGGTCTGACACACAAATTAAAGGTTTTAATGAAGAACTGACACACAAGAACTTAGTGGCGTGCCCAGGGGGGGGGGGGGGGGGAGTCGGGGGCTTGGTGGCCCCCCTGAAATAACCCCGTCGGTACACACGTTCGAGCCTCCGTCGGTACATTTCTGAATTTGACCATGAGTTTTGTTCTGCCGATTTTCAGGACAAGGTTACTCCTACCCCCCCCCCCCCCCCCCACACTTATCTTATCAAGATTTTAGTTGCTGACGGAGAAAAATTGGGCAACTTATACAAAAAAATTGGAGTCTGTAATTTCTTTTGGTCGGTACATCATGGCTTTCGTCGGTACAACTACACTGAGCCAAAAAAGAAACTTATAACATTTTAACAGATCACCATAGGGTCAGTGCGCATTTCTCTTGTGTCATTGAAGCAAACAATTGGTTATTGACTGCCATTTGAAGCAATACATTGCAGTAATATTGTATCCAAATTTGGTACATTTTCATGCACAGAATTTTATTTGGTGATCTGTTAAATTTTTATAAGTTTCTTGTTTTTTATAAGTTTCTTTTTTGGCTCAGTGTATATCGTGGCCCCCTCCAAGAACTGACACACAAAAACAAACACATCTCCATACCCCTCCGCCCCAGTTATGTAAAGAGCATTTCATAGATTAAATTCCCCGAATTAAACAACAGAATTAGTCCATCTTCCACTTTGGGACGGATGAACTCCCCCACTCTTTTAATAAAAGAATGTTAAAAGAATGCAAACTGACATTGTTTGCCATCCTTGGATTGGCTTACATTTTAAGTGAAAGTAAAAGTATAGACCAAATGGTCGATTAAACAAATCTTTTGAATGAAAGCAAAACAATTGATGATGATTTTCAATAACACGCAGATATTTTTGGTACGCCTTTACCAAACGTGCCTGCTTTGTCTGACTCACCCTGTAATAATAACATGTATGTTTTTGTTGTGAATAAGACCCAGATTTATAATTCGATGCAATTTCACATTTCACAAGTTGTACCATCAGTTTTTAGTTTTACTGACAAAATATTAAGCTATGGGTTAGGCATAATCAGAATTTTCTCGAGCTTGAAATTTTAAAGTGATCTTCAGGTTATTCTTCAGAACAAAGATTGATATAACAAACTTGTTTTTGAGATTAAAAACATATATAGGCGTAGGGGCAAGAGGCCTCATATGGTAAAGTTTGTTGGTAAAATGTTTCATTTTGCTGTGTCCCTGGGTTCCTATTCATAAATCCACTTCAGTGCCGCACACAATACAAATGTTTTGTGCAGTGGCGTGAGTCTCGAATTCTGGGGGTATAACCCACAGAGAGCTCTGATGGGCCAATCAATTGGTTCACTGCAACTCAGAAAATAATCAAAAAATACAAGTAAACACAGTTGGGCAAGTAAAAAATACTGCAAGTCATGACTTGCGAATCCCCTGGCTGGGAGATCAAAGGTCACATAGGGGTCATGTTCCCCCCCCCCCCCCCCCCCGGTGTTCATGTTTCTTTTCTCCAAGTTTGAGGTCAATCGGGCAACCTTTACGATTTGACCTCTGGGTGACCTTTGACCTCAGATGACCTATAATTATTTTTTGACATGTTGTGCCAGGTTTGTGCAAGGATGGAACTGTGAAATTATGATATTTTGCCTGGAATGTTGGGAGCTTATTACCGATGGTCAATTTTGTTGAAAACAATAAAAACATGGGATGTATTTTAATTATTTTTTGTTCTCGTGGGACACTCTTTTGCAACGCCCTGTATCTTACACAAATTAAATCTTAAAGTTCGCAAGAAAACTGAGTATTTTGTAAGAAGTTGTACTTTTCACATTACATACAGTCCAAAAATGTTAGCATCATCATAATTTGCAATTTAAAAAAAACATACTAGGCCTACTCTGTGATAAATGGATAATAGCAAATGAAAAGAACTTTACAAATTACTTTGATGGCTCTGAGTATCCGGGATTTTATGGCAGGTTGACATGGTTGGTTGACGTGCACAATTCCATGCCATTTTGTAGTCATCATTCTATTGTTCTCTGTGTAAATAAGAGCCTATGTGACCAATTTTACAATGATTTAGTCAATTCTTTATAGGATGAGGAACTTTGTTGTTTGATGGATTAGGCCCCTTTGATTACCAGTGGGGCATCACAAGTGGGAGGGGAATTTCCCCTCGGTCACGATCCTCAGCCCTCCACCCGGGCCCCAGTTAAGCCTCCATTTTGTCCCAAATAATCGAGAGAAAAACGTGGTCTGAAATGTTTAAATTCAGACCACTAAAAATTGAGCTAATTTGTATTGTATTGGGCTATTCCAGATAATAATGTCCCCCCCCCCCTAAGAAAAGAGGACATCGGAATTCAAGACTTTTCCCCCACCAATTTTTCAATGAATTCCATACCTTTTTGGCAGATGTTCTTGGAATTCCAGACTTTTCACAATTTAGACCTCCCCTATAGAGGACATCGGAATTCCAGACTTTTTCCCACCGATTCCATACTTTTTTTAAGTTTGATCTGGAATTCCTTACTTTTTTTTAAGTTTGATCTGGAATTCCATACTTTTTTAAAAAGTTTGATCTGGATTTGTCCTCTATAGATGGGGGGGGGGGGGGGGTCATTATTAGGGGTTCATTATTATCTGGAATATAGCCAATTTTGTCATCCTCGATTGCCTCCACACACACCTCTCTCATCACTCATGAGAAGGAAGACAGCGAGTGCTGGGAAATGGGGTTTTTTAATTATTTTTATGGATTGTCAAAACGATGGGTTATAATAATAATAAACTAACCAAAAGTGGGTTTTTTTTGCATTTAATTATTTTTTAAATGACCAAAATGTGTGTAAGCACAAACCTAATTTTACATAAAGTGCACTTTAAGTTTTAGGCATGCATCAATTGCACTTTACAAAATACAACTTTGCAATGTAAAATATAAGTTATTATGCACCTATTCTGTCAAAAAATTGATGCATGAATAGTATTTCCCAAATGTTTAAAATTCAGAATACAGTATTGACATTTTTTTCGATTTTTTTTATGTAGGCCTATATACGAAAGTTATTCAATAAGTTCTACCTCCTCACTCATAACATCGCTAACCCGATCAAAGTCGGAGAGAAATTTGGATTTTCGGAAACTACCCTAAAGATTAACACATGGTGGTTTTTTTTCTCTCTCCGTATTGTTCGATTGGATACAGCCAGATTTAAATAATGAAAATAGAAAAAATGAATGATTTCTGAATATAATACTGTATTATCATATTTTATAAATCAGATTGTAGGCAATATTAACCTTTGTGGGCTCTCAAACGGTATAATATCAATTTGAATGTTACGTCTTTTTACTTTATCATACTGGAATACTGCTATTCAGTCAAATTTTTATTGTTAAAAGTCAAGCCGCAGTGATGCATCGAATGTTAAATCTTAACATGATAGTTACTTTTTGAGTTTTTCTTATATGCAACCGTTACAATAGTCAATCAGGTAGTCAGTGTAGAAAATTAGCATGATTCGAGTGACTTAAAATCTAGCCATTTAGTCCTGTGTATATTGAAGAAGTCTTGGTTTTATGACAATATTATGAAAAGAAAAGAACCTTTGCAGCGGTTCACTAGGGTAGTGTTAACATTAATGGCTGTCCAGGTCTGAGTCTGGTACCGTCTGGATAATTAGAGGGCATCAAAATGCCCAAGAATTCAGTCACTATAGTTATAGTCTGTTCAAGAGATATCTGTAATTTAGAACGGTTTTATTAAATTGGCCGATAGGTACGTTTAGTCTCTTAGAATTTGGAGTCTTACTGTTTTTTATCCATTCCTGTTGCACTTAATGTACGTTTGGAGTTCACTGCATCTCCAGAAAAGTACAACCAATACTCAAACCAATTAACTATGAATTTGTAGCTGAGATTTAAAGCTACAATTGTGAAATATTTCATATGACTGACTTATTATGAGGTACCGTATGAGGTAGAACTTATTGAATGGCCATCGTATATATTATATACATTTTAATTAAAGGGGCATTAAGTGATATGGTGGAGGAAGCGCCAGTGGCGTACCCAGCTTTTGTGGCGTACCCAGCTTTTGGAATCGGGGGGGGGGGGGGGGGGGGCGACCATAGTTGTACCGACGAAAGGCATGATTTACCGACAATTTTGTTTACAGACTCCCCCCCCCAAAAAAAATCGTAAAACATGCCAATTTTTTTCTCCGTCAGCAGCTGAAATCTTGATAAGTGGTGGGGGGGGGGGGGGGGGGGGGGGGG
This sequence comes from Ophiura sarsii, assembly GCA_035610835.1. Taxonomy (NCBI): domain Eukaryota; kingdom Metazoa; phylum Echinodermata; class Ophiuroidea; order Amphilepidida; family Ophiuridae; genus Ophiura; species Ophiura sarsii. The sequence goes on along the minus strand of CM069451.1, from coordinate 14,080,210 downwards.
GGGGGTAGCGATAGGTTTGTCTACAAAACCGGCAAAAAAAATCCACATGGTGAAATACGCAAATCTACCGACGGAGGCTCGATTTTACCGACGCCAATATTCCAGGGGGGGCCCTGGCCCCCCTGGACCCCCCCCCCCCCCCTGGGTACGCCACTGGGAAGCGCCCTCAATTACAAAAATATATAATAAAAACTGGGATTTGTATATATTTACAATTATATTGTATGAATGTATGAACTTACACCTATAAGATTAAGAAAAAACCAGCCCTCTTTATACAACATAACGTTGATTCAAAAATGCTGGTAGAACCGCAACCAGCATTTTACATGTGTAAGGGTGGTATTCCAACATATTTAAAACATTGTATTAATCAAGTTTTGCTGTGTTTTGTTTTAGTAGAAACAACAATAATGGCAATTTTTAATGTTAATCTTGAATTCTGAAGTAAATTAATTAAAATTAAAAAAATTCAACATGACATTGTGTCCTTTAAAGTGAGGGAGCGTGGTGAGCAGTGGATGGAGGACACTTTTTGGGTGGCGGGCTTTGCCAACCTATTAGCATGGCATTGCGAAATGTTGCACATTTAGGTCTTTCTACATACATGGAGGCTGCCATTTTGTTTTTAGTATAATGGAAAATTGTCTAAATTATCTTTTATAAACAAATAAATTCTACTTCAACCGTAGTTTTACGTAAGAATATTGGCCATATTAAATTGAATATAATTCTAATCGTAATTTAAAGAAATCGCAATGGAACATGGTCATAGTATTGGCATTTTTGATAGCGTCATTTTCATTGGTCCAATTGTAACCAGTGCACAGTAACTGTAGGCCTATATTAAAGGTAGATGTTCCGATTTTCAACTTGAAGTTTCTATTCTACATGAAAGGTCATCCTTAAAAAAGTCGTGTTCCAAAGTTTGAGTTGCATAATAATATGGTTCTTATTTTAGACGCACAAGATGCTGTGAACTGTGAGTAGTACACAAACTACATCGGTGGTTACCACCACTTCGCGGTAATTCGACGTTATTTCATCGATTTCTCCGTAATTATATCGATTTAGGCTGTCAAATTTCAGTATGATGATGAGAAAAATACGAGCTTTCATATGATATGAAAATCTCCGTATGTTTGAAATAATTCTGTGTTACGAAAATGTGATCAGGTCATCTACCTTTAATGAAGGTCAAAATATAAGTTGTAGAGTAAACAACAAATGTCTGGCCAGGGGTTGGGGTCAAGGTTTATCTTGGACAATCAGTACTACCTATCTATGTACACTGCATGCAACACAGTACTGAGTAGATCTAAATTTAGATCCTCGGTTACCCCAATCATGAAGCTAGCATACCCCATCTCTGACTGTCCCAATCCAGTGTCCATCGATTGAGTGGAGCGACCGGACAACTCTAGGCTATCCAATGAATGGCTATACACAGTGCAGTGTGGTGTACCAAGGAGTTATTATATAATAACTCCTTGGGTGTACTAACAGTTACAGTATGATCTGTGTCAATGTGATGGATAAACGTAAGGCTGGTCTATGTTGTGGTCAGGTGGATGTATTCTTTACATCTAAAAGTACTGAGAAGCAGCACACTTGGTAGCATCAATTCCTACACTCTAAGAAAAAAATGAACCTTTTTTGTCCTCTATTTAGAACCCTAAATGGTTCTAGTGAGTAGAACCAAAATTGGGTCTTCAGACACCTTACAGAACCATTTTTGGTCTCTTTAGAACCTTTATGGTTCTCCAAATGGTTTCTCAAATTGTCAAGCACCTTTTTCAAAGGTTCAAGAGATAGGTTCCTCATAGAACCTTCAAAAAAGGTTCTTTCTTTCAAAATTAAAACCCCTTTTGAGAACCTTTTATGGTTCTATAACGACTAAAAATGGTTCTGCAAGGTGTCTGAAGAGCCATTTTTGGTTCCATTCAAGAACCATTGAGGGTTCTAAATAGAGGACAGACTTAAAACCTTTTTTCTGAGAGTGTACAGATGAGTGTAACAGTAAAGAAAGATATCAAATTAATTGAATAAATATGACACATTTAAAACCTAAATTGAATGTAAAATGTATTCATTTCTATATTTCTATAGGCCTATTTATTTATTTACTATTTTATATATTATTATTTATTTACATAATTATTCATTTATTTATTTAATCATTTTTATTTATTAATGTTTTCTCATGTTTATTTGTTTTAATTTGTTTATTTTAAAAGTAATTTTTAATTTCCCCTCCAGCTCCGTCTGAATAGGGATGACTGATGTGTGTGCCAGTGCACGTGCACATAAAATTGGGGTGGGTAGGATTTAAAAAAGTGATCGTATATTTAAACATTGATTTCTTTGCGAAGAAGGCAATATTCTGTGTCAAGTGAAGCATGGATCATCAATGAGTCTGAAATAGGTCTATGAAATTAATTTCTTGACAAATGACATTTTGACGAGGCTATACTGTAAAACGGGGGTGAATACGGGACAACAATGGGAACAGTTTTTGAAATCTCACATTTTTGTATTGATTGTACTATTTTCTTTAGCCAAATGTGGAAAGAGCAATATAGTGGTTCAGTGGACGTGAATGAACCAAATGTAGCCGAGCCCAGGGTATCAAAAATAAAGATGTCCTTTTATAAGATATACATACTCTTTGACATTGGTAAGAAATTCTGAAAGCAGTTTTCATTTCAAGCTTTTTTGCATTTTATCGTAAATTTTCTAATATTTGGGGTCAATAAGTTTATTTTTAGTACAGTAATTTTCACATTGCATGACATATAAAATCTCAGGCTCCATATTTATAGAAAAGATAAAAATTTGATACTGAATTGATACTGTAGAATTTCTTCGAATTAAGCTTTAAATTCTATGATATCAATTCAGTATCAAATTTTCATAATTCTTTACCTATGAGTCATTTTTATAGTCTCAGGTAGAATTTCCATACCCATCACATTATTTAATTTTTTTATAGGGGCAGTTCAAAGGCATAAATATGGGTGGATATGATTATAAAAATCTACAACATAGAGACTAGTGCTAAAACTGTCCCTATCCACCCCGTTTTACGGTTCACCTAAGGGACCGTTCATTCTCAAAATGCACCCAATTTATGACAATTGGGCACTTTGGTCTGTGATGAAAACCACCTCATCGCTATACCAATTTGGGCACAAAAGCACCCCAAAAGGCAGGCACATATGGTCAACTCTCATGAAAATAGTGCAAATGAGATTTCAGAAGTTGAAGAAAAAAATTGTCTCCAATTTTATTTATTACACTATTTTTTAATAGTAGACATGTACTGGATACTAGATTTAAAATTTTGTGAACAACACTCATTGCATTTTTGTACAATATAACGTTGAATTTATATTATAATATCACTTGTTTGCAGCTTTTGCTCCATGTTTATTACGTTATATACTTCCTATCAGCTCTAAATCAGAACGAGTTTACAAACTGTGATGCCAAAAACACAAAATTATAGTTACGAAAGCATACTTCTACCAATTACAGCGAACAAAATGCAATGTAATTTTGTAAATTGCAAGTATTATGAATTGTTTTTGGTCTTCACATCACTGTTTGAACCTCAGCTTTAAAACTAAAAAAATGCACGGTTTTCCAAAATGAATATCTTTGTGCAAAGTATAAAATATATCTTTAATCGTATCTTTTTCCAAGCGTTATAATGTGTTTTTAAAAGTTAGCTCAGAAACAATAAATATTATGCTTTACCAAAAACGCTGGCATTGGTATTCGGACTTTATGGGGTGGGTAACGTAATAAACATATACAAACACATGTAAACAAATATATTCAACATCGACCAAGTCAGTTTATTTTGTACACAGACATATCTTGTAAATGGTATTTTAGTAAAAGTTAGGTTGCCTAAAGTCCACTAAACGACAGTTCTATATATTGTCGACTTGCTCTTTTGATGTAGGGTAAATATGGTGAATAACGTAATAAACATGGTCACTAAATCGACAGATGTAACATGGCACTTTACAGATATGTTGTTAGACCATGACATTATTACCTTTATGTAAATTTTAATAGCACTAAATATTGAATAGCCTTTTATCTCTTAAAATTAGTAAGATATTGATTTGTTTTATTTAAAATGATGGTAGTAGAATTGTTAATAAGATTGTACTCTGATGACCTTTTTGTCTCCACTGTTGCATTTGGTTCTGCCGGTATCGCCATTGGTTTTTTGCACTGTGTGGCACATATTTCTGTTTAATAAAGATAACAAAAACAAAACAAAGTTAATGACATATATTGCAGCTGTTTCAGCTAGGTATACCGTATTTATTCACACAATTATACGAATTGGTTTATTACGTTATCCAATAGCCATAGAACTATGCATCATTGAAGCATGCAAACAAATGAGATTGTGTCAGTATGTGAGACAATATGTATGTACACTAAGTTAACATTCATAAACACATAATAAATGTTGAATCACTATGAACAGGGTGCAATTATATTTATCAAATGATGGAAAGTTTATTACGTTGTCCATTATAAGGTGGTTTCAGTCCTCACATAGAATAGTCCACATATTACAATTATAACATTGGATACAATGTATGATACTCAAGTACATCAATCATGAAAGTTACTGAATTGACGCCAACATTGACATGAGACTAGACAATGAGGTTGGTTACGTTATCCCGTTTATTACGTTATTGGCAACTGCAACAGTGCCTAATGCTGGCTTATAACGTATATACAAAGCAATCAATGAAGATGTTAACGATACCTACTGCATTTCTTCACATTATTAACCCCATTCTAATATCATAGGCCCATTTTCAATGTGCTTAAGAGATCTATAATGACTTCAACTGTCATTCAGCTTAATGTTCATATTACTTACAAGAAAAAATGAGGAATTCTTACCATTCGTCGTGGTTTTTTTGCATTGTACTTTCATCAAGTATCCCCCATGCATGCCTGAGAAAAGGGCCTGCCACGTATCTTTGTTTAATACAGTCGTAGAGAGCAGCTGTCTCTCTGTCGATTTATTCGACAACGTAATAAACGATAACGTAGTAAACGTTTTTCGTACTCAAAGTACCATGTAGACGATCTGGAAAGAGCTAGCGAGTGTTCCAAGTAAACACATAGTCTATGTATATGTATCAAATTGGTTTTTAACCAAAAAGTGTGTTTTGATACATAGTTCGGGAGAAATCTCAACAACGTAATAAACATCCTTAACAAGGTCGCATGCTTTGCAGCATTTTGATTTCTTCTCAAGGTCAGACATGCTGCTATAGATTTTTGATAATATTATTTTCCAACACCCATGTTCTTTTAGATTCAGAATATGTACATTTAAATGTTTAAATGTTAATTTTGAACAATGTTGATCCTCCATATGTCGCAGGTAACGTAATAAACATCAACATCTCGGACAACATATATGAAACTGAAACAGGTAAACATCGTAAAAGATGTGCATTTTTTTTCTATCCATGGAATATCGCTATATGTTCCCAACAAATTATGACATATCTTGTAGAAAATGGTGCCCTATTTGTATTGTAATTAATAAAGGCAAAATATACATTTATGTTGCGGACATGGAAATTTCGCTAATTTGGGGTATATGAGGGCATTTTTTTGAGTGAAAACACGTTCAGAAGTATATCAAAGTATATAGATCCAAGTAGAAAACATCAATATCTATCTAGAAAAGAAGTTTTTCAAGCAAGAAAACATTGCATAACACAGAAATGGACCAAAGACATCAAAAAGTTCATTTTGCACTGTTTTCATGAGAGTTAACCATATACGTATACCATAAATGGCTCAAAATGCACCCAATTTATGACAATTGGGCGCTTTGGTCTGTGATGAAAACCACCTCATCGCTATACCAATTTGGGCACAAAAGCACCGCAAAAGGCAGGCACATATACGTATACCATATCAAATATCAATGTGAGAACCACCCCCCCCCCCCCCCGGATAACAAGTTGGTATCTTCCTAAATATGTATTCAAAACAAGTTTAGTAGTGACCAACCCCTCAGAACCATAAACAGTTTAAAAAGGGCCTCCTCCTTTTTTAGGTTCACAAAAGTGTATCGCTATAAATTAGGGCAATTTTGCACCTGAAGTGGGAAAAAATGAAAAATAAAAAGGGCCTATTTTTTGGAAAAAGTCAGGACCCTCAAAATGTTGTTATTTTTAATTTGCCTAGGGCCTAGCTCTATCAAAGTTAGGAACAGATTGTGCACTCAAAGATATTCAAAACCAGTGGTTTTGCTCAGTGTACATGTACACATGCAGCCACAGCAAAGAAAACTTTTAATATGTATACCCATAGACCATGCATAGACGTTGAATATACCATACAGTTACACACTGCATGCTGTGAGTATAGTGCATAGTCAATTAACATGTTTACTTGATTACATAACAGACTGGTGTAACATTACAACACACCCTGCAAGCACTGTCTGACTACATAGTAGCCTGCCCTGCACACAGTGGCATGGCTAATACTCATACCTGTAAAACAACTTAATTTCGCTACATGTAGCAATTTAATTTCGCTATTAAAGCGATCCGATTCGCCAAATTAAATTGCTACCAGTTTAATATATTATTTATAATGGTTATAATCATAATAGGAAGGTGTTACAAACTAGCGAAATTAAATTGCCGCAAATAGTTGACTAAATGCTAATTCGCAAAATTAAGTTGCTGTGAAATTAAGTTGTTTTATAATAGACTTATTAGATGCACTAGTCGCACTTCCAGTATTTATATAGTATTTATATTATTCAATAGCACAAATGTTCATGTGCATTTATTTATATTTACACTTTGTATTTCTTGATTGACAATTTAGTTATCAGGTTTGACATACTTTCTCTTCAACAAACAATTAGGTATTAAGTATTACCATGAAAGTAACAGGTCTGTTACTTTCATGGAAACAGAAATGAATCAAATCACGAAAATAGCTTACTGCAAAAATATAATTGTAAATATATGGATAATATGAGACTGATTGATAATTTAATAATTGTTCACTGGGCTTGGTTTTTGTTTTGTATAGGGGAACAATAAAGTCATGTTTTGTGTGCACTTTATAGGCATGTACTCCTACATGAAGTGAATACAAAAGTAAAATTAAAAAAATAAACCACCAGGGATCGATCAATCAAGAACAAAAATTGAACTGTGAGGTATAAAAAAATCAACCTACTAATATTTTTATGAGCATGATCGATGAGAACCAGGGTAAGGCGACAACAAAACACCCAACCTGTTGTATTGTGGGCCGGACCTCTAGGGGCTTAAACAATTTCCTTTTTTTTAAATTCAAAATGGTTTCAAAAAAACTTCCCGGTCAGTTGAACGGGTTTTGCTTAATTTATATCCAATTTCAATTGGGGGGTGGGGGGGGGGGGGGGGGGGGGGGGGGGGCGGTCAGTTGGGGGAATCGAATCCAAATAAGTATAAAGATGGCAGAATTTCGCACGCTACACGCGCATATGCACAGGACTACATTTCAGAAGCCCATATAAAACCAAAAATGTATAAATTATGACCAGATTCGCTATAAATATCAAAATGTGACAATTTTCTTTTTGATTTTCCATGCCTTCAACACACCATTCCTGAGGAACATGGCCTTTTTGTCCAAAACTCTTTTTATTTTTGGGAATTCGCATGCCTATGCCTTCTATACCTTCGAGAGGAATATATGGACTTTTTTCTTGGGAATTCCCACAGCCAAAATGTGATGATTTGTTGGGAATTCCCATGCCTTCTATACCTTCAAGAAGAATATGGATTTTTTTTTGGGAATTCCCACGGCCAAAATTTGATGATTTTTTGGGAATTCCCATGCCTTCTATACCCTCAAGAGGAATATGGATATTTTTTTTGGGAATTCCCACGGCCAAAATTTGATGATTTTTTGGGAATTCCCATGCCTTCTATACCCTCAAGAGGAATATGGATTTTTTTTTGGGAATTCCCAAGGCTAAAATTTGATGATTTTTTGGGAATTCCCATGCCTTCTATACCTTCGAGAGGAATATGGAATTATTTTTTGGGAATTCCCACGCTCAAAAAGTGTCAAATATTTTGGGATTCCCATGCCTTCTATAGGGGGTGTACCATTAATAAATGGAATAGCCCAATGTACCTGAGAAGAGAAGACAAAATCCAACGAGAAATCGGAGTACGGACATCGAATATGGTGTTATTCTATGGAGAGTTTATTACATTTTTATTTAGATCTTATACGCAATATGGGAGTGATATGGTATGGTATAAGGTAAAGGTGTTGTATACCTAATTTATGTTGTGCCGGATAGATTACGCTTCGTTTTATGATGTACGACGTGGAGTGCACCGTATGTGCTAAGATTTCATCCAGGGGATGTCACTTTGATAAAAAAAAGTTGTTGGTATCTGCGTGAACGAAAACGCAGTGTTAGAGTGCTAGCCACATTGCGGGTCCTAGCAAGCTTACAATGCTAAGGCTATATCGAAATCATCAACTTTTGAAAAAAAGTTGTGTATATCAACAACTAAGAGAAACTTAAGAGCTTAAAATGCTAATAGAAATTGTGACAATAAGAAAAATCACCGATAAGAATCCAGGTTTCAAACCATAGATTCATTAGATTGTTTTCAATCCCCTGTAAAAGTGCTTTTCGTGCTTGAATTAGCTATAGCGAAAATAATAACAAGCGAAGGTATTTCTTTTTGCGTACAGGTCTATGTGATGAAGCTGTAAATCACTCATTTAAAAGTACGCAAAACAATTAAAAATCCACAAGGTAATAGAAAACAAATTGAACTTGAGGTCTATTATCTGCCATTGGCATAATAGAGGACCAAAATCCTTGATGCACTTTTCTTGTTTAAAAATCTGCGATAAGACTGGAATTTTTGTGCGCATTTGCACAGATACTTAGAAATTTAACACTTTCCACAACGCTATTACAATTTTACCATATATACAAAACAGATTTTCCAGAAACCTTTCCTAACTTTCAAAGTCTATCTTAATAATTACTGAACCAATACTAGGCATGTTTGTACTTATTTTAATGCATTTCTCATGGTGATTCCAAATATAGTGATGAGATTAAATACTTTTGACATTTTGAAACATTTTTTGAAATGTTTTGAACTGTCGTCTGCAGACGCCCTGCGGCATGGAAAATGTTAACTTTCATACACGAGTCCCACCCCTTGGGTCCCATGGCGCTTGCATGATCAATCATTCAAGTTTGAGCATGTTGGGGTTTTAGTATGTGTGATTTTTTGTATGTGCATTTTCAAGTCAAGATGGCTGGTTGGTTGGTCATTCGTATCATACGGTAAGACGTTGCATATATTTTATTCAAAAAGTATGGAATTTACTGGAGGGGTTTACAAGGTGCTTAGAAGTACATTGTTGGAATGTAGCTATAGAGGTTATCCATGTATCGGCCATATTTGCGGGAGCTAAAGTCTATATCCGAATTTGAAAAGACCAACACCACAGATATCTAAATCTATGACCAACACACATGTTGATGTATACTTGTTTCAAAATAACCCGCTAAATGTATAGGTCATCCTTTGAACAGTAACACAGTAACACTTGTATTGAAGGTCGTGCATATAGTTGATCTGAACAAACAAATACTACGGGGATGAGAACCTTTCGTTACAGGCGCGTATGAGTGAAGTGGACTCCCTCTACAGTCCGATTCAAATTTGCAGGCAAGTCGTGAAAATCAAGTTAGGATTAGAGTCAAGTAATTGACTTCAATTATTGACTTGATGATTTTCAAGTGGAGATGAGTCATTGATTGATTGGTTAAATCTTGAGTACTGTCATATTGAGTATCAAAGTGTCAAGTCGAGTCATTTAAGTCAAATGTGAGCCAAGTTGAGTTATTACAAAGTATGCTTCTATTTTTGGGTGTATTTTATTTTAATCCAGTTTAAAAACATCTGCTTTTTGGTACGTTACATTTTCCAATGAAAAGGTTATTGTCTTAGAGAAGTGTGCCCAGTTACCCATTTTATTTCTTTGAACATATCTATGGGCTGTGTTGCAACAGAAATTTGTGAGTGTATACCAAAATAATGAAATTTTACTTTCACTGTTTTAATTCTACTCACCATACATCTGTTTTTGGTCTCTGTTCATTTCTGTGTAACTTAGAGCGTGTTTCTGCTGGGGCACTGCAAAAAGTAAACGCTAATAAACGCTAAGTTTCAATCGGTCAGTTTTTAATCCCCCTGTTTCTACTCGCGAAAAAGTTACCGCTAAGTTTATCGATTCTAGTCGATGGGCCACAACATTTGACCTTTTTGTAATACCAAACAATGCCATCGCACCTGAAAAAGATTGCTTCACAATAATGTGTATCACCCAGCGTGACACGGTTGACGGCGCAAACTGCTAAGAATCGCCTTTCTGTTTCTATTGGGTTTATTGTCGATTATTGCCGGTTCCAAACCTGGTTTGTGAAGGTTTTTGGGATTACCGATTATTGCTGGGTTCTGACTGTTTCTACTGGGCAAACTTAGCATTTATTAGCGGTTTCTTCCCCAGCAGAAACACGCTCTTAGTGACAAAATGTTGAGTTGACCATCGGTGGTGGTGTAGACAAACATGGAGTTGACCATCCGTAATGGAGTTGACAAATGAAGGGAGTTGACCATCCGTGATAGTGTACTTTAGCTAATGCTTTGGTCACATGGGTCATTTGAGTTAGGCCAACAACAATAAATTGTTGTGTTGCCCTCAAGTGCCCAAAAAGTATTGAAGTCGGTCGTTCGGTCGATTTTCCTTCTTCCTTTTTTCCTCTTTTTTTTTTTGCTGACAAATAGTACTGACAGACCGTGGTTCATGTCAAGACAAAATTGGTAAATGTCAATTTGACTACTGTTTCCAGTGTGATAATAGTTTTTAAAACATTTTATTCAAGCATATATATTCATTTCAAGCAGAAAATAGTTTTAAGATTTTGGGGTCGGTTGCTGAGGGCAACGCAACAACAAAAAATGTGGCCTTATATAGATATTGTAAGAACACTGGTGATGATGATGGTATCACTTTAGCTAGTTAATCATTTCGCAAACATTAACTGAGATGTGGAGGCTTAATTTTCTAATGATTGAGCAATTTATCATTTGCAGATATATTCCTAATACAAGTTCATTTGTAAAGATAATGTACTATTTCTGCAGGTGTTAGATCTTAGATAATTTTTATCCCACTAAGGCCCCCCTCAAAAAAAAAAATTGACTTGCCCTTTTCAAAGTAAAAAAACAAAAAAACAATGAAAAAAGCATGTAACAATAAAGAAAGATGAAAACGTGTTTTTGAGTAGTATCTGCTTGTTTAAAAAATAAATGAAAAAATCAACAACAAAATCTTTAAAACATGTTTTTGTGTAGTATCTCCCTATTTTTTTTTTTTTTTAAATTTTTTTTTTATAAATCCGACCGTCCGACCCAGACTCCGGCCCTTAAAGGGCAAGTCACCTTTTTTTTTTGCCTAATAGTAATACAGCTAATTATCATTTCTGTAGGTATTAAATCTTAGATGATGTGCTTTCTATTTGTATAAATACAGCTAATTATGAAGCATTTACACAACCCAAGCTGGTCCTGGAAAACCATCTGAAACTTAAAGGGGCATTGAGAGAAATGAATTTTGGAAAAAAATGAATTTTGGGCAAAAAATGAATTTTGGAAAAAAATGAATTTTGGAAGAAGAAAAAAATGAATTTGGGAAAAAATGGATTGTTTTAATAGATAAAGTACCTAGGAACCCTGAAGTGTACTTATTTATGGGAATAGGGTTGAATTACCTGAAATCAGTTAAATTTGTCTAGATTTTCTTAGTTTCAGGTAAATGTTGTCTGCAGAAAGTGATAGAAAGATCTGTACAAAGTATAGGAAAATAAAAATTTTAGGCTTTGAATTATTGAATTTAATTACTATATTTGGAATCACCATAAGAAATGTATTAAAATAAGTACAAACAAGCCTAGTATTGGTTCAGTGATTCTTGAGATAGACTTTGAAATTTGGGAAAGGTTTCTGAAAAATCTGCTTTGTATATGGTATAACTAATAGCCGCATGGAAAGTATTAAGATTGCCAGTCCAGTGCCAGGACCCTTCAACCACACCCTCTACCATTAGACTATTAGTCATCTCAAGATCTGTGGTTATCCTCAACCAAAAGAGTTCTGCTCAGCGGAATATTCCATATGAAATCTATATACCCCCTATGGAAGACACAACCATAACCTTAACCCTACCATACCACAAAATACCACGATTCCGCAAGTTGGTACCACACGGCGTGGAAGTTTTTCTATGAAAAAAATGGACCCAAGCTATATACGAGGCGAAATATACTGAGCCGAGTAGCCTTGACAGCCGTGGTGTAGTGGAACGGAGATGGGCTTTAGTACTGGAGGTCCGTGGTTCAAATACTGAGGGGATATTTTGGTCAATTTTCAACGTTGAAAAAAAAAACATCTGAAAAAGTGAGGGGGGAGAGGGTGGCGGGGGGAGGGTGGCGGGGGTAGAGTTAGGGTTATTCTCCATCACAGGGAGTGAAGACTTCAAACACCCTGTGATGGGGAAGATTAAGGTAATGATTTCTAAAGGGTGTATGAATATCAAATGGAATAGCCATTGAAGCTAGTGAAACCCCCGAGAGGGCACTGACATTCGAAAAGGTATAGGTATGTGCTGCGCTGAAGATTCCCTTTATCACCATCTGCTGCTAGCTTTTATGACCCCCCTTTTGAGCCTGCATCAGTTCTTAAGAACCCAATTTTATCGAAAATTCAAAAATCGCGAACATTTTGCGTTCCAAAGCCCCAATTCTTTGAAAATGTTGCATTCCAAACAAAAAAATATCAAAAATTTGCGCTCTTGCTAATCAAAATTGAACTGTAGACCAGTTCTCAAGACCTACTTTTTTGAGAAAAAAAAAGTTCCTAAGACCCTATTTTTCGTCATAAAATCCACTCAGTTCAGTTCTGTAACCCCCCTTTTTGAGACCCTGTGCGGCACACCCCTACCCCAAAAAAAGTTGAGTGCCCCCCCCCCTTTGGGTGAAACCCAGAAGTTCTTGTGAACGAAATCTTATAAGTCTACTTCATGATTCAATGATACACAAGTTAAATTCCATGCAAAACTGGGCTAAAAGTATGCAGTTTTTGAATCCTAGTATGACTCATTGTCTTCAATAACACACCTATACATACACACACACTTCACGCACCCATTAGGTATTTATATCCGTACTAAAAATTCTTCAATTTCACTCAAAATACGACCAGATTGGTAAAAAATGGAAAATCTTCACCTCTCCATGCAAATGGCCACTCAACACCTTTGCCCATACCTACTTGAATACCTATCTTATCACTTTCCATGCGGCTATTAATTTTACTATTATACAAAACAGATTTTTCAGAAACCTTTCCCAACTTTCACAGTCTATCTCAATAATTACTGAACCAATACTAGGCATGTTTGTACATATTTCAATGCATTTCTATGGTGATTCCACAAATATGGAGATGAAATTCAATAATTTTGACATTTTTGAAAAATACTGTGAAACTTTGAAGTGACGTCTGCAGAAGCCTGCCGCGTGAAAAGGGTTAAAACGTCACCTTTGGTATAAAAAATCCTTGTATTTGCACCAGGTATATCCCACCAGTCCATTGACTCATGACAAACAAAAACCCACTGCGGAATTATTCATTATTCATTGGACAGACCCAAAGTCAACATTACAAAAGCCCATATAAAATTCACTATGATGATTTGCTGAGGATAGGTGTGTTAAAACAATGAACTCATATTTGTCACCCTTGAGTACGATGAATTCAATGAATTTTTCATGGCGCGTCACTTGTCGTCGTTGTATGAAGCGCCATGTTACCTTTTTTTCTCTGCGGGTCAAGAGCACTGGAGCAACTTTTTTTTTCACCAGCGCTTTGGATTTGCATCATCATTGGTGTAGTTGTCATCGGCCCAGGGGGGGGGGGGGTACTCTGATTTGGTTTGGTCGGGGGTGTGCCGCTGGAGATTCAAAACCCATACCCATTTTTAGGGGTGATTTTGGAAAAATCGGTACCCATTTTTAGGGGTTTTGCTTCATTTTAGACCAAATTTTTGCAAATTATCAGGAAAATATACCTAATTTTTACGAAATTTTCGTGAAAATAGACACAAATTTCATGAAAATAGACACAAATTTCGCGAAAATAGACACAAATTTCGCGAAAATAGACCCATTTGTAAAAAGTGACCCCATTATTAGGGATTTCCAGCACAAAATCATACCCCATGTTTAGGGATTTTGTGCCCAAAAAGCTACCCATTAGAGCGGCACATCCCCGTATACCGTCTTGGGTGAGTACCCCCCCGGGAGCTGTCATCGGGACAGGTGCTTGGTTCCTTAGGATAACAACGATTGGTTGAATCATTCTTGTAATATTTATTTATATTGGTAGTGTTTGATATGGTTTTGAATCCCCTGCCCTGTGGAGTGTCCCCTCTGGGGATGGCCCGTGCATTAAGACCGATGAATGGTTTATAAGAGGTGGAGTGTCCAGGAATGGCTGGTATCGCCACGGTGAAGGGTGGTGATAATGTTGATGGTGTTTTTGCTCGAGGTGTTTTCTTAGTAGAAGACATTGGTATAAAGTGTTGTGGTTTGTTAAATATACATGATCGCTTCAAGTGTTAGATTCCTTGACGTGTCGTAATGATAAAAAAATGTACATCACATGTGTCATGATAGTGCAATGTGTTGAGGGCATTTTTGAACTATTTGCAGAGTTTGATCCTGGCTATTTTGGTTCCACTTAAGGAAGAGGTATAATATGTGATCTTTTCAGGGAACGCCCTCAACATTGAAAAAAATTGAAAGCAGATTTGTTTGTAGATTTACATTTCTGATCATAAATCATACATACATTCCAAGTTACAGGGCGATACGATTCTTAATTACTTCAAAATCATGGTTTTAGAGTGAAAATAAACTCTCAGGATAACACGACAGTTTATATTTTTACTCTAATTTCACTCTAAAATCATGATTTTGAGGTAATTAGGAATCGTATCGCTCTGTAACTTGGAATGTATGTATCATTTATGATCAGAAATGTAAATCTGCAAGAAAATCTACTTTCTAAAAAAATCATGAATAGAGGGCACTCTCTGGAAAAGATCACATAATATGCCTTTAAGAACATATTTATTACCGGGTATGTTATTTTTTTGAGGACTGTATTTACCAGCTATTTTTTATGCAATGCTCACTATATCCCAAGTACATCATATCAGTAATGTGTGCAAGTCTATGTCATGGTTAACACTTTACACGCGGCTATAGTATTAGTATTCACCATATTATACAAAACAAGATTTTTCAGAAACATTTCCTAACTTTGAAAGTCTATCTCAAGAATTACTGTACCAATACTAAGCATGTTTGTACTTATTTCAATGCATTTCACACAGTGATTCTAAATATGGTAATGAAATTCAACAATTTTGACATTTTTGAAATATTTTGTGAAATTTTGGAATGTCATCTACAGACGCCTGCCGCGAGGACAGTGTTAACTTCCCCCAAATATCAGTAGAGTGAGCAATATCAGATTTCTTGGAAAAAAATGAGAGTATGAATTTTTTAACTGCTGTCAAATTTGTGCAAAATGTGCTATACAGTACTACACAGGGTATTTCAAAAAAGTTCCCCATGTGAAACATGATATTTTTGGCCATGAACAATATAAACATTGTTTGCAAAATACTAATAATCATGTTCAGCAATCTTTAATGTGCCATAAGTTTTTTTTCTATTCCTTTTGGAGCTTCCGTTATCAAAATATGGCCAATCTACTCTGGCATGTTCAAATTCACCTTTGGCCACTTTTTGTGTGAAGAAAGCTCTTTTATTAGAATCATCATCATTCAGTGTGTAATTGAACATAATCAATAAAATCAATAATAATCTGCCTTCTAAATGTTGATAGTTAGTTGAATTTGAAAAAAAAAACATATTTTCATCCATATTATCATCCATTATACCATAAAATATTTGAATTTTAGACGGTATTTTAAACAATACATTGACATATCCTAAAATCATCATCGGAATTATAAAGGCAGTTTTTTTCAGTTGAAAGCCATTTTCTTGTTCAAAAGTGGCTAAAGTGGGATTCGCACTCTTGTTACTGAATTGATCATATCTCGGTAGTTAGGTGGTGAAATTCAATGGGATAAAGTGTATTTGATAGAGGAATAATAGGGCTTACCAACAGTTCTCTAATTTTCTAACTCATGGGGCACTTTTTTTGAGACACCCTGTATTATTGGACAGGGTGCTTTAATATCAGAGAGAGCAACATCTCACCTCAAAACAGGATCAGCCACGGTTTTCTTTTACACCTTACGAACGAACTTACTACACCTTATTTTTCAAGTTCATACTTGTCTAAAACATGCACTGTCCAGTCACTAATTGGAAACCCTTTAATTACAAGTTTATTCATTAGTCATATCCCCCCCCCCCCTTTCAAACTGCGATTTGATTTGCATAATTCTCAGTGTACGTTCAGGTGATCGCAGCACAATTGTGTACATATCTCCGATGCTATGGCATTACATATACCCCTGGAATAAAAGATGAAAATGCTAGCTATATGCAGTAATGGAAATACCCAATGAGTGTGTTTCTGCTGGGGAAGAAACCGCTAATAAACGCTAAGTTTGCCCAGTAGAAACAGGCAGAACCCGGCAATAATCGGTATTTTTGATAATCCCAAAAACCTTCACAAACCAGGTTTGGAACCGGCAATAATCGGCAATAAACCCAATAGAAACAGAAAGGCGATTCTTAGCGGTTTGCGGCGTGAACCGTGTCACGCTGGGTTATACATATTATTGTGAAGCAATCTTTTTCAGGTGCGATGGCATTGTTTGGTATTACAAAAGGTCAAATGTCGTGGCCCGTCGACTAGGATCGATAAACTTAGCAGTAACTTTTCGCGAGTAGAAACAGGGGGGATTAAAAACTGACCGATTGAAACTTGGCGTTTATTAGCGTTTACTTTTTGCAGTGCCCCAGCAGAAACACGCTCTAAGTGTACTGATCATAATACACAGTTCAACAAAAATAAGTTCCCCTTTAGATTATGCCTGATATTTTCAATACATCTAGCATTTAGCAACTTTTGAATTGAGGTATTCCTCCATTCAATGTGTGCTCATTGAAGCATTACAACACCTGCATAGTTATAGCCCGGTTCTAGTGTTGCTGTGAACACGTTCATTATGTGTGCCAAAAATTGTTTCGATGGAGTAACTCATTTAAAAAATATCAGGCATAATCTGAAAAGGGAACTTATTTTTGTTGAACTGTGTAGTAGTATTGCTTTATTCCGTAATGCTTAAAAGGGATTAAAATCATGTCTTGACCATCGTTCACTTCTTGTTAGTCTAGTGGTTGAGAGACACGCTTTGCCATGCATAGATCCATGGTTCAATTCCCACTAGGACCACTTTTTCAACTAATTTATTTCCTTTTGTAAAGTTAGGGTTAGAAATATATCCTAAGTCCACAAAGTGTGTAGTTCCTACCAGACAACCCTGGGTAGACAGTCATGTGGGTATTTCCATTACTGCATATACAGGGTGAGTAAAAAAAAGTGTACTCAAAGTAAAATAATTATTAACCATATTTATTATCAGAACATGGAGGCAACCAATGTATGCGGCAATAGATGTATTTATTCACTATCATCAGCAAAAAGAATCATGACATTTTATGGTACCGTTTACCAGATATGACTATTTTGGTAAAGTTATAGTATTTTGAAACCGAACACAATATTAAATATTTTACTCAATAATGTTTGATATAATATTGAACAAGTGGATTCAT
Source organism: Ophiura sarsii (assembly GCA_035610835.1). Lineage (NCBI taxonomy): Eukaryota > Metazoa > Echinodermata > Ophiuroidea > Amphilepidida > Ophiuridae > Ophiura > Ophiura sarsii. The sequence goes on along the minus strand of CM069451.1, from coordinate 14,062,206 downwards.
GTCTACACAATAGCTAGTAAATAAAGACAAATCAATCATTCTCAGTTATTCTTTTAAACATTAAATGCGAAATAATGACAAAACAATGTCATTATTACACAAAATCAACAACACATTTCGCTTTTGTAATAATCGGACTCAGCTCGGACTAGAGTGTAGACCGTTTTCAATAATGAAATTCAATAGATCTTATAAGACAAAATATAGCAAATCTTATTCGGTGTATAAAATTAATCAAATTAGCATAAAATATGTTTACCACAACCAATTTCAACCAACTAAAATTCTTTAGAAAGCTAATGAGATAACTCGTCTGTCTAAATAAAAAATCTGTGCAATTTTTGCACAGATTCTAACAAATCCCAAAGTTGAGTACACTTTTTGTTGACTCACCCTGTAGATACAATTGAAATGTGCAACATCGTCAAACCTGACAATCCATATTTGAGGGGAAATGGAGTATTATATACCCAATGTTAAGGATTTCCTAAATGTTAAAAAGCTAGATAGATAAGAAAAGCTAAAAAAAAATCCTGTCCAGATAGCAACCTTTAGAGGTTATTCAAAAGACAGATCACCCTTTACAAAACTTACTCTAGTTTGACCAGTTCCAAATTGGCGAAGCCTTCTTACAGCAGCGAATAAATACATAAAGACGCGGACGCACTGTACTTCATATGTGTAACGTGTACGTGCGGCCAGAACCGTGTGCGTGGGGCCATAATTACGCACGGACGCTTGGATTACTTTTGCCCGCAGAGAGATAAAAACCGAATATTTCTCGCCAATTTGGAACTGATCAAACTATAATATCCTCCAAGTATCATCCTAATACAGACAGCAGTACTTCAGATAAACACTCAAGAGTCATATTTATTACCAGTATCTAAATGTCCAATATCTACTCATTGATTTTGAAGGGTCATCAAAATAGTCCGTAAGAAAAAGATGATATTTTCACGAGGGTGCTTGAGTATAGTGTGGCCATTATGTTTCAAGCATTAGTCGTGTTAGATTTCAAGTTTAGATAAATGCGTGGATGTATTATATAACTATGTTTAATTGAAATCAGTTTATATGATCCATAATTCAAACTTAAAGGGACACTATGTTGGAGGCGCCGCTCTCAATTATGATAAAAACTGGGATTATTCAGTGGCGGATCCAGGATTAAATTTTACGGGGGGCTGACACCCAAACAAAATCGTAAAAGGGCCCCAATTTTTTTTGCCGTCAGCTCATGAAATTCTAAGTGGGGGGGGGGGGGGGGGGGGGGGGGGGGGTAGCGATGTGTTTGTGCCAAAACCGGCAAAAAAAATCGCAGGGTACAAGTGACAAATGTACAGACGGAACCTACCTATGTCTCTGAAATAGGTACAGTGGTACACAAAAAAGGTATATTGTAAAATTTTAGGGGGGGCGCGTACACAAAAAAGGTATATTGTAAAATTTTACGGGGGGCGCCCGCCCACAAAGCTCCCCCCCCCCCTGTATCCGCCACTGTTATTGGTATATTTTTACAATTGTATTACATGTATGAACTTACACCTTAGGATTAAGATAAATCAGCCCTCTTTGTACTACAAAACGTCGATTCAAAAATGCTGGTCTAGCCGCGATCAGCATTTTACGTCAGACAGTGTCACCCTGCAGCGCGTGATAAATAATGTGAACCATATTTACATAGAGGGCGTTTTTAAAAAAATTCAAAAAAATCATTCAACACTATTGTGTGTCCTTTTAACCCATTCCACGCAGTTATTATTTTTACCAAATACAAAACAAGATTTGTTAGTACTTTTCCCAAATTTCAAAGTCTATCTCAAGAATTGCTGAACCAATACAAGACATGTTTGTTCTTATTTTAATGCATTTCTCATGCTGATTCCAATGGTAATGATGATATTCAATAATTTGGACTTTTTGAAACATTTTGCGAAATTTTGGAATATCGTCTGCAGACGCCTGCCGCGTGGAAAGTGTTAAAGGCATATTATGCAATCATTTTCATGAAGCGCCCTCTATCTTTGATTTCGTTCTTTAATGTAATATAGGTTATCCATGTTGCCATGCGCAATGGCCTAACAAAGGGATAACCGCTATTGTTTTGCTAAATTATAAATATTAAAAATTAATGAACATGAAACTGAATATTTATTCCAAGTTACAGAGCAATACTTTACCTAATTACTTCAAAAATCGAACTTCATTATAGGTTGGGGCGGACCTACGTCACGCCGGTGAAAACAAATCAACGCCGGTGAAAACAAAAACAAAAACAACTTGCGCAGATCAATCAATTAAGGCAACCGCACATTGCGCCTACTGCGGATCAAGTGCGTAACGCTCAGCATTGAGTGCGTGCATGGAATGTTTTGTTTCTGAAACACTGGTTGCCAAGCAAATTTGCTAAAAATAACTCAAAGTTCCCGTATGTCCGCGCCCTCGTATAGAGAGAAAAATGTGTAAAGTGTACAAATTTGAAAAAGATCACATACTATTATGCCAAGTAATGTTTAGGATCACACAGGGGGGGGGGGTATTCAGACAATCATTGCATAACTATTTATTATTCAAATATTAGGTGACAAAAAACCACATTCCGGGTCAACAGACCTTCCAATTTATTTTGTTGTTTTCACATTTTTTCAAAAATGTAACTACAATTTTTGTTAAATCATCAAAACAAAGAAAGAAAAAAACCCCACCCAAACAAACAAAAAACACATCAAGAGTCATTAATTATATGAGTGAGTTGGTACTGTTTTGGCACCTTATGATTTTCTGGAAGGCCCAATTTTGGGACAAAATATTCTGCTATTGATAGGGTAAACCGTTGAAAAAAGGCCTCTGATAGAAAGTCATTGACAGTCATTAAATATCTACATCTACATAAATGAATTATTCCAATAAAAACTTTCAGATTAATTACAGAGAGGCCTGTGATAACATGAATATTTAGCATTCAGAATGTTAACAATGTTTGTCTGAGGCTGATGTGAAGGTAGGATTTCAAGGCGCATTGGTAGATCATTTATTATCAAAACCAATTGGGATATTGTAGATGAAATGTGGCTCAACATGAGTAAATGAGGCACAATGCGGCAGTAGCTTAGGCCAAATAAAATTAATTGTTTGTCTCAAAGCTCCTCTCCTGTTGTAAAACTAATGCGGAATGCGGTTTTTTTCAAGTTTTTTTTTTTTTTTTTTTAAATATAAAATATTGAAATCCTTGTAAAAGTGAACTTTTGTATGATGTGATCAATGAAAATCGGAAAAATCTGTGAAATTTCAGAAAAAAAAGAAAGAAAAAAAAGAGGTTTTTTTCAGATTTTTGTTTTTCTAATGCGCATCAATAAACTAACGCGCGCGGGAGCTTTGAGACAAACAATTAATTTAATTTGGCCTTATTTGATTTTACACTTTTCACGGGGCAGGCTTGTGCAGAAGACAGTTCCACAATTTCACAAAATGATTCAAAAATGTCAAAAATATTTAATTTCATTACCATATTTGGATTCACTATGAGAAATGCATTGCAATAAGTATAAACATGCCTAGTATTGGTTCAGTAATCATTGAGATACACCTTGAAAGTTTGTCAAATTTTGTCATACTAGATTTATTATACTCCTAATACAAACCCCTAGGAATCGTGTTGGTTTTTTTTGAAAATCTTTATTATTTTTTGAATTAATGACCAAAAAGTGCCATAAAATGTGATTTTTTTTAACCTCCAAAATCATGAAAATCACATTTTTGGCACTTTTTTTGGCACTTTTTGGACAATAATTCAAAAAATAATAATGATTTTCAACAACAACAAAAATCCTAGAGAATTGTATTAGGAATATTCTAAAATAAGTATGACAAAATTTGACAAAATAAATTTTGAGTTATCTTTGCAGAACCTAAAATGGGTCAAGAAACGTGTTTTTTATAATTTTTACCAAAATGGTCAATTTCATGATCATGGTTGGATTCTTTGAACCCTTTCCTGCAAAAAAAAGTATTTATATAGATTAAATGAATAATGAAGAAGTTACGGTAGTTTTACGGAGGCTGTACCTGAAGGTGCACAGCCCCTTTAGTGCACTTGGTGTCTCATCAATATTTTGGTTTTTATTGGTAGTCCGACACAAATTAAAAAAATGGTATTCTTAATTCGATCTTGCCCACTGTCTATTGAACATTTAGATGTTACCTGATGCCCTTAAAATGTGAAAAAAAATGGCTAAATTCTCTCCATGCATCCATAGCCAAAACGTGCTCTGTTCTGTTTAATACATTGTCACATTTGAGGCAATTGCCTGTCAAACCCCCGGGGTAAGCTGACTGTATGGTCAATGCCCTGCAAAGACACATGCTATTAGTGGTACTGACCCATCCTTTTTGTTTATTTAAAAAAGTATTTATCTGATTTTGAGGCTTTATGGATATATTCAGTGTCTCGATGCATGCATTTTAGCTCTAGGCACTGTTTTTGTATGGTTTTGTGTGCTTTTTTTATGATTGTGTGCTTATTTTTTTAGATAACTGAACATGGACAAATTGAGATACCCTTTTTCAGACATAACCTTTCAAAATCATCTTCAATTAGTGTTATAATATGCTGCCCATTTGGTTGCATGAAGACCTTTTTGGCAATCATGATAGCGGGTCAGTGTAGATGGCGGGTAGGTATTATTGTGTCAGCTAAAGTTTGGGGGTGATATCAACATGTATTCTACAGGGTTACAGGGTGAGTCAAAATATTCAGGTCCCTATTTCACTTATTTTTAAAACCAGTTCAAACAAAAAAGTGAATACATTTAATGAAATGCGCAGCAAGAACACATTGCTAGCTACAACCTTAATTTTATTTCATTCAAATTAGTTATTCCAAACTGGGGATATTTGCTTTTTTCGAATTCGATGAAAATAAATCTGTTCCAATATCCACTGAAAGTATGAGTTTTTTGCTGAATGGGGCGGGCGCAAGTTGAACATGTTGAACATGTTGAAAGAAGAGCTGGACATATTGGGCCGTATTCTCGTACTAAACACGGTTTTAGCTTAAAACCATGTTTAACTAAACGTGTGTCTAACTTAAACGTGAGTTTATCCTTTAAGCAATGTGTTTAACAAAACACGATTTTAAATTCTGCAAATCTCGTTCCCAGAGTGGTCCTGCATTGATTGTGTACAGGTATTTAATTCATTGTGGCCCTAATGGGTTACAATAGATCGACCGAATGCTTTAAATACACGGTACTTTTAAAGACTACATGGTCCGCACGTCAGGTTGCACTGGGCACGGTTGAGTGATCATTCAACGCATACAGTTGGTGCGCGAGTTTAGTTAAACATGCATTAAACTACCCTGGTACCCATGTTTAAAGTTAGACACATTTTGGCGAGTTAGACGCGTGTTTAAGTAAAACAAATGTACGAGAATTGTGTTTAGTAAAACGTCGTGTCTAAAGTCAAAGTTAGACGCGTGTTTAGCTTAAAACCGTGTTTAACTACGTACGCGAATACGAGCCATTAAAATTAGGTATTGTCTTGAAAACCTCACTAAGTATGCAGAAGTGTGTCTACTTGAAGTATGCATGCTCATACCGCACCGTGGTGCGGAAGTCACGTAAAAATGTTGGTCCTGTGTATCAGAAGATCTATCACCGAGCATGTTAAAAGGTCACAGGCTTCTTTGTAAAGAGTAGGGGATCATCCCGGTCTGTGTCAGTATGCTCATATTTGTATTCCTAGGTTCCAGGGATATGTTGTGCGAGTATACTCAACTAGAGGTTTTTGCACAGTATAGGGTACTGTGGGTAATACGGGACCGTAAGGTAATACGGGACCGCATCACTGAAATCTCATCTACAGCCGTCTGGCATTACTAGCACTTTAAATAGCGCCCTCTATAGATAGATCAAACCCTTAGTGAATTGCATGACTATTATCAAAGCTACCGGAAGAATTACCAGCCAGAAAATCACCACAACCTGTCAATTTAAGGAAAAATGCACCCATATTTTTGGTCTAATAAAAAAATAGTGTTTTCATAGAATATGATGGTAAAGAAAAGGAAAGGGGGCGTGACCTGAATTTTTGCATTATTAAGCATGTTTCAGGTGTTGGTCCAACATGTATTGTGTGTGTGCTTCGCTAGTACAGTGTACATTGGTGTTATAATGCATTGAATGGGAGCCATGGGTTCAGCCAATGGTCCATCCTCAACAGGACACCTACAACCTAGTTATGTCAGAGCATTTGAATGGCAAGATTCAGGAAGTAGAGACTGCACATATCAACTCCAAGCATGGCTTAAGTTGGAAACTAATCAATGAAATCACAGGCAGAAAGGCATCAACCAAAGGTCAGCTGAAAGGAGACACGCAAAAGGAAAGGGTCACCAATTGGTTCAACCACTTTCAGAACCTACTGGGAAAGCCACCTGATATATGTGAAGAGGATGAAGAAATAACACCAATCTTTGTAGATCTTGATATCAGAATAGGGCCTTTTGACCAAGATGAATATGACAAGGCTAAGAAGTCACTGGTAGAAGGGAAGACCTGTGGAGAGGACAATATACCGCCAGAAGTATTAAAAAGATGTGATCTAGATGATATTGTGCTGGGTTTCTGCAATGATGCAATTACAAATAGAGAGAAGCCGAGCCAATGGTCCATCCTCAACATTGTGCCCATTCCAAAGTCAGGAGACCTCAGCCTGGGCGGCAACTATCGTGGCATAAGTCTTAGCTCTATCGTAGCGAAAACCTATAACCGGATGATCCTAAATAGAATTCGTCCTGAGCTGGATAAACATCTAAGAACAAACCAAAATGGCTTCAGGGTAGGAAGAACTACTATAGGGCATATACTGGCACTGAGAAGGCTGATTGAAGGGGTGAAAGCTAATAACCTACCAGCAATAATAACATACATAGACTTCAGGAAGGCCTTTGATACCATCCATCGTGGCAAAATGCTAAGAATTCTGCACGCTTATGGCATACCAGGACAGATCGTCGATGCTGTTGGAGACATGTACGAGGGAACTATGGCTAAAGTGATTTCTCCAGATGGAGAAACAGATCTGTTCGAAATCTTAGCTGGTGTACTTCAAGGTGACACCCTTGCCCCATATCTGTTTGTTATTGTACTAGACTTCGCCCTGAGAATGGCTATAACAGGAAAGGAAGAGGAGCTTGGATTCCACCTTGAAAAGTGAAGAAGCAGAAGGATTGGACCTGTAGCAGTGACAGACTTTGACTTTGCAGACGATATTGCCCTGCTGTCTGAAGAACTACACCAGGCACAAGATTTGCTTCAGAGGGTCGAGACATCAGTGGCTAAAGTTGGCTTGTCTATGAATGCAAAGAAGACAAAGCTCATGGCATACAACCAAACAAGTGCGGTGGAAATCAGAACAAATGATGGAATCAAACTAGATGAAGTAAACAATTTCAAATACCTAGGTGCCTGGATGTCAAGCACTGAAACAGATATCAAGCAACGCAAGGCAGCAGCTTGGAGAGCCTGTGGGAAGCTGAACAAGATCTGGAAATCCACCCTACCAAGAAAATTCGAACTTCGCCTGTTCGCCGCAACTGTTGAATCTGTGTTACTATATACCTGTGAGGCATGGACCACCACCCCTAAGCTAGCAAAGCAACTTGATGGCTGTTATACACGTATGCTGAGGGCTGTCCTCAACATTCACTGGAAGCAACATACAACTAACACAGAGCTGTATGGAGACCTCCCCAAAATCACCCAAAAGATCAGGGAGAGAAGGACAAGATTCTCAGGCCACTGCTTTAGGAGTCAAGAATGTGTGTCAAAGCTGGTTCATTGGATACCAAAGCATGGGAGAAGAAAACCTGGAAGACCTGCCCTAACTTACATCGATGTGTTAAAACAGGACACTGGTTTGGATGTAAGAGACTTAAAGACAGCAATGCAGGACAGGAAGGTGTGGAGAGCCATTGTAGATCGAGAACACAACTCGAATTAAGCAAGTAAGTAAGCATGGGTTCATAATTGTTGAAGGTAATATGGGACAGCCAGCATGACGGTATGCAAATGTCTTAAAGGTCCCGTATTACCCACACCTACCCTACTTTTTTTTCTCCTTTTTTGTAGCAATGTACCTTTTTTGTACCAATGAACTACATGCATTATTATCTCTTAAATGGATTACTGGACCATTATTTATGGTTTTTTATCAGTTACTCTTTAAATAAAAAATGTAAAATAACTTTTCATACCAAAACAATGTCCTCAAAACAATGTCCCGTATTACCTTCACGTGTAGGTAAGATGGGACATTTATGATGACGTCAGTATTTGATAATAACAGCCAAACCAAACATAGAATGACTCTGTTTTTTTATTACAATAAAGGTTTATAAAATGTAGATTACAAATAACAAACTTTGCTTAAATTTGAGTCAGTTATTTTGTATTTTAATTATGCAAATGTCTTAAAGGTCCCGTATTACCCACACCTACCCTAGGAAGATGATGATGGTGATGATGATGAAACGTAGGCCTACATCGAGGATAACATGTGTTAAAGGCATATTATGTTTTTTTTCAGAGAGCGCCATCTATTCATGATTTTTTTTTGAAAGTAGATTTTCTTGCCGATTTACATTTCTGATCATAAATCGTACATACATTCCAAGTTACAGAGCGATTAGATTCCTAATTACCTGAAAATCATGGTTTTAGAGTGAATTTAGAGTGAAAATATAACTGTTGCGTTATCCGGACAGTTTATTTTCACTCGAAAACCATGATTTTGAAGTAATTAAGAATCGTATCGCCCTGTAACGTGGAATGTATGTACGATTTATGATCAGAAATGTAAATCTGCAGGAAAATCTGCTTTCAATTTTTTTCGATGTTGAGGGCGTTCCCTGGAAAGATCCCATAATATACCTTTAAGTGACCGAGGGAAAATGCATGATATGCCAGTGCCTCAATCCCATCATGGACTCATCCTCAATATGAGCCACATAAGGGCCTGGCTTACTATAGAAAAATGGCTAGGCCAGATAACCTGGATGTCTTTCATATAAATGGGGAATGTAATATGGACCTGTAAAATTAGAAGAATATGTGTGGAAGAAATATAAAGGCTATGTTTAGGTCTACATGCCTACTGGTGGAATCATTTAATGTCAATAGACCGAAAAATAAACAGATTCGGCGCACAGTGATCATGTAGACTCCGCCCGCCTCCCGTTGACTCTAAAACTAAAAGACCCACTCTAAAACTCAGACCCCAAACTATAAAACTCTGAGCCTAAAATTTTCAGAAAAATGGGATATTGATGGGATATAAGATTAAAAGATAGCACAACACACAGATTTCTGTTAACAAAGCCTATATATTGTTTTCAAATTAAACAATAATTCAGGGATCTACAATTTTTAAATCATGTCTAAAATCCTTTTCTAATATATGGTGGTATCTATGGTCTATTGACTGCCAAGAGGAGAGGAAGTTGGAATATGAACAACCAGAAGAGCAAGCTGCATACAAGGAAAGGAAGAGGAACAAGAGATATGCTATAGTAGATTCATAAACTCTGGCGCATCGGTATCGATTTTGGACCTCGTCCATTGGGCGTTAGAGGAACCCATTTTGACCAATGATGAAACAGCGGTACTTTTATAGATGTTATTATCATGATTATTTGCGCTCCATAATCAAATGCTATTCATGATAGTGTGGTTTTATGAATAGGGCTGATCATATAGCTTTACAATCACGACAACCAAAAACTTAATCCAGCAGCTTCAATTGTATTATCCCTTTGGAAGCGGTTACCACAATAAAAACAAATCGACTATCATCGACCGTATACATATTTCGAAAGAAAAATATTATGTATGTCATTTTACCTATTCATAATTTAGTGGATACTTTTTATTATTTTCCGTTTTTATTATGCACGTGGAATAAAGGAAACATTAAAATGAAAATAACAGTTCTACGTATATTTGCGAGAAAAAAAACCGGAAAATAATTCAATTATCATTTTTTTTAATATATACCTAGGTGCAAAACCATTTGTCCTAATTAAAAAAAACCAGTTATATCAACCAAGATACGGATTATAAACGTTACTTTAAATATTTCTAGCTATGAGACCACCTGACTACCTTTATCAATTTATCTGAATAACAATACATTTCTTTATCGTTATGCCGATAATCCAACCGCAAGTTCCCTGTCACTAGGTACATAGTGGTGACTACATCACAGTAATACATGCACACGAAGATACGGTATTAACCTTGCATATTACGATTAAATTCGAGTGCCTCTCCCTCTTTTGCTTCTGTTACCTCTTTACTGAAATGGTAAATCGCTAAAATCGGCCAATGTCTGCGAATCGACTATAGTATGTTTACAAATTCTGATGGATAAAGTAATTGCCATTGATCAAAAAGTATTCATGCTGTTCATAGACTACTCCAAGGCTTTTGATTCAGCAAGCCACTGCAAACTTTTTGAGGCATTTCTGGATATGGGCTTCCCCAAGCATCTCGTTGCACTCTTTAAATCTCTGTATGTGAACCATAGAGCAACAATAAGATGGAATGGTGAACAGACAAAAGAATTTGAGATTGGAAAAGGAGCAAGACAAGGATGCATAATATCGTCACACCTTTTTATTACCTACACCGAGAAGGGCATGCGAGATGCAGAGGTCTCAAAATACGGAATTAAAGTAGGGGAACACATAATTCAAACTTACGATATGCTGGCGACACCGCACTTATTGCCAATTCAAAGGAGGAAATTGTATACCTAACCAACAGTGTGAATGATGTAGGAAAGGAGATGAACTTGAGGCTAAAATGTCAAAAAGACCAAGTTACTTGTTGCAGAAGGTGATCCAGAAGAACAGTATAATATCATGATCGGTGGTGAGAGAGTTGAACATGTAGGTAACTTAAGCAATCTTGGATCTACAAAGAGAGCTAATGCCAACTGCTCAAATGACATCAAATCAAGGATTACCATTGCCAAGAAAAGAATGATAGACCTGCAGTTAATTTGGAATGACAAAAACCTTTCCAATCATCTCAAAATGAAATTGGTGAAGACCGTCGTTTGGAGTGCACTCATTTATGGCGCTGCATGAAAGCTGGACATTGTGCAAAGCAGATGAGAATAGAATATTGGCAGCTGAAATGTGGATATGGAGGAGAATGCTGGAACTGGAAGCAGAAAATAACAAATGTTAGCATTTTGCAAGAGCTAGAAACAGATAGACAACTGTTGGGAAAGGTTGTAAGCCTTAAACTAGGATACTTCAGCCATACGCTCAGGGGAAGTGGAAGCCCCCTATCTCTCAACCTCATTGAGGGAAAAGTAGAAGGAAAGAGAAAACGTGGCAGGCAGAAGAAAAACTGGTTTGATAAGGGAATGGACTGGTCTCAACTACGTTCAAGCCAAACGTGCAGCACAAGATAGAATAAAGTGGAGAAAGAACACTAAGAAGAGTGCAAATATGGTCGCCAATCATTAGAAGTGATGGAGGCATCAACATGATCAAGGTATCGAGGTACGGTATGGTCTAAAGAAAAAGGCAATTCACGGTCAACTTGGGGATGCCCAGTTTGCTACAAATCATTCTAGCAGGAATCTAATTTAGATAATACATAGCTAGCGAGGGCCCGCACGCACATGTGTGCGTGTGTTAATGTATGCCAGTGGCAATACTTGTGAATGTAATGAAGTCACAAATAACGACTTTTACTGTTGAGGTACACATTCTGTCATAGACTAATGATGTAACGTCATGGGCAATATATTTAGTGGTTGATTACAAAATTACCCACTGAAATGAAATAAATTCCTTTCCAAAGAGCTGCCATGTGTATTATTGTTGCCTTCAGGCCTGTAACTAGGGGGGGGGGGGCGGACGCCCCCCCCCCCCCCCCCCAAATCTGAAAACTGAAAAAAGTCCTTTTTTTGGTACCAATGTACCTTTTTTTGGTACCAATGTACCTTTTTTTGTGTGAAAACACCCCCACCCACCCCAATTTTCCGAAAAACGGCCCATTTTCAATTATCTAAAGCGTTTTTTCGGGCCGTTTTGGAGTAAAACATGTCCTAACCCCCCCCACCCCCCCCCCCCCCCCCCCCCCCCGCTCTCAAAATTGTCTTATATGACAACAAAAAAAATTGGGGGCAACCTTTTACGATTTTTTGGGTACCGATGTACCTTTTCAAAAAAATACGCCCCCCCCCCTAAAAAAATCCTGCTTACGGGCCTGGTTGCCTTGTACAACTAGGTATAAGTATGTTGCATATCATGCATCCACATAAGGCAGCAACTACCACTGCCACGTAAAACATGTTGAACTTCTTAACTTACATTCGGGGATTTAGTGCAACAAGGGTCCATCTGCAATAGCTGCCAGATGTTATCATGTGTGGTAGTCTATTAGCAGCAGACGCCTTGATGTAAACGAAAAGTAAAACACAGGGCAGCTACAGCAGATAGGATATGTTTACACTTACATCTCAGTTATGTGAAAAGGCGATATCTACAATAGCTGCCACATGTTATATATTAAGAATGCTTTAGATATGCCCTTTTGAAAACACAATCTTACAAATGGCAGCCATTGCAGATAGGACTTTGTTGCACAAAACCCACAATATTATTTATATATCCATGTTGATTGCCCTATAAAATGAACCCAAGCAATTCCATGACTGTATGACCTACTTTTTTTATAGGCTTTGCATGATTGCAAATCAACATTCATGCATGGTTTGCTGATTTATATACTTAGGATGTTTTGCTGCCCAATTTATATGATATGATGTTTTTTAATCAATCTATTTGTAGGATCATTTGGTTGTCAGATAGCGGATTAGAGGCAGTGGGCGGTGGAAATATCCAATTTTAAGGTGGAAGGGGGACATGGACATATTTAGTACACATGTTCTATAGGGCGCCTGGCAAACTTGATGGGAGATGCAGAGTGGGTCATGATATTTCAGTTGGACAAGTCTAGACCCCAACCCGCTTCCACATCCTATGATATAGAGCAGACCTTCTCAAATGGTGACGCGCGCGCCACTTATGGCGCTTTGCATCAGTCCGAATGGCGCGCGTAAGGACACATGGAGAGAAAGAGAAGATAAAAAAGAAAAGAAAAGAAAAAGAAATATAACCCCAAAATTCAACCAAATCGCAAGAAGCATGAAGAGCCACTTCAGCCACTAACTGCAGGCATCCGCACACAACAGTTCCAAAATGTTTAAAAAATGTCAACATTATTGAATTTCATCACCATATTTGGAATCACCATGAGAAATGCATTAAAATGAGTACAAGCATTCCTAGTATTGGTTCCAGTAATTCATGAGATAGACTTAGAAAGTTGGGAAAGGTTTCTGAAAATCTGTTTTGAATATGGTAAAACTAATAGCTGTGTGGAAAGTGTTAAGTTTGACATACACCAAGGATAGCAATACGCCTACTCATTTGACCATCTTTTCTCTATTGTTTCTGTGTCATTCTATACTTTAATATAAGACCGATAATACATTCTTCAACACCCATGAGCGTCAGTCTCATCCATCTGTCTTCAGTGAGTGATGCAGAGTTAGCCCACAGCATTCTTACTGTTGTTACAGTTTCTAATCTAGCAAAAGCTTTACTTGTTCATCTATTGAAGATGGTTTATATAATCCCCAATTTGTCATCTTATAAAGATAGTGATATCCTAAACTTGCTATCTACTGAAGATAGCAGCAACCTTATTTGCTATCTACTGAAGATAACAATATCTGAATTGGCTATGAACTTACAAGAATAATATTGTAAATTTGCTATCTACTGAAGATAACAATATCTTTAAATTTGCTATTTACTGAAGATAGCAATGTCTTAAAATTGCTTATCTACTGAAGATAGCAAATTCTTAAATTTGCTATCTACTGCTACTGAGGATAGTAGTAGCCCCAATTTTCCATTTACTAAAGATAGCAATTGCTTACTAGAGCTATTAATAATTTAAATTTGCTATCTACTTTTGGTCACACTGATAAACAATAAAAGGCATATCCCTTTATTTAATACAAAATAAATGTCCCAATTATAATTCTGATAATTTGACTTATTATTGTAATAACTTGTTTCTGGTTTCTATCCTGTAAGACCGATAATGAACTTTTCAACACCCCAAGCATTCTTGTCCGTCCATCTGTCATCTGTTGATGTATGCACTGTTAGCCCACAGCATTCTAACAGTTACTGTTTCTGATCAAGAAATATGAAATCCCTAAAGCTAAATATACACCATGCTGTCCAACAAAATATAGCGTTTTCACTTTATCACCTTAAGGAGGAAGTGTTTATTGACCGTTACGGTGACCGTTAAGGTGACCACCATCATAGAGGAGAGGCAAGCTGCCTGTGTTTGTTTTAAATTGAAGTAGATTGCCGATAGAACATTGCTAAAATAAGATAAAGCATCATCTTGTTTCGGACATTCAATTGATTTTGCCTTACAGAGGTGCTTTCAGACAAAGATGGACACAATTTGCCCACATTTTGTATAGGTTTGTATGATTGTAGATTTCCTTTAAATATATTCAAATTCTCACATGTTCAATAAAACTTAAATCATATTATCAACTCCAGTTTAACACTTTCAATGCGGCAGGCGTCTTCAGACGACAGTTCTAAATTTTCACAATTTTTTTCAAAAATGTCAAAATTATTGAATTTCATTACCATACTTGGAATCACCATGAAAAATGCATTAAAATAGTACAAACATGCCTAGTATTGGTTCAGTAACTATTAAGATACGAAAGTTGGGAAAGGTTTCTGAAAAATCTGTTTTGTATATGGTAAAACTAATAGCCATGTGAAAAGTGTTAAGTAGGGTTTTTGTTTAACTTTTTTCCATCATTGACTGTTTATGGTAGTACGTTGAAACATTGAATCAGCATGATAATTTCTGTATGCTTGGTATTGTGATATTGGTATATCATGGATATTTTCACAGTCTAAATGGTCACAGGTCACTAATAGGTATATCAAATAAGGTGGGATCGTTTCAAAAAATCCTTAAAATTGTGATACGTGTCTCTATTTTAAATAGAAGTTGTCAAAAAAACATAACATTTTTGGTATCATATTAAAGACAATTTATCCAGCTACAGAATAAAAAAAGAATTAAAGCCACATGTTTAGCAACAGTGAAGTTATCAATCTAAACGTCGAGTGAGTCAAGGGTGGGAGCGGTGGATGAGGAGCCGGTGGATGAGGAGCCCATAGGTTTGTACACAAAATAGCGGAAAACTAGAACTTTTGAAATTGATGCCATTTTAAAAGTATACATAGGAAAGTTTTCAAACTTCTCATATGTGTTAATAACATGTGCCTGCTACTATGAATACTAATATTGAATTGTTATCTAGACATTCTCTACTAGAATATGATGTTCAATTCAGGGAGTGTTTTAATGTAAAAAATACACAGTTTTATTCATTTTATTGATTAAACAATGGCCAAATCGCAGTCTCTCTATTTCATTTGTGTGACTCTTTAGTCCTTTTTCTACCCTGGGTAGTAAAACATTTAACTAAAAAAGCCAGAAGTGTTTCTTCACAGAATTGTTCATAGATTTCTGAAAAATTTGCTATTTAGACCTATTTTGGACCACCCTGTATTCAAAATAAAAGGAACTTTAACGATATTCATGTAGTTCATTTTGATAATCATTTTCTTTTAAATTAAATGGTCCATGCTAACTAAATTTCATAGAATATTATATACAAACATTAATTTTATGCATTATTTCATCATAATTTTAGACACCCTTTTTCCTGTGTACATTCCCGGGGGGGGTACTCGCCTAAGACGGTATACGGGGGTGTGCGGCTCTAATGGGTAGCTTTTTGGGCACGAAATCCCTAAACATGGGGTATGATTTTGTGCTGCAAATCCCTAATAATGGGGTCACTTTTTACAAATGGGTCTATTTTTGCGAAGTTTTTGTATATTTTCGCGAAAATTTGCGAAAATTAGGTCTATTTTCGCGAAAATTTGCGAAAATTTGGTCTAAAATGAAGCAAAACCCCTAAAAATGGGTACCGATTTTTCAGAAATCACCCCTAAAAATGGGTATGGGTTTTGAATCTCCAGCGGCACACCCCCGACCAAACCAAATCCGAGTACCCCCCCCGGGTGTACATTTTGGGCAAATGATTCTTAGCAAATTTGGTAGCACCTTCTGCGGTTGTTCTGATTTTGGTGACTATTTTCAGCTAAACCCTAATTGTACAAACTATCAAACTATTTTGTGAGGAGCAAAAACGATCAAATTTGTTATGTTCCACCCTGTAAAAATTGTACACACCCTGTATAATTTGATTTTTTTTTGCAAAAATAAAAAACCTTGAATCTTAAGCTTTCCAACAATATATAGTTTGTGGGTCATTAAGTATGTAAAACTTAAGTTTTGTCCCGTTTAATCAGAATTGGTGCATTTCTCAACATTATTAGAAGTGAAACTTTTTTTTGGACCAGTTTATGACTTCTGACCAAATACAAAATGCTCTTTGTTAACAAGATGGTGCATTTTTGTCTTTATATCTTTCAACAATGTCAGTAATCAATAGGACTGCCTAACTACTGAACATAATCAAATAAATGTCATCATACACTTAGGTATGGAGGGTGCTCTTTGCCATGGACTTTCTTTTTGTCTTTACTTTCTTTTTTCTCTTCCAATCTCTCTCTTCCTCTCTCCTCTTCCTCTCTCCCCCTCAGAGAACTCTTCCTTCCTTCCCAGTCCAAATACTTACCCCAATCAACCAGATTATAAACACAACATTCTTTCCTCTTCTTATTCTGAATGATCCCAACTACTACGTTGGCGTACTAGTACTATACAACTACCCAGTGGTTAAAAAACACACACTGTATGCTGCAGTACACACTGTTCCAATCAACTCAACCTTACAAGAAACTGACCTTAAAAACTAAAAATAGACCCTAAAGTGTAAAAACCTCGCAAACGTTGTTTGTGTAGCATAAAAGACATGCCTGTTCTTGACTCTTACGTGTTGTTATGTCCCAACACCCCGACATACATCTTGGTGCGCCACCGTTCATTGACATGCAAAGCACTGGCATTTAGCACCGCATTTTTAACACTGACCATGACCGACATTGAAAGGTATAGCAGGAAAAACAGCACCCTCCATCAATAACCCATTAACAAGAAGAGGCCAGCTGTGGAAAAAAAACATCAACTTTTCCTGATGGGTATTTCAACGAAATATATCGTCGCCGCTGTTCTGTCAAAACCTTGTACGTTTTTCTGGCCCTTCAGCATGTATAAAGTAAATCTTTCCAACAGTTATATAGGTAGTGTTGCTTTATACATTTTCAGGGGCAAGAGCACTTACACTGTTTTGATAGATGTGTTTTGGCCCTTGAACATGATTAGAGCAGACTGCCCAAAATGTATACATAGGAGGTTTAACTTTATACATGCTGAAGGGCCGGACGGAGATACAAGGTTTTGACAGAACAGCAGCATCGAAGTGTGATTAGGGTCTATTAAGATTCAGTGCAATGGTTAACCTATGGTATGGTTACTTATTGTGACACCATCTGTGACACAACTTGATCTGGGTCGATTACTAGCTAGCTTTTAGTTCATTCTGGATGCTGAAGAGGTATATTTATTTGTAGTTGCTTTTTTCAGCCTGACCACAAAACGTGTTTTTCCATTTATAATGTGATTTTTGATGGATAAAAGGGTGTAATTGCTGCAGCCATTCAATCCAAAATAACCAATAACACTCTTTCCAGTAAAAAAAGACTTATCTATTTATGAATATGCGATCCTCTAGATTGGGTCCTCACGTCCCTCTATATGGCCGCCATCTTTAAAAATGGTGGACCAAATCAAGGGGGAAAAAACTCGGCAAATAAGTGAATAAATATATGTCGTGGATAGTCACAACACTTCCAGTCCATTCTAACTTAACTGCCCACATGCAAGTCTACCTAACGACAACACCAAAGCACCTGATTGGTCTAATTTAAACTGTAGAATGTTAACGATCATCACGCTGCGCTGTGGGAGGTAAGTTAGCGTGCCCCAATGTGTCAATCGATGTGCAACACTGCGCGAAACCACCTATGCAGTGTGGCGTGATGGTGCATGAATAAACTTGTGTGTATTCACAAGTTAATTCAGCGCACACTTTTAGAACTGTATTTGTTTCAGTTTTCACATTAGCATCCTTGCACACTGCAAAAACTGTGGTGTTAAATCTAACACCACGGGTGTTAAATTTAACACCAGTACGGATTCACTATAGGACCACACCACCTGGTGTTAAAATGACACCATCACTATACTCTTTTTGGCCATCTCGAGACAGTGACGTAACCGCGTATTATACTAATTGCATCACATAACGCGCGCGCATACTCGCGGCGCTGGCGTACAAACACGAGCGTTGAAAGGCGGAAGATACACACGCGTGCGTAAAAGCTGCGCCTGTTCAGTTACGTCACTGTCTCGAGATGGCCAAACAGAGTATAGTGTTACAACGTTGGTGTTAAATATAACACCTTCTGGTGTTAAAATATTAATTTTTTTACACCTTCTGGTGTTAAAATATTAATGTTAGATAAGTTGAAGTACTTTAACAATAAAATGCTTGCAAATAGCAAATTTCACTGTTCAACAGTTCAAATTTATTAAAACTTGAACGTTTTTGTGAATTAATGTTCTTACTTGCCATTTAATTATGGAATGGTGCATGTTGCAGATCGAATCACTAGATCAAATGTATAAATATACAATCCAAAGTGTTTCAAAACCAATATAACCCACCCCCGTGCGCATGTGTGGAATAGTGACACCCATGGGAGTTATTCTTACACCAAGTTTAACACAAGACACTTAACACCATGGGAAGTGTTACATCAGTTATTCCTATGGTGTTGACCTAACACCAACATTAACACCAGGAGCGTAACACCGGCTCAGTGTTGCATATTTAACACCGGAGTTTTTGCAGTGCAGGTAGACCGTGTGTAAATTGTGAAGAAAGGAAGGATTCATCCTAGACTGGATCCCTATGTCCCTCTATCAGTCTTCACTTTGAGCACCCTTGCAGGGGTCGTGTGTAAATTGTGAAGACAGGAAGGATTCAATCTAGACTGGATCCCTATGTCCCTCTATCATCAGTCTTCACATTAAGCACTCTCGCAGGGGTCGTGTGTAAATTGTGAAGAAAGGAAGGATTCAGTCTAGACTGGATCCCTATGTCCCTCTATCAGTCTTCACATTGAGCACCCTCGCAGGGGCCGTGTGTAAATTGTGAAGAAAGGAAGGATTCAATCTAGACTGGATCCCTATGTCCCTCTATCAGTCTTCACATTGAGCACCCTCGCAGGGGTCGTGTGTAAATTGTGAAGAAAGGAAGGATTCAATCTAGACTGGATCTTTATGTCCCTCTATCAGTCTTCACATTGAGCACCCTCGCAGGGGCAGTGTGTAAATTGTGAAGAAAGGAAGGATTCAGTCTAGACTGGATCCCTATGTCCCTCTATCAGTCTTCACATTGAGCACCCTCGCAGGGGCCGTGTGTAAATTGTGAATAAAGGAAGGATTCAATCTAGACTGGATCCCTATGTCCCTTTATCAGTCTTCACATTCAGCACCCTTGCAGGGACCGTGTGTAAATTGTGAAGAAAGGAAGGATTCAATCTAGACTGGATCCCTATGTCCCTCTATCAGTCTTCACATTGAGCACCCTCGCAGGGGCAGTGTGTAAATTGTGAAGAAAGGAAGGATTCAGTCTAGACTGGATCTCTATGTCCCTCTATCAGTCTTCACATTGAGCACCCTCGCAGGGGTCGTGTGTAAATTTTGAAAGACTATCTCAAGAATAACTGAACCAATACAAGGCATGTTTGTACTTATTTCAATGCATTTCTGATGGTGATTCCAAATATGGTAAGGAAATTCAATAATGTTGACATTTTTTTAAACATTTGTGAAATTTTGGAATGTCGTCTGCAGATGCCTGCCACATGGAAAGGAGTTGATTTCTGAAATACTGAGGGAAATCCCCAATACATGCTTGCAATGGGCTCTAGTTGGTATAGATTCTTTTACATATAGTTTAAATGTATAAGAGTTTTACTTGCACGTTTAACTGTCCCAAGAATACCACATTTCCTCTATCCCAATATTGATGCACAATGATAACATAAGAGCCCAAAGCTGTGTTGTGTGTAAGTCAACACACATGGTAGACTGGTCCAAAACATGGTGACATTTTCATAACCCGATACATTTATTTTCATACACTCACAATGAAAACCAGACAACATTGATATATCTGTTAAATCTTGTATATAGCCTTGTAAATCTATTCTATATGGGACATTTCAGAATATATTACTCTAGTTACATGCCTGCTTTATGTCTATCATGATTTTGTTTGATAAATCCATGGATACCCAACATATGGGTCGGTGTGTATGTGTTTTAGTTGGTGCTAGAATTACCATAAATGAATATTTGGAACATCTTGCTAGTTTCACATTTGTTCATCTTATGATTAACACATATGAAATGTCATCTTCTATATTGTGTTGCCATTGTTTTCACTCCTTTTTGTATTTTTTAAATGTTTTGTACACTACCTTTTGCATTTCCTACAGTAAATGTTTTGTACACTACCTTTTGCATTTCCTACAGTAAATGTTTTGTACACTACCTTTTGCATTTCCTACAGTAAATGTTTTGTACACTACCTTTTGTACTTTCTACAGTAAATGTTTTTTTGTACACTACCTTTTGCATTTCCTACAGTAAATGTTTTTTTGTACACTACCTTTTGCATTTCCTACAGTAAATGTTTTGTACACTGTTTGCATTTTTGACAGTAAATGTTTTGTACACTACCTTTTGCATTTCCTACAGTAAATGTTTTGTACACTACCTTTTGCATTTTCACAGTAAATGTTTTGTACACTTTTTGCATTTTTGACAGTAAATGTTTTGTACACTACCTTTTGTATTTTCTATACCTTACCTATTTATTTGCTACTTTTTGTTTTTTTACACTGCCTTTTGCATTTCTACACTACCTAACATGTTTTATACCCTTTTGGCTCATTTGGCTGCCCATATAAAAGCTCTGAATGTTTGATTGTTTATCCAATTTCTGTACAAAATGATAACATAAGATCCCAAAGCTGTGTTGTGTGTAAGTCAACACACATGGCAGACTGGTCCAAAACATGGTGACATTTTCATAACCCGATACATTTATTTTCATACACTCACAATGAAAACCAGACAACATTGAAACACGTGTAAAATCTTGTTTAGCCTTGTAAAGCTAATTCATATCTATTCTATAACGGGACATTTCTGAATATATTACTCTAGTTGCAATGCCCTATTTATGTCCGCCATGTTTTAAGGTTTTCATATCATCGTGGAAACATATGACATACTTGGGTCATTTGGTATGTCTTATATCCGGAGCTAGAATTACCGGAATTGTTGAATATTTAGGCCAAATTAAATTAATTGTTTGTCTCAAAGCTCCTCTCCTGTTGTAAAACTAATGCGGAATGCGGGGTTTTTTCAAGTTTTTTTTTTTTTAAATATAAAATATTGAAATCCTTGTAAAAGTGAACTTTTGTATTTAAGATGATGTGATCAATGAAAATCTGAAAAATCTGTGAAATTTTGGGATATTTTTTTTTTTTGAAAGAAAAAAAAAGAAAAAAAAAGAAAAAAAAAGAAAAAAGTTTTGTTCAGATTTTTGCTTTTCTAATGCGCATCAATAAACTAACGCGCGCGGGAGCTTTGAGACAAATGATTTTTTTAATTTGGCCTTGGAACACATCACCGGCTACATATCCGTTCAACACATGGATTAGCAAATAGACTAAATCTTTGAACAAATACACATAATCTACTGCAATTTAGGTTTTGATTTCATCGCATCTTTTTCATTGTTGCCAAAATTATGGACCAATTGGGAAATATTTGTGACAAAGTAGCCCTTTTGTTTTAAGTCATGATGGGGCAAGGTCCAATTATAGTTGTGAAAGTCAAGGCTGGCAACATTATTCTGGTTTCTTTGTATCCTGGGGGGGGGGTTAAATATCATGCTATACACTGTCATTTTCATGTGTAAAAAAATGTTGTGTAAAAAGATTTTTAAACAACCTTGTGTGATTATTAAACAAAGTTGTGTAATCATATCCAATTGTGTTAATACTTGGTTGTGTATGGGTTTTAGCTGGAGCTAGAATTACCATAAATGAATATTTGGAACATCTGGCTAGTTTCATATTTGTTCATCTTATGATCAACACATATGAAATATTTGTTGCAAAGAGATGTAATCTTCTATATTTTGTTGCTATCGTTTTCATTCCTTTATGTATTTTCTAAATGTTTTGTACACTTCCTTTTGCATTTCCTACAGTAAGTGTTTTGTACACTACCTTTTGTATTTTCTACAGTAAATGTTTGTACACTACCTTTTGCATTTCTTCAGTAAATGTTCTGTACCCTTTTTGCATTTTTGACAGTAAATGTTTTGTACACTACCTTTTGCATTTCCTACAGTAAATGTTTTGTACACTTTTTGCATTTTTGACAGTAAAGGTTTTGTACACTACATTTTGTATTTTCTTTACACTGCCTTTTGCATTTCTACACTACGGTACTTAACACGTTGTGTATCCCTTTTGGCTCTTTTGGCTGCCCAGCCCATATAAGAGATCTGAATGTTTGACTGTTTATCCAATTTCTGTGCAAACTGATAACACAAGAGCCAAAGCTGTGTTGTGTATAAGTAAACACACATGGCAGACTGGTCCAAAACATGGTGACATTTTCATAACCCGATACATTTATTTTCATACACTCACAATGAAAACCAGACAACATTGATACACATGTAAAATCTTGTCTGGCCGTGTAAAGCTACTTCATATCTATTCTATATTGGGACATTTTTGAATATATTACTCTAGTTACAATGCCCTATTTATGTCCGCCATGTTTTAAGGTTTTCATATCATCGTGGAAACATGACATACGTGGGTCACTTGGTATGTCTTATATCCGGAGCTAGAATTACCGGAATTGTTGAATATTTAGGCCAAATTAAATTAATTGTTTGTCTCAAAGCTCCTCTTCTGTTGTAAAACTAATGCGGAATGCAGGTTTTTTTCAAGTTTTTTTTTTTAAATATAAAATATTGAAATCCTTGTAAAAGTGAACTCTTGTATTTAAGATGATGTGATCAATGAAAATCTGAAAAATCTGTAAAATTTGGGGATTTTTGTTTGTTTTTTTTGAAAAAAAGAAAGAAGAAAAAAAGAAAAGAAGTTTTTTTCAGATTTGCTTTTCTAATGTGCATCAATAAACTAACGCGCGCGGGAGCTTTGAGACAAACGATTTTTTTAATTTGGCCTTAGAACACATCACCGGCTACATATCCGTTCAACACATGGATTAGCCAATAAACTAAATCTTTGAACAAATACACATAATCTACTGCAATTTAGGTTTTGATTTCATCGCATCTTTTTCATTGTTGCCAAAATTATGGACCAATTGGGAAATATTTGTGACAAAGTAGCCCTTTTGTTTTAAGTCATGATGGGGCAAGGTCCAATTATAGTTGTGAAAGTCAAGGCTGGCAACATTATTCTGGTTTCTTTGTATCCTGGGGGGGGGGTTAAATATCATGCTATACACTGTCATTTTCATGTGTAAAAAAATGTTGTGTAAAAAGATTTTTAAACAACCTTGTGTGATTATTAAACAAAGTTGTGTAATCATATCCAATTGTGTTAATACTTGGTTGTGTATGGGTTTTAGCTGGAGCTAGAATTACCATAAATGAATATTTGGAACATCTGGCTAGTTTCATATTTGTTCATCTTATGATCAACACATATGAAATATTTGTTGCAAAGAGATGTAATCTTCTATATTTTGTTGCTATCGTTTTCATTCCTTTATGTATTTTCTAAATGTTTTGTACACTTCCTTTTGCATTTCCTACAGTAAGTGTTTTGTACACTACCTTTTGTATTTTCTACAGTAAATGTTTGTACACTACCTTTTGCATTTCTTCAGTAAATGTTCTGTACCCTTTTTGCATTTTTGACAGTAAATGTTTTGTACACTACCTTTTGCATTTCCTACAGTAAATGTTTTGTACACTTTTTGCATTTTTGACAGTAAAGGTTTTGTACACTACATTTTGTATTTTCTTTACACTGCCTTTTGCATTTCTACACTACGGTACTTAACACGTTGTGTATCCCTTTTGGCTCTTTTGGCTGCCCAGCCCATATAAGAGATCTGAATGTTTGACTGTTTATCCAATTTCTGTGCAAAATGATATCATAAGAGCCAAAGCTGTGTTGTGTGTAAGTCAACACACATGTCAGACTGGTCCAAAACATGGTGACATTTTCATAACCCGATACATTTATTTTCATACACTCACAATGAAAACCAGACAACATTAATATACATCTGTATAAATCTTGTCTAGCCTTGTAAAGCTAATTCATATCTATTCTATAACGGGACATTTCTGAATATATTACTCCAGTTACAATGCCCTATTTATGTCCGCCATGTTTTCATATCATCTAAACATGACATACGTGGGTCACTTGGTATGTCTTATATCCGGAGCTATAATTACCGGAATTGTTGAATATTTAGGCCAAATTAAATTAATTGTTTGTCTCAAAGCTCCACTCCTGTTGTAAAACTAATGCGGAATGCGGGTTTTTTTTCAAGTTTTTAAAAATAAAAAATATATATAAAATATTGAAATCCTTGTAAAAGTGAACTTTTGTATTTAAGATGATGTGATCAATGAAAATCTGAAAAATCGGTGAAATTTTGGGATTTTTTTTTTTTTTTTTTTAAAAAAAAAGAAGAGAAAAAAAGATTTTTGCTTTTCTAATGCGCATCAATAAACTAACGCGCGCGGGAGCTTTGAGACAAACGATTTTTTTAATTTGGCCTTAGAACACATCACCGGCTACATATCCGTTCAACACATGGATTAGCCAATAAACTAAATCTTTGAACAAATACACGTAATCTACTGCAATTTAGGTTTTGATTTCATTGCATCTTTTTCAGTGTTGCCAAAATTATGGACCAATTGGGAAATATTTGTTACAAAGTAGACCTTTTGTTTTAAGTCATGATGGGGCAAGGTCCAGTTATTATTGTGAAAGTCAAGGCTGGCAAAATTATTCTGGTTTCTTTGTATCATGGGGGGGGGGGGGGGGGGGTGGGAGTTAACTATCATGCTGTACACTGTTATTTATATGTGTAAAAAAACGTTGTGTAAAAAGATTTTTAAACAACCTTGTGTGATTATTAAACAAGGTTGTGTAATCATATCCAATTGTGTTAATACTCGGTTGTGTAAAAAGATTTTATAAAATTTATATGCCGCGATAAAGGAATTTTAAACAACAGTTGTGTAGACTTTGAAGCACGTGATAAGAATTAACCAATCACAAAGGACCCTTGTTGTGACCAAAATTACTGAAAACTAAATGGCGGATGTGTCGATTTTGCTTGAGCGAGTGGGGTTTTGGAGAGTTGATTGAAATATTTGACGGTAAGTATATGTTTCACTTGAAATATTTTAGTAAAAAATATGAAGTATGAGGTGTGTCATAAGTGATTACCCCCCTGGCACTGCTGATTATCATCATTACTGGAGAGAAGATGTTGTGCAAAGCTCTTCCACCCATCTAATAATGGTAGCCCACATCTATTAGATGTATCTCAGCGTTTAGACCATCAAAATTGATCGGGTTTTCAGAATTTTATAGCTGTTTTACTGAAGAGGTGAAATTTAAAGGTACCTGTACCTCACTGCGAATACGGCGTGATTTTGAGGTCGGCCATGTTTGTGACGTCATTGTGATGTCATGCGTGTGATGTTTGTACTTGTTTTGGTATGTATGGAAAGAGGGGACCTCTAACTATACCATGGTGCCCAAATAAGCATACTTTACATTTGCAAACACTTTACGAGCCTCCCTACTGTACGACACGTGACCAACTTCAAAACCATGTTCTTCGATAATAGAAAATATTCCATCATCAACGTTGAGGGCGCTTATCGACGTACACTGGGAACAAAGAGTGCAAGAAGTGTTTGATCATAATGGTGCCAACAACTTAGGGTAAGACTCATCACAAAACTAAAGTATTCGTACGTTTATACCTTTCTAAATAATCATTTACACTTGTACTTTATAGGGGGGGGGGGGGGTAATCACTTATGACACACGGTATAGTAAAAAGTATTCACTGTGTGTGATTCTATCAGTTGGCTTTTTTAGTAAATTAGTTCAAAATTATAATAACTAAACTTAAGCTTATAAGCTTACACATGTTATAGTTACACGACAATATAATTTGGCACTGATTTACCAAAAAAGCCAGCTGATAGAATCACACACACTGAAGACTTTGTACTACCTACTGAAATATTTCAAGTGAAACATATAGGCCTATTTACCATAAAATACTTCAATCAACTCGCCAAAACCCCATGCACAACTATTGTGTAGAAAATCAACCAATTGCTGTGTAAACCATTAAAATGGCCATTCCACAACCCAATAGTAATGCATAACTATTGTGTAGAAAATTAACTAATTGTTGTGTAAACCATTTACACAACTTAATTGTGTAAATTAATGTTATACATTATTGTTTAGAAGTAGTACTACACAACTGTTGTGTAGATATTACACAACCACAACAGTTGCTAGGTTCCTATAGTAAACAGCAGTTGTGTAAAATTTTGCACAAGTTGTGTAAAATGTTACACAACCGTAATAACAGTGTAAGCATGCATGACCAAAGATTTTCTAGACATACCCTTAACATGTATTTCCTCTATCTAAAGCCAAAATTCACCATAAAATGAGCATTTGTGTGACCGCGTAAGGCCTTAACACTCACGCACAACATACCCCCATCTAGCTAAAAAAACCCATCTTTATAAGGAGACAATAAAAATGACAATATTGGTCTAACCAAGTTTAAAAGCTCATTTCTTGTGCAAATTAGGTTGTAATTTTTCGATGTCTATCTTTTTGGGAACCCCCTTTCACAAGGGCAACGCTCGAATGAAATAAAACATGCAGATGCGCAGAACGCAAGTTGTAGATTGGTGATGCACATACGCTGACACATGATTTTATCCCGTTCAACAACAGCTAAGGATTTGAACATCATTTCATAAAATAGACAATGCAAAATATGTGGTGGTAGTGTATATTAAAGGAACTCACAATTGGGGCACAAAACCACCTACCTAGCAACATCGTTCCTATCATTATCCTATTTGAAATGCAGAACACATAATCCTGACAGAGTTATATCTCGTTTAACGTTACACGTTTTAAATACGGAAACAGATAACAGAATCCCTAACATACCATATTACCGTAACTTGATATTTTCTGTCGAAATAAGATACGGTGACTGTCAGGATTTTGTATAATATGTTTGGGAAAAGAAAAAAACAAAGATATCTTCAAGGTCCCGACAATTGGAAATTAATTAGATGTGCCGCTTTGTGGTTATCCCATTGTATGAGTTCTATGTTCATAATGTTATGATATAATAGTGACATATAACAGCAATTGTTTAATGGTTAGGCCTAAAAAATAGTGTTTGGTTGGCCTAACATGACAAAAACAAATAGGGTAGGTCGGTCGGTCGGTCGGGATTTTTAATAAATTTTTAAATCACCTGCTTTTGGGACTTAAAATAGCCAAAAATGAAAGTAAACAGTCATAAAATTTAATACATTCAATTTTTTTTCTTCCAATTTTTTTTCAATTTAAAAAAAAAAAAAAAAAATCCTCCCTCAAAATAATAAAAAATATTCAGAGTCGGCGATGTATTTAGGATCAGTCAGGTTAGGCCAATCAAACCTCTTTTTTTTAGGCCTTATCCTTGTAGCCATGTGCAACGGACTACGAAAAGGGGAATCGCACCTGGCCTATTCTACATTCAATTTAATAGGTTCTTGACGTCCAATGCATTACATGAACCGTGTTACCAAATTAGCCTGAAACATTGTGTGTCTTCTTTATGAAAATCTTAAACATAGTTTAAATTCCCGACAAGATAGCAGTTAATCCATAACACGGATAACCCAGTGTCTTAGCTGGGTTTTCATATTGGAGGGGGGGGGGGTGAAAAATAAAAGTGAACTGCCAAGGACTTTACCAGGCTATCAATTAAAGTTTTAAAAATTCAAATTAATCGCTGCCGAGTCAGAAACTTGAGGGGGAGGGGGTTGTGGCATTCCACAAACCAGCTCAACAAATGTTATTGTTTTAAGGCGACGAACCCCCACTGTTTTATGGGCGGACGGACTTGTCAAGTAGGGTTGGTCGGTCGGTTGTTTTCTCAAACCTAAAATGTCACCAAAATCTGCAAAAATCTGGAATTTTGTAAAAAAATTGTGAACAAAATTTTTCAACAGATTTTTTGGCCACATTTTTTTTACAAATTTGTGAGAAAATAAATTGGACAGATTTTCGGCAAAAAAATGGCTAATTTTACATGATTTAAGAAACAAATTCTAAAATAATAAAACAAATCTGGAAAAACGCAAAAAGTGGGTCGGTCAGGACCATAAAACAGGAGGGGGGGGGGGGGTCCCTTGTCTAACCTGCAAGTTTTCACACACTTGTCATCATCACTAAAATAACCGCGGTCTATTTCTATTCAAAATCAGATCACCACTAAAATCACCACCAATAACCCAGATATACTATATAGGTTATTTTGGTGGTGATGGAGGTAGTAGTGAAAAAGGTGGTAATCGTGTGTTTCTATTCAGGCAATCACCAATAATCACCACAAATAACCACCTTTTGCACTTGAATAGTAACACGCATTATGATAGTTTGCATTCACCAGACTTCTTCTCTCATACATTTCACCATGATGGCAAAGAAAACTTACATATTGAAAGAGTACTTTCCCTTTAAAGGAATTTGTTGTATGATGACAAAAGCTGACTCTGCTGTTCAAATGTAACATTTAATTAGTTAACATATTTATAATGAACAGGCCATGGTTAGTATTATTCTCATCAGCTCTTAGTCAACAATAGGCCAACAGGCTTTAAACACTTTCCATGTGACTGCCGACGACAGTTCCAAAATTGCACAAAATGTTTCAAAAATGTCAAAAGTATTAAATTTCATCACCATATTTGGAATCGCCATGAGACATGCATTAAAATAAGTACAAACATGCTTAATAATGGTTCAGTAATTCTTGAGAGTTGGAAAAGGTTTTGGAAAAATCTGATTTGTATATGGTAAAACTAATAGCCACATGGAAAGTAACACAAAATTAAATTCATAAGCAGCTTCAACCAAATTAATTCTGACGCATTGTTTTGTGAGGTGTTTTCTTTAGCATTTTGTCAGACACATAATGATCACAAAACGTTATAAGTGTAGGTCATCTTTGACGTTGATATTTATTATTTGTTCCCTTGATGCATAGATAGTCCTGTGGATCTTGACAAGCCAAGGGTTAAAAACCTACATGCGAATTATTTATAGTGTTCTGATTCTATTCATAAAAGGATTGTAATGTTGTCAAATTAAGTTGTATTAAAATACACTTGACTACTGAAAAGACTACAGAGAGATTTATATTATATACCAAGACATTTTTACAGAGTGTGTTTATTAAAGGAGGGGTCCCGCAATCACAACATTGAACATAATTTGTTAGATACATAATTATCGAGCCCAAGTTGCGTAATCATATAAAACAAAACATCATACTTATCACAAAAAGAATAAGAACTGCCATCTCTCAACATGCAATATTTAAAATTTGCGGCGAACGAAAGTCCCGGTGTCGATGACGTAATGATTATGGTGCTAAAATTTGCGCATGTGCATTGTATAACTATGACTTCATCGACACCGGGACTTTTGATTGCCGCAATTTTTAAAAATTGCATGTTGAGAGATGGCAGTTTTTATTCGATTTTGTCATAATTATGGTATTTTGCTCTATATAATTTACGTAAGTTGGGCTCGATGGTTATTTTTCTACAATATAATGCACAATGTTGTGCTTGCAGGACCCCTCCTTTAAACAAATAATCTTTATTGAATAATTAATTGGAGAGTAGGGAACATAGGAAGTGTGTCGTGCTTGGGAATCATTGCCAATTTGCAGGTGTATTATTTTATTAATTGAATTTTGAAAGGGTATACTCGGCTATTTCTGGAAGTTTTACATCATTTATGGTCTGGCTGTCACAGCAAAGGCATCAACAAAATACATCTCCACATTTTATATGCCAAGGCATTGTAATTGCTCCGCTTACTGATAAGCAAAGCTCACTTGAAGAAAAAAAATGCTCTGACATCACATTCATACCTGAGATAGATTGGCAGACGTATAGAGATTGATCAAAATTGTGTACAGCCGCGGCAAAAGGGTGTAGTTGTCGCTCAAAGAAAAAGTTGAGATACCAATAATACCTACGAAGCTTTTTGAATGCTTTTAAAATGACACCTTTGTGGTTAAGATTAGATACTGCTTTCTGGGAAGAAAAATGAGTGTCAAATTGTCTAATTTTCTTTGTTTTTCCATGCCTAATTTCCATCACTATCTCGAAATACATTTTACCGACAACTGTACCCTTTTGGAATAAAGCTAACTATACATTGCGCTTTACTCCGAAAATCTCTGGTCTAGTAGCATAAAAGATTTATCTACACCCAATACAAAAAGTTCCAGACTAGGTACTATAATGTTATCTAATTTAAAACCAGTAACCAGAACAAAATTTGAGATACATTTAACAAGCAAATTTCCTCTCCACAATATGATACCTTATTCATAAAAATAGACACTTTTTAAGTTTTGATGCTTTTAGTAACGACACTTAACGGGAAAAAATGTTTTTTGTATGAGATTGCTTTGTATTGAACCCTATGTGCCAGGCCCGTAAGCAGGATTTTTTTAGGGGGGGGGGGGGGGCGTATTTTTGGGAAAAGGTACATTTTGTTGGTACCAAAAATATTGTAAAAGGTTGCCCCCAATTTTTTTTAGTCATCTCACAAAATTTTGAGAGAGGGGGGGGGGGGGGGGGGGCTTATGACATATTTTAGTCCAAAACGGCCCGACAAGATGCTTTACACAATGGGAAAGGGGGAAGTTTTCGAAAAAGATGGGTAGGGGGGGGGGGGGGGGGGGGGAGAGGGGGCATTATTACAAAAAAAGGTACATTGGTACAAAAAAGGTACATTGGTACAAAAAAAGGTACATTAGTACCAACAAAAAAAAAAGGTACACTGGTACAAAAAAAGGATTTTTTTAAATTTTGGGTGGGGGGCGTCCCTCCACCCCTGGTAACAGGCCTGCTATGTGCGATCCAAACTGGTTAGGCATGTATGGATAAATGGTGAGCTGTGATTCATTTCACACAAATTGTCACTGCTGAGCACACTCTAGGCAATGATACCCCATTGAAAATCACTTAAAGGCATATTATGTGATCTTTTCCAGAGAGCGCCCTCTATTCATGATTTTTTTTAGAAAGTAGATTTTCTTGCAGATTTACATTTCTGATCATAAATAATACATACGAGGGTCATTCAATAAGTTCTACCTCCTACCTCATAACTTTATTATTATATGAGCCAGTCTTTCAAATATCACACGATTGTAGCTTAGAACCTCAGCTACAAATCCAATGTAAATTGATCTGAGTACTGGTTGTACTTTTCCGGACATGCAGTGAGAACTGAACCTCGATTTAGTGTGACGGAAACGGATGAAATACAGCAAAATATCGCCGAAGTGCTTTTCAATTGGCCTATTGTAAGAGGCAAAACATACCTATCAGTCAATTATAACCGTTCTAAATGTCAGATATCTCTTTAACAGACTGTAAAAAATAAAGTTGACTGATTGGTTTGGAAAAAATATGCCCTCTGATTAACCAGATCCAGGTCAGGACAACCATTCAGTTTAACCCTCCCCTAGAGAACCCTGTAAAAGTCATATTTGACTTTCATGATAACTAAGCGATCTTCAATATATCGAACTAAATGGAAGGATTTAAAGTCTGTCAAAGCGATAATTGTCTATCATTGACTACCTGATTGACTATTCTGAAGGTTGCACATAAGTAAAACTCATAAAGTGACTTCTAAGGTAAAGATTTAACATTCGAGGCATCATTGTGGCTTAAGTTGTAACAACGAAAACTTGAATGATTAGCAGTATTCCGGTATGCCAAAGGCGTAGCAATACATTTGAGTTGATAGTACACTATTTGCAAGCATACAAGAGTTAATATTGTTTACAATCTGATCTATACATGATAATACTGTAATATATGCAGATATCATTAATTCATTTCCATTTTCAGTATTTAAATCATGCTCTTATATCTAACCATACAATACGAAAAAACCACACGAAAAACATGTGTATATTTATAAGGTAATTTTCTGTGTCCGTTGTCCAAAATCTCTCTCTAGCTTTGACCGCGGCATAACAAAAGTCAAACAGATATCAATTAGCATTTACTACAAATTTGTAGCTATGATTCGGAGCTATAATCTTGACAAATGTCATGGGGTTGACATTAATATTAGAGATGTTATGAGGGAGGAGGTAGAACTTATTGAATGACCCTCGTACATTCCAAGTTACAGAGCGATAAGACTCCTAATTACCTCAAAATCATGGCTTTAGAGTGAATTTAGAGTGAAAATATAAACTGTTGTGTTATCCCGACAGTTTATTTTCACTCTAAAATCATGATTTTGAAGTAATTAAGAATCATATTGCCCTGTAACTTGGAATGTATGCATGATTTATGATCAGAAATGTAAATCTGCAAGAAAATCTGCTTTCATTTTTTTTTCGATGTTGAGGGCGTTCCCTGGAAACATCACATAATATACCTTTAATGCAACTTTGTGCTTAGTTGGTAGGTTTGAAACTCTGGGTTGGAATGGTCACTTATGCAGGGGCCAATTTGAATCTTGAACCTTCTCTCCTCAAGCCTTCACCTGTATTCACCTTCCTTCAGTTCCTTCCTAGATGTATGAGGTCTTTCCTGCAATTTTGGGGTGAAGCTTCACCTCAGTGCACTATGTTCGTTCTATAGAAATATATGGGAGAAGTTGAAATATAGGTGAAAATTTGCCATAAATTAGTTCAATATTCACAAAATATAACCAGGTAAATTATTAGGTGTCTATTCTTTGACTAACCCTGAGGAGGGTAGGTACGAGATGCACATTGATGCCTGCATTAAGTCATCATAACTTTAAAAGTATCCACTCTATTTTTAGCTTACTACTTAGCTTACTACAAGTAAGCTAAAGCGACCTGACGCGAAAGGTCACGGTATAGGTCAAGGGGAAAGTGCGACTGTGAAATATGGTTTTATCTTGGTCACACAAGTGGTTATTTGTCGGGAAATGTACTTGAGATAGTGAAACAATATGATCGCATAAATATGTTAGAAAATGGGCCTGATTGCCATTCGACAAAATAGGCAATTTCGCGTTATTTTCTTTATTGTCATAACTGTATTGAAAATGCATGTAAACGCTATGATAGAAAACTTGATTCAACACATGGCACGCATGTATCATGACGTACAAGCGTGATTGTCTTATTGTGATTGGTTTAACTACTAGAGATCATTATTATTCATGATCAGCGGAAAGTAAAAATACAGCCGTCAAAGTGAAAAATAGGTGGGGAGGTCGTTTTTCGTTAATTGATGTTAATCGCTTCTGTATATATTCTTCAAACTATGTCTCCGATTTCAGCGGCCAAAATTATTGGAAAATATTGTTTTCAAAGGTTTTTCATCATGAGGTGCTGTTAGAAATTCGCGAAAAAGAGTAAAACTTACGAATATTGCCTTGCCAAAATGTTGAATTTGCGTGATTTATCGTGCCGTAATAGCTTTTATTACCCCCACCAGTTTGGTATCGTCTGCCATTGATCAAATGTCAAATCTACATATTATAGTCCGATGTAAATGAGGCAATTACATTTACCGAGTTACCCCGTCTGTTTCAATGTGTCGTGAGCTTTCCTCAAACAGTTGCACGTGCGAATATGTGAGGGTGCAGTGTTTAATAACGAAACAATCGGAGCTCTACGAGTTCACTCATTTTTTGAAAGTCGTGTTATAACGGGGGAGGGTTGGGTTTAACGGCACATTTATGTATTATATTTAGATATTGTGTAACTTCCGCCATGTCGAAATTCCACATTTAATACAAATGTACTCAATAAATATTCATGATGACATGCCGCATGTTTATATTATAGCTCAAGTAATTTATTGAAAATAAAAACATTGTTTAAATAAAACATGACACCCCTTTCAAAAGTGAAAGCGTCCAACCCCCCAAAAAGTTTTCAGTCCGAGCATGCCGCGGCCGTGTGTTCTCAGAAAATAATGGCGTCTTCTCACCTTACGGTTTTCATGTTCTGTTTCTTGTTGTTCTGTAATACTTCAAGTTGTTTTCATCTGCATCTACTTTGACGTTAATTTTTAGCAGATAAAAAATGACTACGAGTGAGTCGAAAGGCTGATATAGCCTAGACGTGAGTACAAAATAAACCAAATATAAAATGAAAAGGGGTACTTTAAAATAAATACTACATCATCGTCCAACCCCGCCTGTTCCTGATACGGTTGTTCTCCTACTAAAAAAGGAACCCAAGAGTATGGCGTCGCTCACATCGCCAGCGGTGTGTGTTTACGCCGTACGCACGATGTTGCTCTAAAATTCGCTTCATTGTGCACATTTGGTTGCACTTATGAAAGTTTTATGCATTTTGGTAGTACACAAAATTATTCTGATGGTAAATCTTGAACGAATCGCGATTTTAATATGTAATGTTAATGTCCGGAAGCTGATTAAAACCGGTGCAGATTTGACAATAATAAAAGGCAAATGAAGACAACACAGAGAACAGAAGTACATATCTACTGTACAGTACAGTACACTTTGGTGGACATTTAGTATATTTTATTGCGTTTTCACTTCCTCGAAAATCTGGACTACCAATTTTCGTAAATCCTGAGTCCCGCCCGAAAAACAAAATCGAGTCCCGGGAGCACTGAATTCCCGAACATCCTAGACCCAATGGTGGCTATACTATCGTTCATGCTTCACTACTATTATAATAGCCACAACACCCTCTATAGACACACGACGTCGCGAAAATCACATTTTTAATTCAAGATTTTCACATCAAATATGATTTAAATCAATTAAAATGCACTCACATGTTGTTCCTAGAACTCTTAGTAATACATTGTGTTAATTAATTTTGATCAAGCGGCAGTCGGCAGTGCTGACACTCGATGTGAATTTCGCGACGTGAACAGTCAATAGGGAGTTTTGTGACCCTAGGTAGCCAGCTACCTAGGACAGGTCACTATTGGGACTACGAACATCCCAGCCTAGCCCTATGCCTATAGGCTATAGCCTAGGCTATGTAGCCTATAGCCTAGGCTATGTATGGTTTAACCAGGGAGGTGTAATATCTCTCTGGTTAAACTATATGTAGTAGTACTATTTTGATATCAGAAGAAAAGCCTATCTTATTTTCAATATTCCCCTAAACCAATCACCTCGGTAGATGTTATTGTTAAGTGGCGCACCATTTAAAAGGCCAAATAAAAAATAGTAGTTTCTCTTCCCCGCGCGTGCGCATCCATTTTGGCCGCCACGTCAAAAAAATAGTTTTTTTTCTTCAAATTTTGTTCAAATTTTTTTTTCTAATTTTTTTTTTTATTTTTTTTTTTAAATTCTTTTTCTTCAATTTTTATTTTTTGAATGTTCTCAAGATCACACTGATGTTGTCAATGGAGAACGTGTCAATATTTAAAAAAAAACCTGTTAAAATGAAAGAACAACATAACAGGCAAACTGTTAATATCAAAACATGATACAAATTAAACTGTATCTGCATCAGATGATATAAATAAACCGTGAGTAAAACTGGTGTTTTAAAATACCAGTGTGGTCTTCGCCTTCGGAACATTTGTTTGTCGTTTTTGGCTGGAACTGATTTATTTATCAAGATATTCCCGAGATCACACTGATATTTTGTAAATCTAGAATACACATCTTTTCTTATTTAGCTTTGTATTCCTGAAAGAGAAAAAATAGAGAATAAATCCTTGTGTTATCTATATAATAATACTCTACTCTCTGTCTGTCTGTTTTTTTGTTGGTCTGTTTGTTTGTCTGTCTGTCTGTGCGCGCTTTTTCGTTGCCTTCCCGGGGTCGGGCGGCGTTCAAACTCAGTGGGTGGGTGCAGCTCGGTCCCCGCAAGAGCAATTTCGCATTCGCTAGAGCGTACGAGGTCAAAGGTCATATAGGGGTCAAAGGTCATATGGGGGTCAACTTTTTGAAGTTGGTCGGATCATGCTTAAACTCGGTGATCTCGATGCGAGGCGAGCGTGGCAAAAATAAAACGGGTTGGCGTTTGTCGGGTCTTTCGGGGTCAAAGGTCGTCTAGGGGTCGAATTTTCAAAGTTTGTCCGATCGTGCTTAAACTCGGTGACGGGAAGCCTGAATATGAGTCGAGCGTGGAAAAAATAATACGCCTTTGTTTTTCTTGGGTCGTCCGGGGTCAAAGGTCATCTAGGGGTCAAATTTTTAAAGTTTGTCCGATCGGGCTTAAACTCGGTGATGAGAAACTCGGTGTCTGTTTGTTCAGTCCCCGCAAGAGCAAGTTCGCATTCGCT
Source organism: Ophiura sarsii (assembly GCA_035610835.1). Lineage (NCBI taxonomy): Eukaryota > Metazoa > Echinodermata > Ophiuroidea > Amphilepidida > Ophiuridae > Ophiura > Ophiura sarsii. The sequence continues at coordinate 14,025,291 of CM069451.1, read as the reverse complement.
AGAGCATACGAGGTCAAAGGTCATCTAGGGGTCAACTTTTTGAAGTTGGTCGGATCGTGCTTAAACTCGGTGATCACAATGCTCGATGCGAGGCGAGCGTGGCAAAAATTTAACGGGTTAGCGTTTGTCGGGTCTTCCGGGGTCAAAAGTCGGGGTCACAAAGGTCGTCTAAGGGTCGAATTTTCAAAGTTTGTCCGATCGGGCTTAAACTCGGTGACGGGAAGCCCGAATACGAGTCGAGTGTGGAAAAAATAACACGGCTTTGCTTTTCTTGGGTCGTCCGGGGTCAAAGGTCGTCTAGGGGTCCAATTTTCAAAGTTTGTCCGATCTGGCTTAAACTCGGTGACGGGAAGCCCGAATACGAGTCGAGCGTGGAAAAAATAAAACGGTTTTGCTTTTCTTGGGTCGTCCGGGTCAAAGGTCGTCTAAGGGTCGAATTTTCAAAGTTTGTCCGATCGGGCTTTATGCATGCATTCTACAAACCACCAAACCCGAGAACCGACAAACCCCGGGTGACCGCCCAAACCCGAGAACCGACAAACCCCGGGTGACCGCCTAGTATTAAAATAAACATGTAAAATATCGCGAGCAGTTTCCAGTATGTACCCATTTTAAGGTTATAAAGCTAGTCTTAGAAAAGTGGCAGCCATTTTGAAGCAAAAGCATTTCCACCATGTTGGAAAAAGCGAAACCAGTTTTGGAAAAAGGGGCATTCGCCATTTTGGGAAGAAGAAAAAAACAAACTCATCTTCCTTTTTTCAAAAAGTTAGCATGAGAAACTAGTTTTATTTTTACTTGGCCTAAGATCCAGGGGCCATGGGAGTTTGGTGACCTGTAAATATTATTATTTTCATTAAATGATGCATATTTTCATAAAATAGGTGTTTGTATTTTGCCATTGTTATGTACCGAAGTTATTCATCTCTGTACATATTATTTATTGAACCTTCACACATTACAAAAGAGAACAATCATCTACCATTAGGTCGCACCATTTAATATCCAAGGTGTTTGGCAATAATTTGTTTTAATATCAGAAAGAGACTATTTCTTGATCTTGAAATCTCAACCGAAGCATATAGAAGGGCAAATGTGCTTACACGGTGAACGGTGAATGCATAATAATATATATATATAATTCTTGTTTCATGTAAGATATAATATGGATTCGAGCTTTGCATCATTTGTTATATGCTGGACAGATTATAGTGGTTTACAATATGAAGAGGTTTTTTGCAAAAGGGCCTGCATCCACTTTGGCTCTTATTGAGAAAAAGTTTAAAAAAACCTGTTTCTAAATATTCAAGTTGAGCAATTGAAAAACTGAATGGATTATGAAAGAGGTACACTACATACTAATTTAAATTGAAATACATTCCAAATGCGCTAGTTTTCAAAAACAAACAAAAATCATGTTTACATTTTTTGAACATTTGGATGTAGGCCCTTTTGCAACAAAACGCCATCTGTTTGTACTTAGAGAAAAAATCATTTATTTTAATCATTTAAAAAAAAAAGTTTGATACAGAAATGTTAAATGATACAATCATATGTTTCAAGGAAATAAAGTCATTTTTTTTCAAAAAGACCTACATCTCATTGTAAACTATTGAAGTTGTTGTTTTGTTTTAAAAGGGCCTGTATCCCGATTTAATTCTGGACACAGGCCCTTTTGCAACTTCAATGACTGTTTACAATGAGAAAAAAAATGACTTTTTGAAAATGACTTTTGAAAAATGTCTTTTTGAAAAAAAATGACTTTGTTTCCTTGAAACATAAGATTTTCCCCTATACATTTCTATAGTAAAATCATTTTTGAAAAAAATGCACCATGGCCCTTTTGCAACAACGCTCTTCATATATAGACATGAGTTATAGTCGGGCGGCGGCTCCCATAGACACTGTACTTAAGCGTGGCACCCCCTCTTGCTCACGATGTAAACGTAACCAAAACAAGTTCAATGAATTTTATAATTATTATCAGGAATCGCTAGGGGTGAGAGATTTGTTGTAGTGTCATATTTTCCAAGAAATGGTCATTCTAAGCAGGTTATTTTTAAAAATAAATTCGCTGAATATAGTACATTGCTTTAATATGACATCGATCCATTGACAACGGAAAAATCAATGTATTTTCACAGTGGCGTTGCCATCCACAATTAACGTCACTAACCTTAGCTGTACACAAAATTCCTTTTTAGTTTGCGTCTAATGTATTTTGTATAGGCCAATGTTAAAATGTTTCAATAAACAACATTAAAAGTCCACAATCTAGCTGAAATAATTATCGTGCATAATATACATATATACAATTTATTTGAGACTATTCATATATTTTTAAGACCTTTAGATAAAAAGATATGTGGAGAGGTTCTTCCTCGTATTTTCATTTAATCACACTCCCTCCTAATCTGCCGATTAGTTATTCGTGAAAGAGAAAAGCTACAGAAAATAAGATTACTACTGTATCAGAATACTACCTGTACCAGCTGTTATTAAATGGGTACATTGATATCACAATAGATATCACAATGAATATCACAATGATACAATGATCATAATGGTACAGGGTGATCATGAGACTAACGTGCACATCTCTTAAAAGGACACGACGCAGACCGTCTTCTAAGTGGTACTACTGGCGCCGGTGTAGGCCTATTAATATACTCAACGGTTAATCAAGACGAACTAAAGAGGTAAATCGAATACATATATCATATCTATCTAGGATTGAGGCCAGTATAATGCAAGCAATTATTAGTAATATTGCATTGTAAGTTAAATCATACGGACTAGCAAGTCATTTTTGTTTTTTATAAAAATCACACAAATAAATCGTTTATGAGAAGATCGAGGGCATAAATAACAAGAATTTGTTTATATTTTAGGGACTATATTAAGTATGCAATAATATTAATGTCTAAAAATTAGTATAGGAAAAATGCATATAAATGAATAGAGAAGTAGGTATTTTAAGGCCTACATCTTCAAATTTATATGCATTTGAGAAACTACTTTATTTTATCATTAATTTGTGATAATTTCCACGCGGCAGGCGTCTGCAGACGACATTCCAAAATGTCTCAATCTGTTTAAAAATGTCAACATTGTTAAATTTCATAACCATATTTGGAATCATCATGTGAAATGCATGGAAATAAGTACAAACATACTTTGTGAAAAGTGTTAAAAGGCCAATTAATAATTAATAATAAAATAAAGTAGTTTCTCGTCGCCTCGTTCATATTTTTTTATGAAATTCTTCAATATTGGTGTTTTTTATATCTTCCATAAATTGTTTGTTAAAGCATTTACAAAGCCCGATATGTTGGTAATATATTTATAGTCCAATGAGCATCTTAGAGAGCAGGTTTTGTGTGACCCACGCCCCCATCTATAACCATGAAATTAAAATATTTGAAAAAGGCATCGTCCTCTTCATGTTATGTTACGCAGCCAATATCAGGCTGGTATTGGTGAATTTGCATTGTCTATTTTTTTTTTAAATCCCTCATCCTCCTTTTGTCAAAAGTTAGGACGATAAACTAGTTTTTATTTTTATTTGGCCTTATATTTAAACGTTAAAAATAATAGCCATTTAGGATTGATATTAGTTAAATAAATAAACGATGTTTTTATATCAAGACGAACATTTAATAGTAGTGTCGTTTTTATTTATCGTGATGATTCAATTTTGAGATTAGGAAGGAGTGTGATTAAAATATGAAAATACTATGACGAACCCCTACACATATCTTTCTATCAAAAGGTCTTAAAAATATATGTATGGTCTCAAATAAATTGTATATATGTGTATTATATACGATAATTATTTCAGCTAGATTGCGAACTTTTAATATTGTTTATTGAAACATTTTAACATTGGCCTATACAAAATACATTAGACGCAAACTAAAAAGGAATTTTGTGTACAGCTAAGGTTAGTGACGTTAATTGTGGATGGCAACGCCACTGTGAAAATACATTGATTTTTCCGTAGTCAATGTATCGATGTCATATTATAGCAATGTACTATATTCAGCGAATTTATTTTTAAAAATAACCCGCTTAGAATGATCATTTCTTGGAAAATATGACACTACAACAAATCTCACACCCCTAGCGATTCCTGATAATAATTATAAAATTCATTGAACTTGTTTTGGTTACGTTTACATCGTGAGCAAGAGGGGGTGCCACGCTTAAGTACAGTGTCTATGGGAGCCGCCGCCCGACTATTATGAATTTTCCCAAATTCTCAGCTGTAGTCAGCTTCTGCATCATTGATGCTCTCGTTATGAATGAGGTGTCATATTGTGGAGAGGTAATGTGCTCGTTTAGTGTATATCTCAGTTCTTGATACTGATTACTGAATTTTGAATTAGATTACATTAAAGGGGCATTGAGAAATGTATCGATATACTAATTGAGCAAATAACGTAAAGAAAATCATCAACATAGCCCAAATCCAAAATGTCATACAATTCCGACATCGCCTTCATGCAAAATAAGCAAATAACCGCACTTCCGGGTTAAGATTTGCAGCACTTCGGGGTTGAGATTTGCCGCAAAGTATGTATGAAAAAAGATTGCATAACTTCCGAATTCAACACTTAGTTTAGATATGATCATGTCGAAACTAAGAAAATCATGACATTTTATATGATAAATGGCGAATGTTGGTAAACCTGTTTCAGATGGTAGTTAGTATATGCCTAAGTAGGCCTATTACTTTGATGCAAAAAACTGATTTCCAGGATAAATGGCGAATGTTGGTAAATCTGTTTCAGATGGTAGTTAGTATATGCCTAAGTATTACTTTGATGCAAAAAAACTGATTTCCAGGATGAGGGCGCACTCCCATACGTATCTCTCAATGCCCCTTTAAAGTACCTAGTTTGGAACTTTTAATGTTAGGTATAATTCACACCTATATCTGATTGTGTATGATTTGCTATAATCCCTTGTTCATGGTAGTTCATCCACAGCGTTTGATAGGCTTCATATTGTGACTTCACACACAATTTTTCCCAGGATTAATTTTGAAGTAATAATCCGTAGATGGAGTTCCAATTAAGAAAAAGTCACCATATTCAATCAAACATGTAATCTATCCGCTCACATCTTTTTGTCCAGTACCCTTTTCGTCCAAAGAGTACAGGCTCCCTAGATAAAACCCCCCGACATATGAAGCCCTATTGTGCGGTTGTGTCCTCTTTTCATATCACACACCACCTCCATCCTGGACTTTTCAATGGGTTTTAACACACTACAAGATTGTATGAAGAAAGGATAGGGTTTCCCCAACACAGAATAGCGCACAGATAAGATTTCCGTTCTCATTATATCGTGGGTGTCATAGCAAGAGAAGACTGGGATTCACCGTATTGTGCCGTGGTGAAACGGAGGAGAGAATATCACTTCTTTTTTTACAAAGTCCGTAAAAAGCTGCGGGATTGATTGCAGAGAATGAATCGCTGCTGATCAAATTGAATCTTCTTTGACGCTGTTTTGCTTGTCGATTATTGTGCGTTAGAATTAGGACAGTGTGATGAAGAAAGGGTGGGTTTTTTTGAAAGCGGGAGATTTTGAGGGATTGAGCAAATTGACACAATGTCAATATAAATCTGCAGAGTTTACAAGCTCAGGGTTTAATGCTGACAAATATTCAACTTCATTGAATGAAAATGTTGAAATTGTTTTTTGATTGTTGACAGTGTTTAGAGCTATAATCAAAACAAATAATTGTCTATCATACATGTAGCGTCACGATTCTATCAGGGTCCCTGTGCTCGGTGCCTATCACGACGGCTGGTACGCATGTTGTTTTGGAATCCAGTTCATCGCAAGACCCCGTTCATGAGCGCTCAGATCATGATGCTATGATCGACAATTATTTGTTTTAATTATATAGTCACACACATGAATGTCAATAATATGTGAATTTGTCAATAGATGATCGGGAATGTTTAGACATGAATTGTCAATAAAGGACTACAGGGTGAATAAAAAAAAATGTGCACAGATTGAAATGGCTCTTTGACCTTGATGTGTGCATTGAACCATGGATATTGTTGTTGTTTGTATAAAGCGTATTTAATCCAGTTTATCCTCTGCAAAAATGAAAGTAATCAAATGAAAAATAAGTAAAATGTGACCCCTTTTTTCACCATTCAAATGATTTACACAGTTAACAAGGTTGAGACATTAACCTAACCCTAGATATGTGTCAGTGGGGATGGAAGGAAGAACAGGGGGGAGGGGGTTACATTTTCTTTTTAAATTACGTTCGTCAGCCTGGGACGGGGGAGGGCTTCCCAGTCTAAAAAATCGGAGACCATGTATACCCGGGGTTTAGTGCTACATGAGATAAATATTGTGATCACGCAAGCTAAGTGCTGCTGGCTGGGTTGTTGCCGTGTAGTGTTGTAGGGTAAGGGTTGCGGTGTAAATGGGGGTGTTAACCCTAAAATTATGAAATTTATCATGCTGAGTTAGAGAATCCATCCATGGTCAGTCTTATTTTTTCCTAGAAAATCACTGTAAAATATCAACAAAATTGTAAACATTTTACTGTTTTTCGACAAGCAAAAAAGAATTTTGGGTCGTTCGGGCCCGTCGGGTTATTTCGTTGCCTAAAGACAGTTTTTAAGAAAACAAGGAGTCGAACAATAATGTGAACACAACCGAAGTTTTTTAAACAATATTTCAAAGAAATACTACAAAATAAATTGCAATGTTTAAGTAGGTCACCATTCAATCGCTAGTTCAACGGAGGGCAACTATTCAATGGGTATAGCCTACAAACCATTCTGACCAATTTTTTTTGAATAGATCATTGACACAATACCATACATGTAGAGTTTTAAATAGGTTTGCTATTGGTATGACAGTTGCAGAAATTGTCCAACGGCAAATCTGTTAAAGCTCTATTCCCTATGAATAGCTGTCATGAAAACCTGTTGCACAATGCCAAACCGTATCCAAAAATATCATAGAAAAGTACTTACAGAGATAGAAGATGACACATGTAGGACAATGTCTTGATGATGTATTTCTGTGTTTTTTCCATGTATATATCGATCCATATTTTAGAGGTTGGGAGCAAAAGAGATAACTGTAAATAGATAAAGGAAAAAAGAAAAAAAGTTGACTTGCCCTTTCCGACCGACCCAAATTTTTGGAAATCTAGGGCGCTTTTTATTTATTTATTTTTAAAAGAAAAAAAGTTTTAAAAAAAAAAAAAATGAAAGAAGCACATAACAATATAGAAAGATGAAAACGTGTTTTTGAGAGTATCTGCTTGTTTAAAAATAAAAAATAAAAATAAAATAAAATAAAATACAATACAATAAAATAAAAAAATAAAAACAAAAACAAAAAAACAAAACTCTTTAAAACATCTTTTTGTGTAGTATCTCCCTGTTTAAAATTTTAAAAATCAAGTCTGACCCAGACTCTGGCCCTTAAAGGGCAAGTCAACTCTTTTTTTTTGGGGGGGGGGGCCTAAAAAGAAAGGTCTGTCTCACATACATAGCTATGCCGTATGCTTTTTCCATCTCTTTTTTTGAAAGAAAAAATAGCTATGCTTAATGTGGAAATTCTTTTTTTATTGTGTTTTTGGCCCACTTTCCCCTTTCAATTTTTTTTGGACACTAAAAAAACCACAACCCAAAATTTGGCTCATCGTAGGGTTATGCAGCAAATGTGACTCCACTTACTTATGCGCGACGGGGTTTGTGAGACATTTTTTTCTTTTCTTGGCCTAATTTTTTTATTTCATGCTTGCCAAGTTTTATGCTACCACTGTGGAACATTTTTAAAATTGTTTATTTTGTGGAAAATATCCATTCATGGAATTTATCAAAAACAAAACATAGGGCTAAAGAATAAAAACTCTTTTGCTTTGCTTTTACCAAGAATGGTAAAGTTTCTCCCCATAAATCCAATGTGTCATTTTGAACAAACACTGTATGCCTTCAACTCTTTTGTCTGTGTATTGCATACCTATGCACATTTCAATTGAGAAAAAAAATGCCTGATTTGTCAATACATGTATTTATATTAACATACTCATGTTTAAAATCTGCAAACGATAACCAGTCATTAAATTGATATGAATAATTTATGAGATTTAAAATACCTATACTTCATAGAACAACATAATGAGTCAGTCAAATGAATTAAAGAGATAATGATGTCAATTTCAAGGCATTTCAATAATGTATATCCCTTAAAGTGCCGCACAAAGAACAAAGTTTAAAAATCAGCGCATGTCAATCAAACGATAAACGCCCTCAAGAATCAGTTCGCATAACTTCACATCTTGCAAAGACTTGACATTCACATGTGTATTTGCTATCCTAACTCATATAGCGTGTCCCAAAAAAGTGGGTCCAAAAATGAGCGAGCCAGTAATTTTGCAAATAATGTGAACAACTTCTTGATTTTTCATATCTAAAGAGTGTATGCATTTGTCATTGTATTCTGTGTAAATTTCATACAAATCCAACTCAAACTTCTTAACACTGTCCACGTGGCTATTAGTTTTAACATACACAAAAAAGATTTTTCAGAAACATTTCCCAACTTTCAAAGTCAATCTCAAGGATTACTGAACCAATACTAGGCATGTTTGTACTTCTTTTAATGCATTTCCCATGGTGATTCCAAATATGGTAATGAAATTCAATAATGTTGACTTTTTTTAAACATTTTGTGAAATTTTGGAATGTTGTCTGCAGGCCAATTAAGAATTACGTCTATAGGTCTGAAAATTCCACAGATTACATATGAATAATGGGTTTTGTTTATTGCAAAGGTTATCGTCTCTCCCCGTTTTTGCACCCATTTTTTTTGACACACTGTATAGACATAAATATGATCGTATGAGCACGCAGTGGCGTACACAACAATGCTGTAACCTGTCCCGGCAGGTGTATGCATGAATGAATGGATGAGACAGACTGGCGCCGACGACGCTTATCTTGATCCTAAGTAGAACTATGCGCCAGTTACCACTCACTTCGCATCCATACGTACACTCTTCTTTACCGAGCTACTTGTAACGTCATGACTGAGTACCTGTGTACCGATTGTTAAGGGTTTACCGGGTTACATGACGTGGGAATGCTCTGTCTAAAGCGCACTCTCTGGTCACCATTACATGTATAACGTAATGCGTACTTCTGCAAAGGGACATTTTGCAGACTTTGTGTATAGAGAAGGTTACATAGAGAGTCAGACATTTCTAAAAACTTCTTTTCAAGTCCACGGTTTTAAAATGGTGGGCACATTTTCAAGACTTCATAGATATAGAAAGGGAATTTTAATATGATGTATAATTTTCACCATATCATGTAAAGATACTGCATTTCATCTCTTATTTCTTATCACTATACTCCATTAACCCTGTATTAAACCACAACCTTCCAAAACACCACAAAATATGTGTGCAATTCTATGCAGCGCAGGTAGCCCCCTTTCAAACTCCTTGACTAATTGTAAAAGCTATATAAGGTGACAAAAAAGTTGTTTTAGGGTGCATGGCTGCGAGTGGTGTTGTGGTTTAGGACTTGGACCCTCAGGCCTTCAACCCAGGTTTGATTGTCTCCCTACAACAGGTCTATCTTTGTCAGTCATATTTATCACATTTGCCTTTCCTAATAGATTTATCCCACCAACCCCTTATAGAGTATAGTTTATTCAGGTATAATGTGATCATTATGTGATAATTATAGCCAAAACAGAACCTACTTTTTGCAAGCCTAAAAACCTCGAGCCCAAAACCTGGCCCTGCCTCGTTAAATGGTAAATTCTTAAGAAAAAAGAAAAAAATTGTCATTGCCAACTCTAATTTGAAACAAAACCATGGTCATAGCTCGACACAGCACATCGCTGACGAGGGTTCTGCGTGCCAGTCAAAAGTCACTGACTCTGTGACAATTACAATTGGCACGGGTAGTGCAAATGTTCTCTCAAAAATTCATCAAATTGCCTCGGTGACTGGCAATCGTACGTCGTGTCTGACAGATTGAAGAATGAAGACGTCTTCCACCTCGAGTCAAGTGTTTTTTCGGAAAAAAATACAGCGGCAGAATCAGCTCAGACGGGACATTATATGTGTTTGGCAGGAAAAACAATCGGAGCTCTTAATGTAAACAACTGCAATTCTTGTCAATTTATTTTAGCTCCCAACCTTATCCCATGTTGTTGTGTTTTTGGTAAAATTTGTCAAATCAAAGACAAATTTGTTGTAGTCTTGACAATTTTGTGTATTTTAACAGTTTCCACGTGGCTATGTTACCATATACAAAACAGATTTTTCAGAAACCTTTCCCAACTTTCAAAGTCTATCTCAAGATTTACTAAACTAATACTAGGCATGTTTGTACTCATTTCAATACATTTCACTTAATGATTCTGCATATGGTAATGAAATTCAACAATTTTGAAATTTTTGAAGCATTTTGTGAAATTTTGGAATGTTGTCTGCAGACATCTCATGGCCGTAAGACACTTTTTACAAAGGGGGGGGGCGTTTTCTCAAAAAATCACGGGAAGATTTTTGTGATTCAAATATGCGAAATTTTTTCATCTGTGTACACATTTTCCGGGGAAGATTTTCAAAGGGGGGGCGATCGCCACCATCGCCCCCCCTTCTTACGGGCCTGCATCTGCCGCGTGAAAAGTGTTAAGACTACAATGGCTTTGTGTAAGATTACCATTGCCTTGTTGGAAGCATACAATTAGGCACTGCCTTCTTTATCACCCAATTAACACTCTCCACACAGCTATTAGTTTTACCATTTCAAAACAGGTTTTTCAGAAACCTTTCCCAATTTTCAAAGCCTATCTCAAGAATTACTGAACCAATACTAGGAATGTTTGTACTTATTGTTATGCATTTCGCATGGTGATTCCAAATATGTGATGCGATCTGACAAAACCCGTCGGATGTCGCAAAATGTGAACTAGGAATTATGGGTAAAATAAAAAATTTAATAAAATAAATTTTTTAAAAAAACTTTTTTTGTTGTTAGATTTTTTTAAAGAAAATTGTTCTCCATTACTTTGTGTCATCATCTTTCATGAAATTTCACCTTCAAAAACTTACTTAGTCACTTTTATTATTAACCTTATAATGTTATTATATTGAATTATGTATCTTTTTTGGCCTGTTTTCATGATTTCTTGTTTTGTAGCTTTTGATGACATCATACTCATCATTCACTCATAAGTTCTTTTATAGTGATCGTAGAAAACTGATCGAAACAGTTCTGTAATCAGCACAGTTTTAGCTTTCTTATGATATAAATATCTCCAATATAAAAAATGCCACCATGTGGCGGGTTTTCACAGATCGCATCACATATGGTAATGAAATTGGATTATTTTGACATTTTTGAAATATTTTGTGAAATTTTGGAATGTCATCTGCAGACGCCTTCCGTGTGGAAAGTGTTAAGAGTCCTTTTATATAGTCTTGGGTAGCAATTATTATAGGTTTAGATTTGAGTTAAAATATATATGAAAACAAAAGACAAATATTTTTGTTCTTATCTATCATTAATGGTATACCACAATCTGTAGACTAAGGTCCCTAATTTGCCGCGTTGCGGAACTGAGGTTAAACGCGGAAAACAACATTTTGATGAAAAGAATGCACGAAAAACGTCCAAACACACAAAATTTATAAATAGTCTTGAATAAAACAATATAAATATTAAAAAACGATACGTAATAAAACAAAACAAACAATATTTAAATATAAAACTCCGCTACAGTAATAACAAGGTAAGCCTAAACATCTAAAATGATGTGTTTTTCTGTAAAGTGTGTTTATTTTGGTTTTATAGATCGTAAATTTTAAGCTTTCTTGGGGAAAAATTACATCACAGAAAAATGCAAAATTTACAAAGCGGAAAAACGCGGAATTCAACAGTTACAAAGCAGAAAGTTAGTGTAGACCCATCTACCAGTCATCATTACTGTATGTCTTATCAGATGGCCCTATCATCTTAACACTTTCCACCTGGCAGACGTCAGCAGACAACATTCCAAAAATTTCACAAAATGTTTAAAAATGTCAAGATTCTTGAATTTCATTATCATATTTGGAATCACCATGAGAAATGCATTGGAATAAGTACAAACATGTCTAGTATTGGTTCAGCAATCCTTGAGATAGACTTTGAAAATTGAGAAAGGTTTTTGAAAAATCTGTTTTGAATATGGTAAAACCAATAGCCGTGTGGAAAGTGTATACATTTGACTCAAACATATCGAAACCAAATCAAGTTTCTTTTTCATGATCTACCATCTGCTGTATACCACACCCTAATACCAAGAGAATGTACCTGCCATACCAGTCCGATGCTACTGTCATCTTAAATCATATATGTTACCTGTAGGCTATACCTGTGTAGTGGAATGATGATATGCCATGGCTACTTCTATCTATAGGAGGATTACCTTCAATAATATATAGGCATTTTCATTGATAATTGGTATAAAATGTGAATCTCTAGTCTGAGTCACAATTGGTATGTGCCATTTGAAATTTAGGGGTGGTTGAAGAAGCTGTTATAGAAATATTGACCCACACAATTCAGGTATCTTATTGCTGCCATGTACAAGCTTGTAAGAAAACCATGTCAATACCATGTCACAAAAGAATTTTAACACCCCCCCAAAAACCTCTGTTTTATAAAAAGAGGTTTAGTATTGCTCTTGTACTAGAAACAATAGTACTTCATCATGGGTGCCACTGCGTTCTTACTAAACAATTTTGTTGTTGAAAATCAGCTCTTAAGATCGTAACGCTTTCCACATGGCAGGCGTCTGCAGACGACATTTCAAAATGTCACAAAATGTTTTTAAAAATGTCAATATTATTGATTTTCATTAACATATTTGGAATCACCATGAGAAATGCATTGGAATAAGTACAAACATGCCTAGTATTGGTTCAGTAATCCTTGAGATAGACTTTGAAATTTGGGAAAGGTTTCTGAAAAATCTGTTATGTATATGGTAAAACTAATACTAGCCGAGTGGAAAGACTTTTTGGCATAAGACCCTATTTTTCCTCACAAATCTGCTCCGCTCCGAAGCCCCCACTTTTTAAACCCTGGATGGCACACCCCTACCTAAAAATAAGTTGAGTGCCCCCCCCCCTGCCCCTCCCACGGGCTTCCATGCTTCCTACTTGCCCTTCTCTACTTTTACACCCCTTGCAATGAAATGGTCCATTCCTAAACCTCCAATCCTAGCCTATGGGTGGGTGTTACTTTACCTGGTAACCAATCAAATTGAACCAGAATTCTTTAAATTACATTTGATTTATTTATCAGGGTATTTGGGTCCAAATATGAGGGTATTGGAATTCAAAAAAAGAAAAAAGAAGGAAAAAAAGTGGTACACAGAGATCATGAGATGTAAGTCATTACGAGACTGGTATTGGCTAACAAGTATCCTATATTGTGAAGATATACAGGGTGGACCCAAGAAAATGTTAACACTCCGGGCACATAAGATATCTTAAAAGGACAGGAACACACAGGTCTTGATGTATTATGAAAGCTGAGTAAATAAGCTTTCATTTGCATTTATTGCGTTCCAATTGGTTATTTAGAACGGGAGATATGCTTCAGCAAACATGAGGAAGCAAAATCGGCTTGGTCCAATCCTCTCAGTATGAAAGTAAAGCTTTTAAAATGCACGAAGCAAGAAGCAACATGATTAAGTCACACACACACATCATTTAATCTCTTCTTTGTTCTTTTCAACGCATTCTGATTTTGCTTCCTCATGTTTGCTGAAGCATATCTCCCGTTCTAAATAACCAATTGGAATGCAATAAAATGCAAATGAAAGCTTATTTACTCAGCTTTCATAATACATCACTGATCACTTACTTCACAAACTACAACTCGCTCAAAATGCAGCTGCTTGCATTCTCACTAAGACCAGGAAATTTGATCATATCACTCCAATTTTGAAAGATCTAAACTGGCTTCCTGTTCGCGAAAGGATTCATTTCAAACTTCTTCTTTTAACTTGGAAAGCTTTGCATGGCACTTCACCAACTTATATTGCTAATCTTCTTGTTCCATATCATCCAAAACGTACTCTCCGGTCATCTGATAAACTTTTACTTGTTGTTCCACGGACTACTTCTTCATTTGGAGATCGCGCATTTTCGGTTGCTGCACCAACTCTCTGGAACTCACTACCTTATAATTTAAGATGCTGTGATTCACTTGACTCTTTTAAGAACTTGTTGAAAACAAGATTATTTGACTCAGTTTATAATTGATTTCTTTGTATTATATACATGTACATGTATATATGCAAATCATCCTTGTTTATGTATTTTTCATGTTAATTTGTATTTTTGTTTTATATGTTGCGCCTCGGAATAGTTTTACCTAGATTGACGGCGCATTATAAATGCCATTATTATTATTATTACATCAAGATTAGACCTGTGTGTTCCTGTCCTTTTAAGATATCTAAAGTGCCCGGAGTGTTAACATTTTTTTGGGTCACCCTGTACAATCATCAATGCGCTTTGAGTCATATTTATACATGGACCATTAAAAAACCTATGTTAGAGTTTCAATTTTTCTTCTTCAATTCAACATTTTGTTGTTGCCAGTTTTAACGAAAATTTAAATATTTCCCAAATTTATGAACATTTTGTTTTTTTGTTTTTTGTTATTCTTCAAAATAATGTTTTGAAATTGACAAAAAAGAAGACCCAATTCGAAAGACTAGTCCACCCCTAAAAGCTTTTCTTTCGTTGCCTCAGTTTACTGTGGGCAATACCAAATTATTTTTTGTAGCCTAGATATGTGGTTAATACCAAATCATACATTCCGATACTAAATTCAAAGTATAGCTTTCTAAAATAAATATTGAAATAATAATTGCCCCACTTTCATCAGAACCGTTTGATGAAACCCAACAAATTCAGACATGATGTAGGGTGGGTGCAAAGAAGATATTCATCGGGTTGCCAATGGTTAAAACCCGGGGGGGGGGGGGGGTACTCGGATTTGGTTTGGTCGGGGTGTGCCGCTGGAGATTCAAAACCCATACCCATTTTTAGGGGTGATCTTGGAAAAATCGGTACCCATTTTTAGGGGTTTTGCTTCATTTTAGACCACATTTTCGCAAATTATCAGGAAAATAGACCTAATTTTTGCTAATTTTTGCAAATTTTCGCGAAAATAGACACAAATTTCGCGAAAATAGACCCATTTGTAAAAAGTGACTCCATTATTAGGGATTTCCAGCACAAAATCATACCCCATGTTTAGGGATTTTGTGCTCAAAAAGCTACCCCATTAGAGCGGCACACCCCCGTATACCGTCTTG
Organism: Ophiura sarsii; assembly: GCA_035610835.1. Classification (NCBI taxonomy): domain Eukaryota; kingdom Metazoa; phylum Echinodermata; class Ophiuroidea; order Amphilepidida; family Ophiuridae; genus Ophiura; species Ophiura sarsii. The sequence goes on along the minus strand of CM069451.1, from coordinate 14,009,907 downwards.
GGTTAGTACCCCCCCCCCCACCCCACCCCCAACCCCCCGGATTCAGACATGATGTAGGGTGGGTGCAAAGAAGTTATTCATCACGTTGCCAAAGGGTTAAAACCGCTCGTGGCGTCAGTGCCTATCATCACCCAGTACAAGGATGTACTAATCACAGCCAGTTATGCCTGTATCCCAATCATCAATTGTGACGTGATCACCAAAAATCAGCCGGAAGTGGATCGCATCACATTTGTAGTTTTCTACGTATTTGCATTGGGTAGTTGTTACGCTACGTTTTGCAGAAAACCCTGTTCAAAATGAACACTTAATTCCAAAGATATGAGCAATTAAAGTGTTTTTAAAATAATAGAAAACAAAAGAAATTTGTTCCTTTGTTTGGTTATATCTCAAAATCAATATGAGCGACTTGTCTCTCGTATTGCTTGATCACATCATAATTGTTCCGCAAAGATTCCACGGATTCGGTGGGGAAAAAAAAGAGACAGAAAAAGCTTGAATGAAAACATCCATTGGCTTCGAGTGACCTACTTTGGGTTGTAGCTTTGAGTTACCGGTTTGTTACCGGTAGTAGCACTCTGTGTTTAGAGGGGAATACATGTGCATGTATGCCAACGCAGTGATTGAATGAATATGTATGAATGTACCTACGGAACTGAAACGGAATAAATTATGCAATCAATCATGCATGTGTGGAGTTGAATAGTTATCGCGCGTCTAGGAATGTTTTTGGAATATGCATGTTCCGGCGTTTTATTGCATAACCATAATTGTTCCGAAACAAAACAAACCATTATATCTACTGTATATTCCAAAGTTTTTATCAGTTTCATAGCCCTGAGGGTGCTGTGGGCTGAGTCTTGTTGGTGAATAAGTGTGTGTGTGCAGCAAATCATGCATTGAGAAAAAGAGGTTTAAAGAGAGGAAATGGTTAATTATATCACAAAATGTCAGTATGTTTGGGTCGCAAATGTCCTGTGTTTGCAGGCTTCATGGATATTTTCACAAAATGTAATGTCATCTATCATACCATTTAGAAAGTGCTTTGGATACAAAATAAAAAAATGTCAAAATATGTTTTTGTTTACCTTTCAGCAAATTTCCATAGACCCTGAGAGCCATGACTAGCCCTGGTTGCCTTTGAATGACTAGTTATGTTTGTCCTTTATTCTTAAAAAAAGTAACCATTCTACCTTGCTGGATGCAACATCTCAGCATATAGATCATATATAGCCTAAATCAGTGTTCAAATTAAAAACAAATAGCAGGTTTTCCAGCGGATAACCATGTTATGAAATCAGGTTATCCGCCAATGTTGTTGGTTGTCCGCCAAAGTAACTACAGTACAAATATTCAACAACAAAAAAAGTGTGGTCATCGGACAGATAAACAGCATTCAAATTTGAGTTATCCGCCATCATTTTTGGCTTCAGGAAGCCCCGATTACCACTTAATTTGAACACTGGCCTAAATTAAAGTAAGTTGTATGATTATTTATTCATGTTTCCCACAACGCTTTCTTTGAAATGTCTTAACCCAATTCTAGCTATAGCTCTGTTTTGATTAGCCTGTGCCACCTGATTCCAATATTCCCAGTCAATACCCCTCGAATCCCTTCCCTCTACACGCATCCCAATCATAATTCCACTTCTTTCTTAACACTTTCGACGCGGCAGACGACATTCCAAAATTTCACAAAATGTTTCAAAAATATCAAAATTATTGATTTTCATCATCATATTTGGATTTACCATTGGGAATGCTTCACAATAAGTACAAACATGCCTAGTATCGGTGCAGTAACCCTTGAAGTAGACTTTGAAAGTTGTGAAAGAATTCTGAAAAACTTGTTTTGTATTTGGTAAAACCAATAGGTGCGTGGATAGTGTTAAGATAATCAACACATTGCTTAACACTTTCCACGCGGCTATTAGTTTTACCATTACAAAACAAATTTTTCAGAAACCTTCTCCTAAACTTCAAAGTCTATCTCAAGTATTACTGATCCAATACCAGGCATCTTTGTACTTATTTCAATGCATTTCTCCTGGTGATTCAAAATATGGTTATGAAATTTAACAATTCTGACATTTTTGAAACATTTTGTGAACATTTGGAATGTCGTCTGCAGCCGCGTGGAAAGCGTTAACATTCATGCTAGGCACCATCAAACTAGCGGACAGACAGAGGTCTTGCGGGATATTGTCATAAGCTGTCACCATTAGGCAAAAAAAAAAAAAGAGTTGTGTTGCCCTCAAGTGCTAAAAATTTAAAATTGGGTCAGTGGGTCTTTTTTTGTTTTGGCTGAAAAATATATGGTTTATGTCAAGACAAAATTGGTATAGGCCCATATGTCAATTTAACTAATGTTTCTAGTGTGATAATAGTCTAAAAAACATTTGGTAAAGTTAACACTTTCCACACGGCGGCTGCAGACGACATTTCAAAATTTCACAAAATGTTTAAAAAATGTCAAAATTATTGAATTTCGTTAACATATTTAGAACCACCGTGAGAAATGCATTGACATAATTACAAACATGCCTAGTATTGGGTCAGTATTCCTTGAGATAGACTTTGAAAATTGTGAAAGGTTTTTGAAAAATCTGTTTTGTGTATGGTAAAAATAATAGCCTCGTGAAAAGTGTTAAGTTATTCCTTTCAAGCAAGAAATAGTAACATTTAGACACATTCAGGACAAATGTAAGTCTAAAAAAATAAAAATGAACAAAATTGTGGGGAAAAAAACTTGAAAAAAACACACCCCAAAACAATAGCCGACCCTAATTTTTGCTATTTTAGGGTCGGTCGCTGAGGGCAACACAACTCTTTTTTTGTGTCTTATATTATGCACATCAATATGTTCCTCGGCTTGTACATTCCCATCAGCAGCTTTTGCCGCCACTGCCGCGGAGCTAAGCTATCGAGCGGCGAGCGACTGGCAAAAAGAGCAAATCCTAAACAGTCTTATCTAGTATTGATTTTATTTGACTAGGCTGTGCTTAAGGGCATCTATGATAGTTATAAAATCTGGACTACTTTTAAAGCCTATTTTCCTGACCATCAATACATGAATGAAGCTTCAGTGAAATCCCAAGAGTTTGCAGAGCCTACCCAGTGGCGTGTACAAAGGGGGAGAGACTGTTTCATCATTTTCATTTTCAAAGAATTACACACACAAATACATACATTTATTTTTAACTAGTTTTTTTCGTCTTCAAAATTGACCAACATTTTCATGAAAATGTGAAGAAGAAACACCCTCGACTTCTGACCTTTCATGAGATGTTCATTCACTTGCAATTACTTTAAAACACGGCCATCACGAGACAGTGACGTAACTGCATATTCTACTAATTACAACACATAATGCGTGGGCCTACTCGAGGCGCTGCATATGCACATGAGCATTGAAAGACGGAAGATAAATACGTGTGCGTAAAAGCTGCGTCTGTTAAGTTACGTCACTGTCCAGAGGTAGCCAAATAGAGTATAGGTGTAGTTCTGTAACCCTAACCGTCCTCATCACTATAAAACACTACAGTGCTAGTACTAGGTGGCACAATTAGCAGGCCTATCATATTCATATAGGAAGATCTTTTAAGATCTTTAAAGATTGTCCACTCAAACTCGGTGGCTCAATTAGACAGGGAATCCAGGTTCAATTCCTGGTGCCGGTGCGGCCAGAATTTCCCCCTAATTTGAACCGTTTTTCTCCCCTGTTTTAGTTATATTCCCCAAAACACACCTTTTGAGTGAGGGTTAAATGCTTTAAAAGAATTACCGTTTTTTGTGAGAAATGAATTGACCTTAATTTAGGGGCATAAGAATTCCTTAAAGCTAAACCTGAATATTATTGCATTTCTGTCCGTCGAACTGCAGATGGTACACGGAGGGATGCAATAAAGATGTTTGAATAATAGTAACGCATCAGATGTCTTCAAAGATGACAGCTATATATTTGTGAGATAATAATAATAATGATGCATTGTTCGAAATGAGATATATGTATAGGGTGAGCTGAAAATGCTCAATTTATAGATTTTCTGTCACCTTTGTTTTAGATATGGTTTGAACCTTATAAGTCTAAATGAAAGCTGTATCATGGGAGTTTATTTGTATACTTTGGTTGTTTTGGATAAATGAGAACAGGAATCTGATAACAACATGCAGATATGCAGATCTTAGTTTGATGGTTCAGTTACCTGTGCTGTATTTGGTAACAAGGTCAATTAGGCCAAACAAAGAAGAAGGTCTGTCTCAGAAGCCCGCCGGCATTGGTATGTGAAATGAGCATAGGTCTATGCGCTGGGGGCTAAAATACTTCTTCTTTTTTTTTTCTTCTTTTTTTTCTTCTTCTATTTTTAGATTAAAAAAAAAGAAAAAGTTCTCCGTAAGCTTGGATAAGCCAAAAAAAAAATTGAAAAAAAAAAAAAATCGCATAACTCATAGCCTATTTTCTAAAAATAAATAAATTTTAAAAAATCGCACAGCACTTACCTTTTTTGCACAATGTTTCTGAGACAGACCTTCTTCTTTGTTTGGCCTTATTTCAACTCTTTATTTTCTCTTGTAGTGCTATACTATTAACCCTATTTGCTATCTACTTAAGATAGCACACCCTATAGTTCAGTCAGTTCCAATTTGGCGAACCTGCTTAACACTTTCCACGCGGCTATTACTATTAGTAGACATAGCACACATAACATTCAAATGATTGAGACATGTACAAAATTGGATTCAAATGAAAGATTGCAATGAAAGATTTATTTTCCAAAAAGAATTATGACAATCGGTCAATGCATTCTTGTGGTACGGTGTTTTGAGATACTCGGAAAATGGCCGAAAACCTGCCAAAAACAGTAACAATGCCCACAAATATAATTTATCAGGATTTAGAGAGCTCAATTTGTTAATAATGTAACATTCAAAACACCATTTACACATATTTCTTTAACAATTGAATATCTATATACCATGTAAAATTATATTGCATTAAGCTAAAATAAGCTAGTGAAATTGGTCATTTTGACGAGTTTTACTGACCGCAATAAAAAAAGTGACTAAGTCCAGCTAATGAATATGCGTAAATGTTATAAATCCAGATGTGAATGGTGTATTGCAATCAAACTTGGTATTATGGCTAACTGTACGATACCCAATCTTTTAAACTATAATTTAGTTTCATAAGCTCATTAAATATGCAAATTAGCTAATTATCTATTCAAGTCATTAATATGCAAATGAGCAATGTCCGACAATTTTTTTCGCATCATAAGAGTGATCGGTAATAGATATATAACATGTATACCCAATTTGATTGACAAATATTGATGGATTTAGAAATTAAACAAGCTTTTCCATTTCTTAAATACCCATATTTAAATTCTCAGTCTTTTCCTCACAGTAGGCACTCAAAGGATGCAAAATCTGAGCATATCACTAAATGGATTGAAGTGTTTAGTACAATATCTCAGGTTAGGTTTATTTAAATTGGCCCAATATATTCAAGTTCAGAGCCAATTTCGAAAATTGGTAAAAACAGTCATAACTAAAAAACCGGATGATAAGTATTTATACCTGGATCAAGGTTATATAGTCCAAGGTCATGACTACCCATATATGGCAAGTTCACTGCCATACATGGAGTGCCTACTGTGAGGATAATTAATTTTATATAGGGGTGTTTTTCAAAGTGGAGCTGCATACATTATATGAAAAGATTGTTTTGAATAAGGGCTTACAGACCACTCCTACATGTTACTCATTTTGCATGATTAATTAATCCAAATATTCCATGGCTGACTTCATGACTTGGATTAGTTCATCCATGCACGCCAATTGAGGCAACAATACAAACAACATTCCACATTGTGAATAGGCCATCCATTCAATAATGCAAAATGAGTAACAGGTAGAAGTGGATGTAGGGCTTTATGCCACACAGCTTTTCATATGTTGTTGTTCACTGGTGTTATACTCCCAGTGGCAGACTCTGTGTGTGTGCATTGTGCTATGCCTACTATTAGTTTTATCATATACAAAACAGATTTTTCAGAAACCTCTCACAATTTTCAAAGTCAATCTCAAGGATTTCTGAACCAATACTAGGAATGTTTGTACTTATTTCAATGCATTTCATGTGGTGTTGTCAAATATGGTTATGAAATTTAACAATTTTGACATTATTGAAACATTTTGGAATGTCGTCTGCACCTGCCTGCCGTGTGGAAATTAGTGTTAAAGTAGCGAATGAATTCAGAGAGAAGCGTGGGCACGTAAAACGCTCTCATGGCGTATTGTGAATCATAGCATAATGCTTGCGTATGCCATAATAGCGCGTTTACGCATGGATCACTTTTGCACGCGGAGAGAAAAAAATGCTGATTTTTCACCAATTTGGAACTGATTGAACTATAGTGATTTTGGGCTCAGTGTTTTCTTTGGGTTAGTAGGGAAAGTTTTAACATTTAAAAATCCTGACCTTTAATATTTGTAAATATCAGAACTAAATCGTAACTTACTTTGAACTCTGAAATATGTGGCATACCTTTTGGGAAAGGAGAAGGGGGGACTGCCCGTATTAATCCAAATAAAGGGGAGAAAAATAAAAATATTTTGTTTATATTTGAAGGAAACAAATGAATTATTATATGTGGTCATTACTTGGTCTTGGTCTGAGAGCACTCTCATTGCATTTATAATCCTATTTTTGCATTTATTGTCCTATTTTTGAAGTCTTGCAACCACATTATACTGTTAACCATTACTTCTGACTACCCCCTCTATATAACAAATCCCTGGACGAACACTGATTGGATGGTATACTATGCTTTGTTAGCAACCAGACAATTGAGTAAATAATAGCTTAAAATCTTTGAATAAGTTCATCTGGATTGTTATTAAACATCTGAGATATGATTTCGTTGTGAACAAATCCAATAAAATGTGAATGTAATACTCACAATTTTAGTTACGTTTCACTGTTAAACTAACAGCTTCGTCAGACTGGCAACTCTGTTGCGGTTTCCAGCAACAGGAAATCCCTAATTCCTGTTGCCTCCAGACAGAGTTGACAGTCTGACGAAGCTGTTAGTTTAACAGTGAAACGTAACTAAAATTGTGAGTATTACATTCACATTTTATTGGATTTGTTCACAACGAAATCATATCTCAGAAGAAAGCTTAAAATATATAAAATGATATTGTTAAAGTGTTTCTGTTTGCAAATTACATGTTTACAACATTAAATAGTGACAGTTAAACCAGAATTTGTAAATTTGAGATTTTAACATATATTTTTAATATCTTTTCTTTTTAAGTCCTCTCTTTTAATGTTGTATTTGTCCAAAATATTTTCATTTTTTGAACATTTTTGTAAAATACCAAGCCAACTGCACCTCCTTGAAATGTCCATCTGTCCATAGACTTCTCTTTTTTGGCCTTCTTATTTTTTAAAGAAACTGAACCAAACCCTTTGCTTAGAATTCTTGCGTAATAAAGCAGAGCTAATTTAAATATATATTCATCAAATTTTATCAATGAGTGAACGAACCATCAATGGTCTCAAATAAATGATACGCCTTAATAACTCTTAAGCAGCACACCACCGGCTGCTAACTATATATCCATCTTTGTTCATCCATTCATTCATTATGAACGCACGTGATATCATCATTTTTACTACCAAATTTGTCATCCCAGTCATAACACAGTTGACAATAATTATAGTCTGTTTGGTAGGAATAATACGATGGCTGGGCTGTAATAAAAAAAATGACTAAATAATATGCTAATATTAATTACAAGTTATATATTGACTGTGACAGTTCATTATTTTCCAGACAGACAAAATTTGGTAAATTATATCAAAAATATAATTCCATAATTGCGGGAATTAACTTATATGAAGTAGGATTTATTTCGAAATTTTAACTCAAAAAAGTATTATTTCAATATATTTCAATACATAAATTCCAAAGTCATATCATAGCTGTTGATGTTGACGTTGATATTCCTTTAATTATTAAATTAACTTAAATTATATACAAATACTAACACAACACATGTGTGGACAGTTCATTATCTTCCAGACAGACTAAAATTTTATAAATTATATCAAAAATTCAATTCCAAAATGGAGGGAATCTACTTATATTACATGAAGTAACATTTATTTAGACATTTCAACTAAAAAAATAATGAAATGCATTTATTCCTATATATATTTAAATGCATAAATTACAAAGTCATATCATAGCTGTTAATGTTGATATTGATAACATTTATTCAGTAACATTTATTTAGAAATTTAAACTAAACAAATTAAATGCATTTATTCCTATATATATTTAAATACATAAATTACAAAGTCATATCATAACTGTTAATGTGGATATTGATAATATTTATTCAGTAACATTTATTTAGAAATTTCAACTAAAAAAATTAAATGCATTTATTCCTATATATATATTTAAATACATAAATTACAAAGTCATATCAAAGTTGCTAATGTTGATATTGATTAAATTTATTCAGTAACATTTATTTAGAAATTTAAACTAAAGACAAATTAAATGCATTTATTCCTATATATATTTAAATACATAAATTACAAAGTCATATCATAACTGTTAATGTGGATATTGATAATATTTATTCAGTAACAATTATTTAGAAATTTAAACAAAAGAAAAATTAAATGAATTTATTCCTATATATGTTTAAATACATAAATTACAAAGCCATATCATAGCTGTTAATGTTGATATCGATACTCCATATATAAATACTTGCACAACTCAAATCATATGAAATTTCCTAAAAATATAACTAAAAAAAACAAAACAATGTATATGCAGTGTCAAAACTTATTGTTTAATTAAAGCATCAATGTTTCATTTCTTCATTTTTTTCTTTTCAAATATTTTAATCAATACATATCTAATCTCTTTTTAATTAACAAAATGTGGTAATTTATGCAGATTATAAGGGTATAGTTTCACCTGCTTTTTTGTTTGCCCTAATTTATTTTCTCTCTCTCTCTCTCTCTCTCTACTTCGGATTCTACACGCTATATAGGCTGTTCATTAATTTCGCTAGATTTGTTCTGGTTGGGTACCCTTGATTGAATCGCCAGTGGATGACTGGTATAACTCACTGTTTGGGAATCCCTCAAGGTTTTTTTAAGAGAATTATATTTTTGTGGCACTAAATATTTGCAGATTGACAAACCAGGGGTATAATAGTTGCTAGGTTTAAAAATGGAGGGGGTATTAAGGTCCCTGAACCCATAATAGTTTAGGAAAGGGGAGGGAGGGAGGTTGTTTGGGTAATTCAGGTGTGTTAACACTTTCCATGCGGCTATTACAGATTTTTCAGAAACCTTTCCCAATTTTTGAATTCTTATCTCAAGAATTACTGAACCAATACTAGGCATGTTTGTACTTACTTTAATGCATTTATCATGGTGATTCCAAATATGGTGATGCAATTAGATAATGTTGACATTTTTGAATCATTTTGTGACATTTTAGAACTGTCGTCTGCAGAGTTCCATGCCATTCCTTTCTGTAGCCAAACCAAACCTAAATGAGGAATTCCTGCTTTTTCGTTAAGCTTATTTTATTTTGTTTTCAGGGTCTTTTTGGTTAAATGTTACACATATTTTTCTGTTTTTGACAAGTCTCCTGGGTTTTTATTCCTTCGATGAAATGCTTTCTCCTACCCAACACGAAACTTAGCAGCACAATGCCTGATATTCCTCACATCTTTGTCCAATTTGTTTTTAGCATTTGGCTAATTAATATCGTTTGTAAGACAATAAGTATCATAACTAAAATATTAGGAAAATTCATTTTTGCTGGTACGTAGTCCCTACCCTGCTTGGCCTCCGTGAAAAATGAAAACATTGTAAATTTATTGTGTTTACCATAAATGATGACCAATCGTGAAAAACTCTTTATATAGGGTGATACAGGCAAATTGAAAAGAGACACAAATTTGTATTATATATCAGCAGTGGAACCTTGCAAGTGGACCATCGGTTGTTTTCTCTTGTTTTAGAATACAGAAATATCGTTTTATGTTTTAAGATCACATCATTATTTTGTAGGAAAACATTTTGGAAAATCTTCTTATGAATTGAAAATTTTCTAAATATGTTCAATGCTGATTGTTGAGAATGTTCTTTAAACAAATGCATCAAAGTTAATAATTAAAAGGTTGGTCTGGCCCAAAGATCAGATTTGATTTTGTTGTCTTAGATAAGGTAAGACACAAAAACCTAACATCAACAAAAATATTAATCTTTTGATAAAGATTTTTAAAATAAACCTTTTTCTCCGAATATACAAATTCTCCCCCCCCCCCCCCCCCATTGCATAATGTATCAATATAAATCAATCAATTTATAAATTGATTGATAATTAATCAAATAGTTATCAAAATCATCATTCAGCAAGTCTACATTTTTGTTCCAAAAATCCAATTAATTTCTCGTCTTCAGTTCCGGTATAGTAGTTTATCGACACTGCAATCAGGGGTAGATAGCATATTATTGATTATAAGGGACATGTAATTCAGACAACTTTGCTGGTTTGATGTAGCGGGTATAGTTGGGCCCATTTGATTAATAAATATGATGAATACTTGAAATATCACTCAGTAATGAAATTTCAATCAAGTCATAAATTGACCTAAATGATTCAGATTTTGCCCCCCTGATTAAATAGAACTCCTAATTTTAAAGGCGACAGTTTGTCTTATTGTATGAGCCAAGACTGGTAACTGATGCTATCAGTAGTAGACATTTGGTTAGTATACTGTAACTTTCTAGTCATACAATACATCAAATCATTCATTATTAAAAGCATGACTAATAAAAATGATTAGTTGGTAATTTTGTCTGCATATAATTGCATCTTTAATGAAGCATAGGAAGTACAAAGAGACCAATTTAAGTCACACAATCATGAAGTTACTTTCAATAAATATTAACTGGGGCAATACAACATTCTGATTAATGTAACGGTTCTACGGGCTATTTTCTTGGGGCGCCAGCATTATTAAAAACCATCCGAAAACAATATTTCATCAAAATATGTGGGAAAATGACGAAAAAAAAAGGTCATTTATATGACTCACCCTATATTACTATTTATAAAAGCTAACGTCACGTTAACAATAGCCGGCGGGGATGACTACCTACTGACCTTGAAAATTAAATCAGTCAAACGGACCGAGAAAAGAAAATTTGTGAAAAAATATTAATATGGACCGTAGTCTGTACATATAGGCTTGGGGGGTGACACCGTGGGTTTATTTATAGTAAATGAATGGTTTTGATTAGAAAGCGAACTCTGAATGCTAGCTGGTGGGCATGTGTGTGTGATTGGTATACCAAATTATTGGTAGGGTAGCAGGATATGTTCTGGTCGCGTGTGTGCAGTTTTCAGTAATAGATTAATTCTGGGAAATTGACTCCACCAAAAGTAGATTTGAATATCGCGTGTGAGATGCAGTTTGCGGTCTCCTCTCGTTAACTCTTGCAATATTTTATAGTAGAATAGTGTAATGTGATGAGAAATATTACATGACTAATAATTTCAATGTTGACATTGAAATTGATGTTCCGTCGGCACCACTAAGGGAACTCTGAATGCTTTTAACCGATGATATGCCATCCAATTTTCACGTACTACATTATGAGTCAATAGAAATTGCACTTTTATAGCAGAGATAGACAGCCTACTACTATGGTTGCCATGGAAACCCCTACACCAATTTTCACACACTATTGTAATGATGAAATCATCGAGTAGTAAAGCTAATTTTAGCATTGGTCTATCCTCTCTTTTTATCATCATTATTAGTCATCACATAGTTCATGCCTACTTTTTCAAGGATACCCAACATTTTATTTATAAATAATTGAATGAAATTGTTGACAATGAGGTGCTGGTTTTTTTTGTATGTGATGCTGGCGCATCTGTTTGTCAGACACCGTGATGATTGCAAAATGATTGAGCTATGATTGAGCTACGTCGTCCGCCAGAATTCACACTTGCACATACACACACTTCACACAAACAAAGACATTTCATTCAGAAAAGTGAGAAGAAAAAAGGAAAAATATATGGCAAATAAAAACAAGTAAAAGAATCTGAGTTAAAGTGACCCAGATATCGCAAATTTAAAAAAATAAATAATTTTATTTTTCTGTTGAAGTTGTTGTGTGTGCTTGTGTATGGGTGAAATTCTTTGAATTTGTTGAAATATTTTGATGACTTTCTAAGATTTTTTTCTTCTTTTCTAACTCACAATAGACATTTAAAAAAATCCAGACAAAAACCCCCACTTCCCAAACTACCGATCCTGATTGAAAAATCTGCATGCTGTAAGCATATTTTCAAATATCTTTAATGGAAATTTCCATTTGTGGAAAGAAATGTCAATGCTTTTTCCTTATCAGCAGTATTATTCATTTTGTTATTATTTTTTATGTTTTATTTTTTTATGTTTTATGTTTAGAAATGTTTAAGATTAGTGAATAAATGAGTTTTAATATCACCATGTTCACAATAAGGCCACATTTTTTTGTTATGTTGTCCTCCACAGCTTTCAGAGAGGAGGGGCGGGCGGGCGGATTTTTCTTAAATTTGGTTAATTTTCTTTTACCAGCGGAAGCTCAAAGTTCAGCCAACATGAAGTTGAAATCACTCTAAGAGTCGCACATATGTTATAAACACTTAATTTAATATTCAATGCCATTTAAACTGTTTTAAAAAAAATGTGAAAAGAAGAAAAAAATGTGAAGAAAAAATCTGAAAGAAAAAAAAAAATCTGATTTAAAAAATAAAATCTTAACATTTTTTTTAAAAATCGGAGCGGCCCTAAATCTGACAAGCGGGTGGTCGAGGACAACATAACAATTTTATTTTTTGCCTAATGGTAGGCTTTGAAGCAGCTGCAAAGGTGTTGATTTTAATCAAACTAAGATTTCACAATAAGTTTTGCAGGCTTTAAATTACTAGAATTAGGCTAAGAAATCATGATTAAGATGGAGCACATGCATGCACATACGTTTTTCAACATACTTAACCAAATTAAATTTCAGCATATTCATCTATCACTTCATGAGACCAATAACATATTTTCAACTTGATTTTAAGACCGCAGTCGGTATCCGTTTAATCCTAGCCTCGGGCTATTAGTTGAATGAATGCATCAAAAGCTTCGCACGGAGTTTGTGTGCCGTACTACTTTCCCTCCTAAAAAATAAAGCCAATTTTATCTTTGAAATTTAGAGTTCAAACGGCATATGGCCCCTACTTGACTTTTACACTGAATTATACCCAATTGTGAAATGGGGTACGTTTGTGCCGCTGACAATTTGATGCATGGTTGTTCCCAATGAGGTTGTGTGAAGACGGCACATATTGAAATTTTACTGTGTGTAAAATGTTGTAAAAGAACCACACAATTTATGAACAAATTTGACAGAAAATTAATTCGATATGTTATACTACAAAAAAATTAACTATATAAACAAAATATTTTTACAGTATTTTCAAAAATAGTCCCTCTCTGATTTATTTTAAGTGTGAGAGTGATAATGGTCCCTTGTTGTGTGGAACAAAGCTTGATTTATCTACAAAAATCCTTGAACGAAGAGATGAGAATAGCAGGCCGGCACCTTATTGGGGGATTTAACCAAACAGCGCAGGCGTTGCACAGTAAAAGATTAAACTCCTCCGGGGATTAACATTAAAGGATTATGTATGTATTAATAATACCGAGACATTTTTTCATGTTCCAAATTCAGCAGTCTTGGTTGATGGATGGCTACATATCGAGATTAGATGGCGTATTTCAATCCTTGTTTTGTTTGGTGTAAATCCGAGCAAAAACTTCACCCAGTCCCCTGGGTGTGAGGTATAACAATATGTGACGATATATCACACACACACCGAGTTTTTAAGAGGATTTGCAGCGGGGGGGAGAGATTGTGGCAATTTGTTGCCGGCATATGTTAGAGCTTGCCAATTTCAATTTTTACCATGGATCTATCAAAACACTCAAGGTTTTTAATGCAAGGGCTCCAATTTCAGAATGCTTATTATTCCATGAATAGAAATATCCAGAAAATATGTAAATTCACCATCTGTTTTCTGCTCTCTTTTTATCAGATTTTAAATTTAAGCTCTAATCTGTCACATATGACCTATTTGTTCCAACACAAAAATACAACACCACTGACTTCCTTTATTATGGAATAGAACCTTTTAAATATGTCACCTAGTTTATCAAATGCTGTTTATATGCTTTCAGGGGTAGATAGCATATCATTTAAAATACTTTTTATATAGTATGGTGGTTTGAGTTTCATTTTATTTTCCAAGAAAGACACAAACAGCAATGGAGTCAACTCTGGGTAACTATACTAATAGGCCTCGGGGCATTATGTCAAGTTTTGAAGTTTTTAACACTTTACACACGGCTATTAGTTTTACCATATTCAAAACTGATTTTAAAAAAAACCTTTCCCAACTTTTAAGGTCTATCTCAAGGATTGCTGATCCAATACTAGGCATGTTTGTACTTATTTTAATGCATTTCTCATGTTGATTCCAAATATGGTAATGAAATTCAATGATTTTGAATTTTTTTGTGAGCAACCCCCCCCCCCCCCTGAATTGTCAGAAGGCTCGCCCCCTGCTCCCCAAATTAAATGAAAAACTCTTTATATTAACAAAATATAGTTGGTTATACAATTTCATAATTAAATAATGACTACATTTTCCTCCCATTCATTTTTCTTCCCCCCCCCCCCATCTAAGGATTCCATCCCTTTGATCCTTGAGTTAGAACAACAAAATGAAGCATTTTGATTAGCTAACTTCCTACAGGTATGGCCAAGAAAAATAAAAAGTTGTGTTGCCCTCAAGTGGCAAAAATTAAAAAATTGGGTCGGTCGGTCGGAAAGACTTTTTTTTTTTCAACTTTTTTTTTTCCAATTTTTTCCCCAATTTTTTTTGGCTGAAAAACATATGGTTTATGCCAAGACAAAATTGATATAGGCCCATATGTCAATTTAACTAATGTTTCTAGTGTGACAATAGTCTAAAAAACATTTATTTAAGCTTACTTATTCATTTCAAGCAAGAAATAGTTACATTTAGACACTTTTAATAAAATTTAAATCTAAAAAAAAGAAAAAAGTTTGACCTTAGTTTTTACGATTTTAGGGTCGGTTGCTGAGGGTAACATAACTTATTATTTTTCTTGGCCTTAGTACTACATCTCGTCATTCAAAAACGATTGTTTCAGAGAAGCCCTCACGTATTATAACGTTTTAAACTGACAACTTTCATTGGCACATAACTTTTTTTGAAAACGAAAATGTGTGACTAAAACATTTTTCTATAGGGCTATCTTGACCAACGTTATACATGTTGTCCAATGTCCTTACCATGCTTACAGAATCAACGTAAACATTGATTTATAGTCACATTATATGCTCAAGTCGAAAAGTAAATAAGTTAAATCTCATAGGAATCGATGTTTGACTGTGCTAATATTATGTCTTCTCATCTGAAGTGTTTGCATTACAAAGGTTATGTATAAAGTGAATAGATATAATACTTGGTCAATTAAAAATAATATTGATAGATATATTTTCAAGATGTATAATTTAACTATCAGTCCAGTTTTGTTTCAAACTATTATAATATGGTTAGCTTAACACTTTCCACACGACTATTAGTCTTACCACATACAAAACAGATTTTTCAGAAATGTTCCCAAAATTGTAAGGTCTATCTGAAGTATTACTAAACCAACACTGGGCTTGTTTGTACTTATTTCAATGCATTTCTCATGGTGATTCCAAATATGGTAATGAAATTCAATAATGTTGACATTTTTGAAACATTTTTTGAAATTTTGGAATGTCGTCTGCAGCCGCCTTGCCCATGGAAAGCGTAAACACTTTCCATATGGCTAATGGTTTTACAATATACAAAACAAGATTTTTTAGAAACCTTTCCCAACTTTCAACACATGTTTTTGGTAAATAATTCACCAATTTACCTTTGGTTGTGTAGGCAACGGCCAATATATGAATTTACCCAATTTTCACTATTTTTACCCATTTCACAACTTGAAAAAAGCTTTTTGAGTTCTATCTCAAAGATTACTGAACCAATACTTAGGCATGTTTACTCTTATTTCAATGCATTTCTCATGGTTATGACATTCAATAATGTTACGTTTTGTGAAATTTTGGAATGTCGTCTGTAGACACCTGCCGCCATGGAAAGTGTTTAAGTTTATTGATCGTATTGTATTTGGATATATTTATTCAGTTTTTCCCACCTAATACCCACCTTTATTAAGCAGTAAAGGTTACAAGATATTTTGAAGTGAGGGGCACAGAGGGGTATAGGCCTATGATTTAATGGGTTCTGCCATTGACACACCGTTAAAGGCATATTATGTGATCTTTTCCAGGGAGCGCCCTCTATTCATGATTTTTTTTAGAAAGTAGATTTTCTTTTAGATTTACATTTCTGATCATAAATCGTACTTACATTCCAAGTTACAGAGCGATACGATTCCTAATTACCTCAAAATCATGGTTTTAGAGTGAATTTATACTAGAGTAAAATAAGTTGTCGGTAATCCGACAGTTTATTTTCACTCTAAAACCATGATTTTTTTAGTAATTAAGAATCGTATCACCCTGTAACTTGGAATGTATGTACGATTTATGATCAAAAATGTAAATATGCAAGAAAATCTGCTTTCAATTTTTTTTCGATGTTGAGGGCGTTCCCTGGAAAGATCACATAATATACCTTTAAGTACAACTAATTGGGAGAGGGGGAAAGTTTGAGCTAATCCTGACAAACTTAACATATATGGGGAAAGCAGACTACAAGGTTCAGCCCCCTCCCCTTCCCCCAAATTCCAATCCAAACATGCAGAATTTACAGTAAAACAGTTAGTTAAATCATATATCCTTGAGAGATCTATGGTTAAATAGTACAGTTTAATTCAAATGACTCCATGTATGTGACTTGTGTACTGCTATAAAATCACCAACAATGTTGTGTGTGTGCTCTTTTCTATTTTTTTGTTGAGAATTAGGGATGTAAGTCTTAAAGCAAGGTAAACAGTGTTTAAAAACAAACAGCATGATTGGTTTTTTGTTACACTAATGAAAATATGACATTTAAATTGTTATACTGGTAAGAGACATAATTTGGATGTTGCAAACTAAGGATAGTAAAGTGTCTTGCATTATTAACGAATCACGATTAGATCATCACGCCAAAACGAGAGCGACAACCAGTTTTGTTGTCTGCCGCTACATACCACCATGAATTTCTAAGCCAATCACGCTAAAACAAAAGTGAACGGAACCAGTTGGTTGGTAGTATCTCTGTCAGACGCGATCGATCAACCGATCTATCACAATTACCTTCAGGTTTAGTAGTTACGCGTTTGTAACCTTGTTTAGTCATCGCTGGGCTATATATGCGGTAAGGTTAACCGGTGCGTCACGCCATCGTAACGCGTTTAATGCCAATCGGTAATGTGACTTATTTATAGCTCTATGTCATCTGTTGAGAAATCGCCCTTTATTGGGGGCTTTTCATTGAACGTCTGATGATGGTATGTATAGTACATGATGTAAGCTGAGTGAATATCAATAAACAAGTTAATTGGCAAGGAAATGCAATACAAATGTGTGTTTTGTAGTCTTTCGGCTCTTTTCCTCTATGCAGAAACTGGTGAAATTGACTCTTTTGAGGTTCAAACCTTAATTTGTTTAAACATTCACATATTTGTACTTACATTTTGTCAACAAGTCTGTAATTCACTAAGTTCCAAATCGGTGAATCTCCTTACAAATATGGAGATTCTTCTGATATCAAACTATCATGAGTGTGAAAAGAAAAAAATCATAGCCAAAAAAAGTGATCGTTTTGTATTCGGATACATTTTTGTACAATGTAAGCTGAGTGAATGTCAATAAACAAGATAATTGGCAAGGAAATGCAATACAACTGTGTGTTTTGTAGTCTTTCGGCTCTTTCCTTATATGCAGAAACTGGTGAAATTGACAACTTTTGAGGTTCAAAGCCTAATTTGTTTAAACATTCACATATTTACACTTTAATTTGATCAACAAGTCTATAATTCACTCAGTTCCAAATCGGCGAATCTCCTTACAGCAGTAAATTAAGAGCATATGGGGGCGCAGCATAAGACTTGCATTACGCAACAGGGCGCACTGTGTGTCATATGCACAATGCATGTGTGTATGCAAAAATCACTCATGTACGCTTGGATTACTTTTGCATGCGAAGAGATAAACAATGCATATTTCTCGCCAAATTTGGAACGGACTAAACTGTAGTGTTGTTTTAAAAAGTTGAAAATCTTTGATAATTTTCTTTTAAAAGGTTAGAACTTGAATTATGATGAAAACCTTATAAAAAAGCTTGAAGACTGACATTTGAAAAATTGGGTTTTGACAATTTATCATCCACTTTTTTTGTCTGAGAAAGTACATTTGCATTATAAGAATCCTTTTCCCCCCATCAAATGTTGGGGTGTGCTTTGTTTTGTTCATGTTTTTTGGGGTCAAAAATAAATTACCCTCTATAGTTTATAGTCGGTTCCAATTTTTTAATTTTTTTATCTATCCATGGGCAAAAGTAATCCAAGCATCATCATTGGTCGTCCTTGGACGGAACAATGGAAGCAGCTTAGTTGCTTCCATCATTCTTTCTTGGCTATTTGTTTACTCCATTGGTGGGCCACGCCTAGTGGAGGTATGTATAGGAATACATATTATGTGTGTGTGTACAGATACAGACCCGGGATGATCCCCTACTCTTTACGAAGGAGTCTGTGACCTTTTTAACAAGCTCAGGGGTAACTCTTCCGATGCACGGGACCACCATTTTTATGTGACTTTCAAACCATGAGGAAATTGAGACTAAGTACCTTGCCCAAGGATACAAACATGTTGGCCGTAGCGGGGCTTGAGCGCACAACCTTTGTATTGTGAGTCCTGCGTGCTATCCACTAGACCACACATGCTCTCTAATCAAAGCATACATACGCGCAAAAGTAATCCAAGCATACGTATGCGCACAATTTTAACATGATTGTGTCACACATATGATGCATGGTGCACCCGTTGCAAAATGCGAGCCACGCTTGTCTGTATTAAAAGGGGCATTGAGAGATGTATCGATACACTAAATGAGCAAATAACGTAAAGATAATCATCAACATAGCCCAAATCCAAAATGTCGTACAATTCCAACATCGCCTTCATGCCAAAATAAGCAAATAATGGCACTTCGGGTTGAGATTTGCCGCGAATGTCAGTGAGTAAAACGATGCATAACTTCCGAATTCAGCACCTGAGTTTCGATATCATCATATCGAAACTAAGAAAATCATGACATTTTATATGATAAACGGCGAATGTTGGTAAACTGTTTCAGATGGTAGTTAGTATGCCTAAGGGACCGCTCATTATTTCCACCGGAGGGGGGGCCGGGAGAAAAGAGGGGGGGGGGGGGGGGTCACATGGTTTTGGTCAAGCAAAAGGGGGGGGTCATATGATTTTAGATTATCGGAAGGGGGGGTCATATGGTTTTGCATTTTCAAAAGTCAAAAATTTTCTATTGGCTATGGGTTAACATTATCGAATGGTCCGGAAAAATGGCCAGTCCAATCTAAAAAAGGGTTACATATGATGCAAATTTGAAGGTTCCGTCTATAAATAACCCCTTGGGATGATAGTCAACAGACGGCCTTGGGAAACCCCACTTACGCTATACTGATAGCATTTACACTTATAATTATGCTATCTGTGTATTTCATGGTATTTGTAGGTTTACGGGTCTCTCCCATTTTGAGTAATATTATTGTAAAAATATAAAAAGAATTATCCATGTTTGGATATTAGATCATGGCCCCTAGACCGTGTACGTACACGGGTCAGGTTTCATTATGGGTCTTCATGAAAATCTGTTTTATCCTGTCTTTCATAGATGTATTTCCAAGTATTATGAAAAGGTTGGCCCTGTATCTCATTGACTAATACTATTGTAAAAATATCAAAAGATAAACCGTATGCCTTGTACGACGAGGCTCCCTGTGTTGCGAAGCCAGCCTTCGTGATTCTTAGCTAAACCGACATGTTTAGGTTTACCTCCGTATATACTGAATGTGGTACATTTAAGGGAAACTAGATCATGGCCCCTAGACCGTGTATGTTTGCAAAGCACACGTAAGATCTAACCTGGTGTACCTAAGTACGATTAGTATCCACAAATACTACCATGTGTAACTTAACGTTACTGCAGATGATTAGTTAACCCGTAGGCTATCTCACTCCGTTTCCGAAGTCTGCTTGTACATCCTGCGCAGTGTACAAATGGCTTACTATAAGAAGTAACAGATGGGCTTATATAGTCACCCAATACCATAAATATAGTATATATGGTGTTTCCATACTGTAGACCATGTTCGAACACTATATTAGCCCTCTGTTGGTAATACAATGCCAATTTTCAACACCATATCTGAACCCAACATTAGCCCTCTGTAGATAATAAAATGCCAAGTTTTAACACTCATCTTATAATCACAGTTTTAACACTCATCTTATAATCACAATGTACAATTCTAAATAACAAAGTCATGAATATTTATAGAATTGCATCTTGATTTAATTGTTTGTATCACTGCTCTGACCCAAGACAAAATACCTAAAGAGATCAGAAGTGCCCATTCATACCTGCTGGTGTGTGCAGCGATCCAGGTCTGCCTGCATTGTTATTAAATGGCCAATCGATAATCATTGTTCAGTCATGTAAGTTTAAGTAGCATTGCCTCATCATTTGAGTACAGGGCATGTCAAAACAAAGTGTTTAGCCATGAAAAATATAAAAATTGTGCATGAAATACTAATAATCATGTTCAGCAATCTTTAATGCGCCATAAGAATATAGTTCTATCCATTTTGGAGCTTCCATTATCAAATTATGG
Source organism: Ophiura sarsii (assembly GCA_035610835.1). Lineage (NCBI taxonomy): Eukaryota > Metazoa > Echinodermata > Ophiuroidea > Amphilepidida > Ophiuridae > Ophiura > Ophiura sarsii. The sequence continues at coordinate 13,988,823 of CM069451.1, read as the reverse complement.
CAAATCTACTCAGGCATGTCAAATTCAGCTTTGACCACTTTTCATGTTTAGAAAACTCTTATTAGAATCGTCATTCAGTGTGTAATTGAACATAATCAATCAAATCAATAATAATATACCTACTAAATGTTGATAGTAAGAGATAAATTTGAAAAAAGAAGAAAAAAATTCAACCATAATATCCATCCATGACATAGCATCAAATATTTGAATTTTAACAAAACGTTGACATATCCTGCAATCATATTCAGAATTACAAAGTCAGTTTTTTTCAGACGAAAGTCATTTTCTTGTTCAAAAGTGGGCAAAGTTGGATTCACACTCTTTACTGAATTGATCATATCTCGGTAGTAAGAGGGTGAAATCACTGGGGTGAAGCGTATTTGATAGAAGACTAAAGACGCACAAACGGTCTTTTTTTTTAAAACAAAAAGACATAGGATGTTTTTGTAATTAAGTTTCTAGCTCATGGGGCACTTTTTGACACACCTGTATAGCGCACTAGTTTGAATAATGCGTTATCCACATGTGTATTATATGTTTCTTAATAATCTGAACATTTTGGGTAACGACATACAGACCATAATATATACCGGTAATATTACCCTGTTTTGAAATATTACATATGATTAAATTGCATTAATTAATATCAAATATTCTGCTTGCAATTAACAAAACACACACTCAAATTTGCCATATGAGTGCCCCAGACTGCCCCATGCATCAGAGACAATCCCATTTTATAAGCCAAACATACTTTGCCACCACTATCAAGTGGTCCATATAGCATGTATAATGAGTTCAATACAATAGGGTTTTCCTATTGGAGTGAGACGAGCAGGGACAATCTCATCATGATTCTATTATCATGTTAATGTATTCAGATTCAACAATGTGCTTGATACACCTGTTCAAAACTCCCGCCGGCCAACAGACACTATTCCATGGCTATACAAAAGTGGCAGGATTATAGCATTAAGCTAAGTTTGTTTGCGATAAACATATTTTTTGAACATGTTTTACAATGTAAAGGAAATGGATCCTCTTTATAATAGGATTTAAATAACAATAAAGTTCAGCAATGTGATTGGAAATTTGTTATTTCTTCTACTATTTCCATGCTGAGACTAATAATACTACATGTAGTGACATTCTTGTCTCAAAAAACGTGCCCCATGAGTCAATTTTCATATTTTTCATTGGCTAAAAAATCATGTTTCACAATGGGCACTTTTTTAGACACCATCATACATGGTGTCCAAGAAAACCACAATGTGCATTTCATAGGAGCAACAAAAACATACTGCAAAGAGATAGTGAGGAGACAGAAGCACAGAAGGAAGAACATAAAGAGGATTAGAAATCTAACATAAAAGAGATGAGTGTTGATGATAAAAACAAGGGTAACAGGTCATTAAGAAAAACATAAACAGACTAATACACGTGAATAGAACAAAGTTTGTTGACATGTAAAGAGGCAAATGCATGATCGCATCATAATAGAAGTAAGTGAGAATACCTAGAATCAAGGGATGAGCTAAAGTAATAGAAGTAAGTGGTAATATACCTAGAATCAAGGGATGAGCTGAAAAAACAAAACAAACGCTGTCAAAATGGAGGGGTATGGACGGACGGGGGTATGAAATTAAAAAATATAGAAAGGGAAAGATCAACTACCCCTGCCCGGGTCCCTGCTGCCACAAATCATCCCCCATGAAATGTCAAACTCTATGTATACAAACAATTGTTTGTTATCCCCCCCCCCCCATTCACAGGTCTGTCCTCCCTCATGCCCCCCCCCCCCCCCCAACCCCAACATATTAAAAACTATGTGGGTATTCAATGCAGAAAGTCTCACATGAAATCAACCTACGCTTCGTGAGCCTAATTTACCACACTGAACTGTGTATCTGGACTACTGGACTCTTCCATTGCACTCAACAGGGGTACACACAATAATTACCGCTTGAAAGATTTTTTTCATGATAAACATTTATTTGTAAGCAATAAAACAATTCAGTAATATCAAAGACTTGGTAATCGAATTGAAACTGGGCGTCAATTCCAAGAATACCTCCTGAAAATAGAATTTGTCAGTTGTGTACCCAAAATAAGGTTGAGGACGAGTTTCACTTTGTTATGAAGTGTACGGCATATAATCATCCTCGCAGTACACTATTATCATCTCTTCAGGGATGTTTAAATATTGATATTAATTCGGATGAGTATGATACTTTTATCAATATTATGTGTGCTTCTGATTTTGATATTGTTAAAATAATTGCTAAATATGTTAATGCTGCGTTTGATATTCGTTCTATGGTGCAGCAACATTAGCTTGTCTCATGCATGATATGTAAATTGTATTCATGAACTGAAGCGCATATATATGCGCATTGTACTCTCTGTTATGTATGTTTTCTACATTGTATGTGTGCTTTTTGACTATACCTGTATGTTGGGTTTTGTATGTCAATAAAATTGAATGTGACCCAACATGAGCAAATGAGGCAGTAGCTAATTTGATTTAAGAGGACAAATGTGGGACAAGGTCAAAATGAATCAAATTCAGAACAAGTCATATTTCTGATCTTTGATACATCCTGTATCTAACCAAAGACTCAAATTCATGAAAATAAAGATTTAAACTACATTTTGAGGTTTTTAATTTTCATTTACTCCAATATTGATATGTTAACAAAGCCACAACTTTAATTGCCAATAAGTTGAAAATTTGTATGAGATGTTTTGAGACAAAGTGATTTTTAATCATTTGTAATTTTGGTTTGGATGTGATATTACATTGACTTTGGTACCTGGATGTCCCTTAACATATACATATTATCATGATATCGATATATATTCATATTTCCCTCATTGTGCCTTATTTACTCGCGTTGGGCCACATATTACAGCGTCAAATGTTGAATACAACAATTATCGTGAGGTATTGTGAAATATGTAACATGTACTGTATTGTATTGTATAAGGGTAGGCTATTTACAGGCCTTATTGGCTTTTCAGCCTACTCCTCCATAAGCTTTTGTTGTGTTTAACCCCCTGGGCACTACCTGTCTTTCGTACAATAATTCTCATTGGTCAATTACATGATATAATCATTTTGATGACCAATTACAGTTTTGCTTATAAATATTTGATGCTAATATTTTTGAAAATTGTAATTATTCTAACGATGTCACTGATTGGCACAATATTTGACACATTCTAAATTTCAACCAATCGGCCGGTAGTTCTCAGGGGGTTAAGTTTTACATTGTTGATGTAGTGTTGTTTTATGGAAAAAAATTTGATTTGAATTATGATTTTAGATTATCGGAAGGGGGGGGTCATATGGTTTTGCATTTTCAAAAGTAAAATTTTTTCGCGCGCTACGCGCGCATTTCTTGCATCACACATCTTGTCGTCATCTCATCTCGTCATTTTCATTTCTCCCCCCCCCCAATATGAATAACCTAACTACGTACGCCACTGTAATTTGCAACAATAATTACAACAATGCAACATTTTGACTGAATTAAATTTTACAAGTGGTTCAATATTGGCTCATTTGTAATGGCATATTCCAATGACAAGCAAATACAACTTTACACTCTTGTGTCCAAAAATTAAATAAAAAAAACCACTTCCTGTGTCAGCAAACTTTTTGTTTCTTTTGTGGTCAAACAGGACAAATCTGAAATCTCCAGCCTTTGATATCTTGCCAACTTCATGGGCATTTAAAAACAAGCATCATTGATTACTATTCACATTTCTATCAAAACTTCAAGCTCATTTGATTATGTGCAGTGGCGATTGTTACCTTTATAAAGTTTTTCATTTTGTATACACAGGACGGGACACAGGAAGATCAGATGAATACAATTATTGACTGATAATGACTAATCATAACTAGTTCACTACAATACTTATTTAACTCCAGAGTACCAATGATGAAAACAGAATAAACAACCAATGCACTCACAGTTGATTTCTTTCAACTTGTGATTGCAGTCCACTTTAAACTTTAAATACTCATGCATAAAAGGCAAAAAAAAAAACAGGTTTGTCTCAGAAAGCCACACGCAGAAGTTTTTCAATTGGCATTTCAAGTCATCACTTTTAAAAAAAGTTTTTTTAGGTTTGTGAGACTTTTTTAAAGTCAAATTGGGGCCAAAAAGTTTTGATTTTTTAGGTCATTCATGGTCACTAAAAAGTGGCCTGTATAAAATGAAGAAAAAAGGAATATTTGTACTACATTTCGCATAGCTTTTTTTCCAGGAAAAAAAACCCACCGCATTTCGCATAGGTTTTTATTTTTCCAGTTTCCTCTGAGACAAACTTGTTTTTTTTATTTGGCGTACAAAATGTTTTTGTTGCAAACACATGCCTTTGTGTACACCAACATGAAGTTTTTCTATTGTGATTTCCATATGATATGACTGTATGGACTGCATGCAAATCGGTGAAAAGGCGGGAGTATAATATTTTATTCCATATTTGTATAAAACAAGCAAGATAAAAAAAAATCAAGGTTTTGTGGTGGGGGGGGGGGGGGGGGGGGGGGGGGGTCATATGGTTTTGGTAAATCACACAGGGGGGGTCATATGGTTTTTATGTGATAGGAAGGGGGGGTCATATACTTTTCTGAGGTGGTTTGCCTTTGGCTCCCGGCCCCCCCTCCGGTGGAAATAATGAGCGGTCCCTAAGTATTACTTTGATGCAAAAAACTGATTTCCAGGATAATTGAGGGCGCACTCCCATACGTATCTCTCAATGCCCCTTTAATTCACTGCTGTAAGGAGGCTCGCCAATTTGGAAGCAACTGAACTATAACAACTGGTTTGTTTCTAAAGCCAAAACAAAAAAAGTTATGTTGCCCTCATCCGGCCTGGTCAAAATTCCGAGAATGTGGGCCGGGTATTTTTTTAATTTTTTTTAAAGAATTTCTTCTTTTTTTTTCTCTTTTTTTTAAGATTTTAAGATTTTTTTTCAAGATTTTTCTTCTCAAGATCTTCCAATCTGTGAAAATTGCACAGAAGAAACCAAAATATTCACCATTGGGTTGAAAATACATCCAGTAAGTGTTTTTCTTAGTATCTTCACACATGTTGACTGAAATAATAGGTATAAAATCGTTGATTTGGTAAAATTAAAAAAAATTAAATTAAAAAAAATCCGGCCGGCCGACCTTCCCGATTTTAGGCTTGTGAGGGCAACACAATTTTTTTTTTGCCTAACAATAGGTTTTTTTTACAGGCATGCCTCCTTTCTGTATCCTTTCTTGATTCCTATATTCAACAGGAGAAAAATAATCTCCCAAGTACAGTTCCAGTCAATAATATCATCTCTCCACAAGTTTTGGACACAATTATATGTCTGAATAAACACAGCCCAAGGGCCGAATAGTCCTCTTGCTGTATATTATATTGTTTTTTATCACCCAGACTTAATTATTTGTCAATTTCATAACGCTCGCTAAGTATAATTTTGCTTACCAATTGGGTGTCTGTATAAACAATGCCATTGGGATGTCTGTCTGCCATCCTTAACACTTTCGACGCAGCTATTAGTTTTACCATATACAAAACAGATTTTTCAGAAACCTTTCCCAATTTCAAAGTCTTCTCTCGAGGATTACTGAACCGATACTAGGCATGTTTGTACTTACTTCAATGCATTTCTCATCATGATTCAAAATACGGTAATGAAATTCAATAATTTGACATTTTTGACACATTTTGTGAAATTTTGGAATGTCGTCTGCAGCCCCCTGCCGCATGGAAAGTATTAATACTTATTCTGGATATAATATTTTAAGATACAGTGCTGCACTGTTATTGTTATCATCCATATCATTTTGTGTGATGCATATTTGGATTATTGCAGATGTTTTTACTGTTTTCTGTAATTAGGCCTTGTTGTTATTTTTAACACTTACCACGCGGCAGGTGTCTGCAGACGACATAACAAAACTTCACAAAATGTTTCAAAAATGTCAACATTATTGAATTTTATTAGTATATTTGGAATCACCATGAGAAATGCATTGAAATAAGTGAAAACATTCCTAGAATTGGTTCTGTAATACTTGAGATAGACCTTGAAAGTTGGGAAATGTTTCTGAAAAATCTGTTTTGTATTTGGTTAAACCAATAGCTGCGTGGAAAGTGTTAACAAAGAATTATTCTGTAATCTGCACAATGTTAGAGTTGTGTCGGTAGAAATTGGCACTTATGGTTGAGGTTGGCACTGTCGGTTATTGAATCCCCATTGTTTTTGGGACACAACATCACAACCCCCCCCCCCCCTCAACCTCTCTCTCAAGTTTCCTACTCAGTGACAATTCCCAAAAGTTGATTTTCAAGTTCTTGTCGGTTCACTCTCATTTTTTGCCCCCCCCCCCCCCTCATGAAAAACCTAGCTACACCACTGCTAAAAAATAATTTTTCGTCTGAAAATATTGCAACACTTTTAAATGCACCAATCTCTACTTGACCAAAATAAGGCCCCCCCCCCAAAAAAAAAAGTTGACTTGCCCTTTCCGACCGACTCAAATTTTCGGAAAACTAGGGTCGCCATTTATTTTTTCAAAGTAAAATTTTTTTTAAATTTTTTTTTAAAGAAGCACATAAACAATAAAGAAAGATGAAAACGTTTTTTTGAGTAGTATTTGCTTGTTTAAAAATCAAAAATCAAAAATCAAAAAAATCTTTAAAACGTGTTTTTGTGTAGTATCTCCCTGTTTAAATTTAATTTAATTTAATTTTAAAAATCCGACCGTCCGACCCAGACTCTGGCCCTGAAAGGGCAAGTCAACTTCTTCTTTTTTAGGACTAAAAGTATACAGTATTTGCATCAATGGCTATGAATCATGAGATATGATATTTTATTTACCAGGTTATGAATTTCTTCCAGACAGTTCTGGTTCATGTTTGCTTTAACATACAACAAATCACTCAGATAACACTTAACACTTTCCATGTGGCAGGCGGCTGCAGACGACATTCCAAAATTTCAAAAAATGTTTTAAAAATTGCAAAATTGTTGAATTTCATTACCATATTTGGAATCTCCATGAGAAATGCATTGAAATAAGTACAAACATGCCTAGTATTGGTTCAGTAACCCTTGAGAAAGACATTGAAAATTGACAAAGGATTCTGAAAAATCTGTTTTGTATATGGTAAAACTAATAGCCGCGTGGAAAGTGTTAAAGTATTTATTCATATTATTTATTACTAGTCTAATTGCATTTTAATACTGTGTATATTTATGACTGTTCTAGATAGTCTTCAATATTTGATTTACTTTTCATTTATTTATTGTTAAAATATGATGGCTGAATAATATCAACAATAATAAATGTCAAACATTCTGCAATCATAACCATAAAAGGCTTTGCTAGTAAGCGAAGATATCAATTGAATAGCAGATTTTATTTTCATATTCAAACACCGTTTCCCTGATGCTGCAGAAAGATGCTGGCAATATACGTTTTGCATGAAAACAGCCATATTAATGTGTCAATTTAGTAAAAAATAAAAACATAAAAACCTCCCATCTTCACTTTTTGAAGGCAGGTGCTACAAGAATCCAATAATTCGTTTTAAATGACCGAAGAAGAAAAAAGTGGGGTTGGGGGAATTGAAAAAGATTGCATAGCATAGCTTTAATTTCTTCCCCCTCCCCTACTCCTTGTTAAATCTAAGATGACATCCCTTCTTACCGGCATCTTGACACCATTAATCGTCTATGGATGTGCAACTATTCTATCTTTTTCATCAACTCTAACTGGGTTAATAATACCCACACCATAACAGATAATTCAGTCAGTGATAGCCTGATACATAAATAGTGAAATTCAATCTCGGAGATAATTTTTTTTTTTTCTCTCTCAGTGATTTTGTAATGTCTAACAGATTCTGTATTCTTATAAATGTTTTGAATAAAATAGATGGATTCAAGTAACAATTCTATTGGAAAATGTATTGCATCAGTGACAGTTATTGCATAGAAGAGAAATTAATTCCTATACTATAGTTCAGTTGGTTCCAAATTGGCGAAACCTGTTACATCAGCCTGTTACGAAAACTGTTACAGTGTTGCGCGCAAAACGCTGGCATGGCGCAATATGGCACGCCGCAGTGTCATTGTATGTGTGACGCCTGCATATGCCTAAATTGCGCTTAGGGGCCATATCCAAACTCCAGTGATTTTAAAGCATTTTTCTACCGATTTTACCCCGGTATTCCAACGAAATAGAACGAAATACCGTTGGAATACCGGGGATAGAACGAAATACCGTTGGAATACCGGGGTAAAATCGGTAGAAAAATGCTTTAAAATCACTGGAGTTTGGATATGGCCCCTTATAGGTCACCCCAGTCGTCCGGGTACTTTGTACCTTTTGCCATTGACAACAAACCAAACGATTTAACTACCTATCAATTTTACGATCTACTCGCCCATACCCAAGGGATCATGTAGGGGTGTGTAAGCTGTATAAGAGTCCCCCAAAGAGGCCTTTATTTACCTTTTTGGTTTGTGGTCAACGGCATGTGACGTCACTCCGTGGTGACCTATATGCTTGGATAACTTTTGCGCGTGGATAGATAAAAAACAAATATTTTTCGCCAATTTTGAACTGATTGAACTATAGACTTACTATTTGCAAGTGCTACGATGCATCCAACACTGATGGGCTTTATCAGGCAATTATATACAGTTATAATTATATAAATTATGTCCCTCTCCAGGCGGGTAGTTTTTTGGACATACATGGGTCTTGGTTTAATGGATACCTATCCACAGTAACATTACCCATAGAAATGGGTAAGGGTTTAACCCTGGAGCCTCACACTCCGTTCAAACACAATGCTGGGTATAGTCACATGATAAAGGCTATAGGATCCCTCTGAATTCCGAGTCCCACGCTTGTGACAGTTGAAAGCGGAGTCCCCCTATCTTTTCTTATTCAGTGATGGTCTATCGCCTATTATCTGACAAGTCAGTTAGTCCAATGATGTTGGACCCAAGCGTGTGTCTGTACCGACCGTGTAAACAAACAAACAAACAAACAAACAATGTAGAGCACTTGCACAAAACCTGGGGACCAGACAACTATATATTACACTGTAAGCATGTGTGGCACAAAAATGCATATTTAACCCCAACTTTCCTGATGGACCTTTTAAACCTGACAGTGCTACATACAATCTTGTACCGTGCGGCGGCCCTATCAATCTCGTGCCACACTAAGCGTGTGGTTCAACTTGTGAAAAAAACTTAAGTTTTTTGAACCTCACCCGTGTAGCTCAGTCGGTAGGGCATCAGACTTGCACGCACTCGGCCTGGGTTAGATCCGCGGCACGTGCGGAGACTGATTTTCCCCTCAAATTTGATCCGTTTTCTCCCCTGATAGTTTAATTCACAAAAACATGCCAGTACAGGGGAGTTAGGTTTTTTTCTCTTCGCCTATAATAGAGAAAATATTGCAACAACTATCATCCAATACCTGGACAAAATCTATTAATGGAACATCTAGTTAATTTATATCTGCATAAATATCAGTAAGGCTTCAGAAAAGTGTTTAGCACGTGTTGAACACTAAGTCCTGTAGGTAAAGTAGATAAACAGATAAATGGATTTTTGTTTAAACTGTTTGAAAAAAAGAAGCACACACACCCCCACACACACCAATTTCACATATTAGCAATTTCACAATATTTAGCCAGACAATTTCACAATATTTAGCCAGACACAGCAGCCTACAGTCCTCAACCAAGAGTAGATATTAAAAATAATAAAGTAAAGTGGTTATATTCTACATCTGTCCAATAATAATACACTCACCTATTGTTTTTATTTTCGTAGTCATGTATTAATACTTACATCAGCATTGGTAAAAATTTAAAATAGAATCCAGAACTTGCAAAGTGCTTAATTGCAATAAGATGGTTTCTCTAACAAGATAGGACTGCCATCACATTGTATGCAATATTTTCCATCACAGGCAACCATGTCTTGAACCAAGTTTATCATTATTCCAACAAAAAATGTCCAAACAGTTTAAATATTGTTTTATCTACAATAATGCTATCAGGGGAAGATAGCACCATGTATTAATATAGGCAACCATGTCATTAACCAAGTTTATCAGTATTCCAATCAAGCCAACTTATTCTAACAGTTTGTACATCAATGCATAATAATGCTATCAGGGGAAGATAGCACCATGTATTAATTTAGGCAACCATGTCATTAACCAAGTTTATCAGTATTCCAATCAAGCCAACTTATTCTAACGGTTTGTACATTAATGCACAATAATGCTATCAGGGGAAGATAGCACCATGTATTAATATAGGCAACCATGTCATTAACCAAGTTTATCAGTATTCCAATCAAGCCAACTTATTCTAACGGTTTGTACATTAATGCACAATAATGCTATCAGGGGTAGATAGCACCATGTATTAATATAGGCAACCATGTCATTAACCAAGTTTATCAGTATTCCAATCAAGCCAACTTATTCTAACGGTTTGTACATTAATGCATAATAATGCTATCAGGGGAAGATAGCACCATGTATTAATATAGGCAACCATGTCATTAACCAAGTTTATCAGTATTCCAATCAAGCCAACTTATTCTAATGGTTTGTACATTAATGCACAATAATGCTATCAGGGGTAGATAGCACCATGTATTAATATAGGCAACCATGTCATTAACCAAGTTTATCAGTATTCCAATCAAGCCAACTTATTCTAACGGTTTGTACATTAATGCACAATAATGCTATCAGGGGAAGATAGCACCATGTATTAATATAGGCAACCATGTCATTAACCAAGTTTATCAGTATTCCAATCAAGCCAACTTATTCTAATGGTTTGTACATTAATGCACAATAATGCTATCAGGGGAAGATAGCACCATGTATTAATATAGGCAACCGTGTCATTAACCAAGTTTATCAGTATTCCAATCAAGCCAACTTATTCTAACGGTTTGTACATTAATGCACAATAATGCTATCAGGGGAAAATAGCACCATGTATTAATTTAGGCAACCGTGTCATTAACCAAGTTTATCAGTATTCCAATCAAGCCAACTTATTCTAATGGTTTGTACATTAATGCACAATAATGCTATCAGGGGAAGATAGCACCATGTATTAATATAGGCAACCATGTCATTAACCAAGTTTATCAGTATTCCAATCAAGCCAACTTATTCTAATGGTTTGTACATTAATGCACAATAATGCTATCAGGGGAAGATAGCACCATGTATTAATATAGGCAACCATGTTATTAACCAAGTTTATCAGTATTCCAATCAAGCCAACTTATTCTAATGGTTTGTACATTAATGCACAATAATGCTATCAGGGGAAGATAGCACCATGTATTAATATAGGCAACCGTGTCATTAACCAAGTTTATCAGTATTCCAATCAAGCCAACTTATTCTAACGGTTTGTACATTAATGCACAATAATGCTATCAGGGGAAGATAGCACCATGTATTAATTTAGGCAACCGTGTCATTAACCAAGTTTATCAGTATTCCAATCAAGCCAACTTATTCTAATGGTTTGTACATTAATGCACAATAATGCTATCAGGGGAAGATAGCACCATGTATTAATTTAGGCAACCGTGTCATTAACCAAGTTTATCAGTATTCCAATCAAGCCAACTTATTCTAACGGTTTGTACATTAATGCACAATAATGCTATCAGGGGAAGATAGCACCATGTATTAATATAGGCAACCATGTCATTAACCAAGTTTATCAGTATTCCAATCAAGCCAACTTATTCTAACGGTTTGTACATTAATGCACAATAATGCTATCAGGGGAAGATAGCACCATGTATTAATATAGGCAACCATGTCATTAACCAAGTTTATCAGTATTCCAATCAAGCCAACTTATTCTAACGGTTTGTACATTAATGCACAATAATGCTATCAGGGGAAGATAGCACCATGTATTAATATAGGCAACCATGTCATTAACCAAGTTTATCAGTATTCCAATCAAGCCAACTTATTCTAACGGTTTGTACATTAATGCACAATAATATGCTATCAGGGGAAGATAGCACCATGTATTGATATAGGCAACCGTGTCATTAACCAAGTTTATCAGTATTCCAATCAAGCCAACTTATTCTAACGGTTTGTACATTAATGCACAATAATGCTATCAGGGGAAGATAGCACCATGTATTAATATAGGCAACCATGTCATTAACCAAGTTTATCAGTATTCCAATCAAGCCAACTTATTCTAACGGTTTGTACATTAATGCACAATAATGCTATCAGGGGAAGATAGCACCATGTATTAATATAGGCAACCATGTCATTAACCAAGTTTATCAGTATTCCAATCAAGCCAACTTATTCTAACGGTTTGTACATTAATGCACAATAATGCTATCAGGGGAAGATAACACCATGTATTAATATAGGCAACCATGTCATTAACCAAGTTTATCAGTATTCCAATCAAGCCAACTTATTCTAACGGTTTGTACATTAATGCACAATAATGCTTACAGGGGAAGATAGCACCATGTATTAATATAGGCAACCGTGTCATTAACAAAGTTTATCAGTATTCCAATCAAGTCAAGTTGTACTTATTCTAACGGTTTGTTTCCATTAGGAATTTATTCAAATGAAGTAGAATGCCCCATCAAGTATTAGAGAGTAGTTTATACATTAATGCACAATAATGCTATGAGGGAAGATAGTATCATGTATACGACTTTGATATAGGAAAGGTTTCTATGCCATATTTTGATTAACGCAAATCTGATTAACGATAGTTTTAACCCAATTTCTTAACTAACAAGTACATACCTATCGCTCATTTGGTTTTCATTAACGATTTGTATCCATGAGTGGTTTGGGACCCTATAAGGTATCACAGTTCAATCATAGTGATGATTGACCTTATTGTGAGATCTTATATAAAGGGTTCAACAAAAGAAAGTATACCACTTTGTTTATGTCATTTTGAGTAACTTTCAATTTGTTTTTGTCCAAACAGGCTAAATAGGCATTTAGATGAATCCTTTAGGCATAATTTGATACCAAATTTGCCCCCTAACAACAAAGATAAACCATAATTAACACCATTTAAAGGAAAATATCCCATTTTCAAAAGTCGTATTTCCAATACACAGCACGAGAAGAATAGGCCAATTGTTAACACACACATATGCCGTATTTATCCCGTACTGATCACCGCGCATATCCCTCAATGCACGGGCTAATTCAAATGTAAACTGATGCATGGGTGAAGGATTTAAATGTAAAGGAATGTTATGGATGGGGAGAACATGGACAGATTAACCAAATCTTCTTGTGCTGTGTATTGGAAATGCGACTTTTGAAAATGGGATATTTTCCTTTAAATGGTGCTTATCATGGTTTATCTTTGTTGTTAGGGGGCAAATTTTGTATCAAATTATGCCTAAAAGATTTATCTAAATGCCTATCTAGCCTGTTTGGTCAAAAACAAATTGAAAGTTACTCAAAATGACATAAACAAAGTGGTATACTTTCTTTTGTTGAACCCTTTACATTTAGTAATGTAGTATAAATATAAGTTAGGGTTTTTTGTGTGTGATATTTGTTTGTTTCTCATTGTACCTGAAATTAAAAACACTTAGATTTGTATGTAGATGTTACGCATAAAAACAGGGTCAAAATTTGACCCTTTTTTTAGGTTGTGTGCATAATAGACTGGATCCTCATGTCTTCCCTATTTTACACGGCCCCTGCGAGGGTGCTCACATTTATAAAGATGGCGATCATATATAGAGGGACGTGGGACCCAGTCTATGTGCATAATTTGACCCCATTGTTTTAACACTTTCCAGGCGGCTATTGGTTCTACAAAATAAAAAAACAGATTTTTCAGAAACATTTCCCAAATACAAGGTCTATCTCAAGAATTACTAATCCAATACTAGGCATGTGTACTTATTTTAAGACATTTGTCATGGTGATCCCATATATGATAATTATATTCAAAATTTTTGACATTTTTGAAACATTTTGTGAAATTTTGGAATGTCGTCTGCAGACGCCTGCCACATGGAGAGTGTTAAGAGTGTAACTACTTGACACGTTTGTTAAAAAATCAAACAAGTTTAGCTTGATACAAAATAATTGAATACCATTAGCCACAAGCGTTGTGATTTGTAAATACATGATTTGTAAAACAAACAAAAGAAAATCAGTTAACAAATATTACAGTAACAAAAAAGTCAATAGAAAAAAATATCCATACAAAAGGCTAATGTTCAAATTTCAAACTATAGGGTGCACTACACTAAATGGGGTATCCCCTACCCTTAAGTCGGTGTTTAAAGCTAGAATCGGAAAGTGTGCATCACAAAATCCTCAATTTAAAAAGACTTGACAGTAATACAATTCCGTAAATGTCTATGATTTTTGATTAATTATGATTAATGGGACATCACCTACATGCACCCTGACTATAAACTGTGAATATCATCTAGATAAATGTTGAGAGATCTTTCAAATTTGTGCTTTTTACTGGAAACATTGCCGATTACGGCGATATTTTCAAGCCCGTCAGAGAGATAGTCAACTCCATGGGCGTATTTTGGAAAATCGAGCAGGCTCACCTACCTATTTTCTTCACTTTTTGGTGAGAAAATGTGATAATCTTTAAGAAAAAATCACTCTACAAGGTCCAAGTTCGCAATTTTGTGGTCTATAACAGAGTTTTAATATCAGTGTTTTTGTACATATCCCAATGGAGCCCTATTTAGTGGTGTGATCCCTAGGCAAAATTTTTGTTGTTGTTATGTTGTCCTCGACCGCCCGCTCCGGATTTAGGGCCGCTCCGATTTTTTTACAAAAATCAGATTTTTTTTCTTCTTCTTTTTTCAGATTTTGTAATATTATTTTTTCACATTTTTTTCCACATTTTTTTAAAACAGTTTAAATGGCATTGAATATTAAATTAAGTGTTTATAACATATATGTGCGACTCTCAGAGTGATTTCAACTTCTTGTTGGCTGAACTTTGAGCTTCCGCTGGTAAAAGATTTTTTTTTTTTTAAATTAAAAAAAATATAAACAAATCTGCCCGCCCGCCCCTCCTCTCTGAAAGCTGTGGAGGACAACATAACAACAACAACAATTTGCCCCTATATATGGTTAAATCCCCATATGGTGTGGATATTAAAGCACTTTCCCCCTCTATTTCATGTATTTATTACATTACCAAGCCATGTACTAATTACTTCTATTTTAGGACTAATAGTTGATACCAGTAAAGAGTCAATATCACCCTAGAGAGTGCCTCATACTGTAACATTAGCTCATCAATTCAATCAATTTACTAGTGTTATAAATAGATACGCCCTACAGGGTGAGTCAGAAAGAATGGGCACCTTTTTGGCGAAAGCACCACAGAAATGTTAAGCCTGCTTATTCAAAACCAATTTCAGTGTTACAAAGACCACATATTTGGCTTTTATTAAAAAAAAGATATAAATTCGAACATTGCATCATAATGGTGCATATTTTTTGTTGATCCCGGTAATTTAAAGCCAATCCACGGAATGGCAGTAACACATAGATCGTGTTTCCACTGGGGCACCGCAAAGTAAACGCTTAGATTAAACGCTAAGATTAACGGGTAAGTTTTTAATCCCCCCTGTTTCTCTCGTGAAAAGTTACATCGATCCTAGTCATGGGCCACGACATTTGACCTTTTGTAATTCCAAACAATGCCGCCCCACCTGAAAAAGATTGCTTCACAATGTGTATAATACAGAGTGACACGGTTCACGGCACAAAACGGTAAGATTAATCGGCTTTCTGTTTCTATTGGGAAACTTGCTGTTTCCCCGGGGAGGGTACTCACGTATATTGGCCATACGGGTATGTGCGGCTGGCAAGGACCCCTTTTCACGCATTTCGGCCGCTCCTTACGACCCCCTTTTCATCCACTCGCAGTTCCAAAAGACCCCCTTTTCATCCATTGGCAGATCCCTTAGACCCCAAATTCAACCAAAAATCATAAAATGTGTGAAAATCTTATGAATTCGAGTTATGTAGCCTCAAATTTGGCCTAAATTCAGTTCATAAGGCAAAATTTTGCCTAAAATTCAGTTTATATGACACAATTTTGTATAAGAATTCAGTTCTCTAAGACCCCAATTTAGGCGACCGTTCAGTTCGGTAAGCCCCTGTTTTGGTACCCGTTCAGTTTGGTAAGCCCCTGTTTTCAGACTGCCCAGCCGCACACCCCTACCCTCTTCAAATTCGAGTACCCCCCCCCCCCCCCCCCCCGGCTGTTTCTTACCGGTTCCAAACCTGGTTTGTGAAGGTGTTTTGGATTTCCCATAATACCTATTCTTAACGGTATACTGGCTGTTTCCACTGGGCAAACTTACCGGTAATTAACGGTATCTTCCCCAGTAGGTCCGTAGAACAGGCCCCCATAGAAGGATGGTATTTCACACTATGACTTGGGAATACTTAGCAATCAGACAAGTTAAATGATGTTGCTATCAGCAGTAGACAGCAACTATAATAAAGCATGTAGATCACATAAGGCATACACAATGATCACATAGTTTATCAAAATACATCAAACAGTTGTCAAAGGACTTATGTATCATTCTAGTCCTTCTTTTTCTGTCAGGCCAAAAAAAAATTGTTTGATTGTCCATAGATCACTTTTAAAAGTTGGGTAGGTCAGTCGGGAAAAGTTTTTTTTTCATTTTTTTTCCTTCACACTTGCCTTTTTTTCAGGTACCAAAAGTAAAATGAGATGTACTTGTTGTGGTAACCAAAACGGGAAACAAAATCTTTTTTATTTTGATAAGTATTTTTATTTTCTCAACACTTAAAAAAAAATGAAAAATGAAAATTTTGATTTTCGACTAATATTTGTAAAAAAAAATGAATTTTTCAACAACAAAATTCAAACATTTTAAAAAAAAATTTAAAAAATTTAAAAAAAAAGTTTTTGGGTTCGAATGATTAAGAGGGTCAGGCGGACGAGGATAATCAAACATTTTTTTGCCTCATGATATGGGAATACTAAGCAACAAGACAAGGGAAATGGTGGTTGCTATCAGCGGTAGATAGCACTATATCAAACATGTTGATCCCATAAGGCACAATGATCACATAGTTTATAAAAATACATCAAACAGTTGTCAAAGGACTTATGCATCATTGTAGTCCTTCTTTTTCTGTCATGACATGGAAATACTTAGCAACCAGACAAGGTAAATGGTGTTGCTATCAGCAGTAGATAGCACTATATCAAACATGTTGATCACTAAAGGCATGCACACTGATCACACAACTCATCATATTAATACATCAGATGTCAATGGACTTATCATTCTTACGGCAACATTTCTTACTTTCTATTACTGCAATGTCAAAATACTTATATAAATGTATGTAAATAAGCCTCTGTGGCCAGATCAAAATAATAACTAGTTACTCTTCCTAACTTTAGGAAAAAAGGATGGGAACTTTTTTATTTGATTAAACAATGCAAAATCACCATTACCAGCATGGTATTGCAAGATTGGTTGCGTAACTTGAAGAGAATGTGACCTTTGTAAAATGGTTTTATTTCATGATTCTGGGGGTTTGGTTTAAACACAAAACCTGCTTTAACCCTAACCCACCCGGTGGATTTTCCAACGAAATTGTTTTCAAGCGAAAAAAGCACACACAACAAGAGGTGCCACGCCCCGGGGTTTGAACCCACGACCTCTCGGTTGGCGGGCGGACACTCTACCAACTGCGCCACGGGGGAAGCTGTGCTGGGCGAGTGTATTCGCCCAGCTATATAGCCCGGGGCCATTATTTCACACAAAAACCTCAGCGCCACGCGGAACCAGGATGCTGGGAAATGGGATTTCATGGGATCTGGGGCTGTAAGGGTTAATCAGGGTAAAATTAGAGAAAAAAAAGTGAAAATTAAAAAGAAGAAAAAAAATCGTTCCTTAACCCTAACCCACCCGGTGGATTTTCCAACGAAATTTTTTTCAAGCGAAAAAAGCACACACAACAAGAGGTGCCACGCCCCGGGGTTTGAACCCACGACCTCTCGGTTGGCGGGCGGACACTCTACCAACTGCGCCACGGGGGAAGCTGTGCTGGGCGAGTGTATTCGCCCAGCTATATAGCCCGGGCCATTATTTCACACAAAAACCTCAGCGCCACGCGGAACCAGGATGCTGGGAAATGGGATTTCATGGGATCTGGGGCTGTAAGGGTTAAGCAAATCTATTTATTACTAAGATGTCAGCTTTTAAAAAGAAGAAAAAATATTTCACAATTCCTGAAAAAGGATGCGTGAGGGGACGAGAAACTATTTTTTTTAAAAACTTAATAAACCTAATTTTTTAAACTTAATTAAGGAATTATTATGAATTTAATTGTTATGTGGTCATCATTCCTCATAGTTTTCTTCATCAGGCCAGGATTTTATGTTTTTCAAAGCATGATCTAAGTGTGTTTCCATTCAGACGACCATTTAACTAAACAATTTAAAAAAAGGGCAACATTAAAATACTGTATTTCTTTGGTGAACCATTGGAAATGACTGTGTGTACACTTACTCTTGTTAAGATCATCCATATTTTAAATCAGATTATTACATTAACACATTATTTGTTCTTCAACAATGTTACGGTAGGCTATGTGTCACAATGTATCAATAATCCATTAGAAATCAGACATAGCAAAAAATAGACAAATACAAGAGATGTCAAAATTGTGAAGTGTCCATCATTGTTTTTAGCCATATGTTTTCCTGCGTTAAGTTTTCTTATGTTTTTCATTACTACTACCCCTGCTGGTTTCGTATTTGCACAGACTTCAAAGACATACAGCTGGGCAAGTAACACAATTGTGAGTAATCGACAATTGTCCGAGAATCGTTGACGACGAAATATCGTGACTAATCGACAATTGTCAGTGTATTGTTCATGGTCGATTAGTCTTTTCACTGGACTTGTCACTGACAAATGATGCCACATTTTGTGACCTGTTCTTTGAAAACCTGAACAAAGTCATCGGGAGAGCACTAAAGATATAGCTCAATAAAGGTGGAAAATAATCAACAGACTAATGAACAAAAACATACAAATTTTAAAATGAAAGGTTGATTTTTTGCAGGTCGAAATAAGAAGTTAAATTTGGAAGTGTTTTATGTAACTGTAAAACATGAAAATCAGTATTTGAATTGAAAGGATTTCCAATTGTTTTAAAACTTTATCTAATTCGTGGTTACAAAGTTGGTCTTATGTAATAGTCTGGTGTCTGTCTACGGTAATAGTTGAGATATGGTTCATTGTTATGTTACATATGAGGCGTTAGGGGGATAAATCTCAGTTATAGCAATGGTTTTGATCGGGGGTGGGGGGGGGGGGGGCACTCGCCTTATATGGTATACAGGGATGCCGATTGTTCACCGTGTTGGACTATGTTGTTTTTCTATTAGACGGTAAGGCAAAAAACAAAATAAATGCTTGCCCTCGTCCGACCGACCGTGTATTACAGTCCGGACTGTGTCCTTTTCTTTCTTTTTTGATTTTTTTCCCCTTCTTTTTCAAGTCACGTATATCACCTTGATTGACCCCCATGTGACCCCATATGGGACATCTAAGGTCCTGTTTTGGACTTGGACAACAATGAAATAATGTAAAACATTTTTATATTTTTCTCTATTTCTGGTATTAAGGTACCTAATTTGGAAAAAAAATTAGAAAAAAAAATAAGAAAAAAAATTAAAAATCAGACCGACCGACCCTACTTTTTGGAGAGCATCTATGGGCAAGCAAACATTTTTTTTGGCCTAAGGGGCGGCCTAGCTCACATGGATACATGTGACTTCACCATTATGTAGTATATAGTCTGGTGTCTGTCTAGTAATAGTTGAGATATGGTTCATTGTTATGGTACATATGAGGCGTTAGGGGGAGAACTCTCTGTTAGGCAAAAAAAACCCACTGCTTGCTTGCCCTCGTCTGACCAACAGTGTACTACAACAACATTCAAGACACGTATATGACCTTGATTGACCCCCATGTGACCCCATATGTGACATCTTAGGTTCTGTTTTGGACTTAGACAATGAAAAAATGTAAAACATCTATGGGCAAGCAAACAATTTTTTGTTGGCCTTATTTTGATATTGTTTGTTGTATATATTTTGGTATTATGAAATCTTAAAACATGAAATAAAAGACATTGCAGCTATTACCCCACCCTGCTTTATGGGCAGAGGAATCTTTCTGGTAGGGTCGGTCGTTGGGGCGTTTTTGTTTTTTGTTTTTTTACTACGAGTCTGTCAACTTTTGAGAATTGCCGCAACAAATAGACACAGAATAAATATTAATAATTTCATTCACATTATCATCTTCCCCCAGCTGTGCAGGCGGCATAAATAAAATGACTCATTGAGTCATGTAAATGACTATTGTTTGATTGTCTACGTTTTATTCCGCTAGAAATATTTCTATGTGCAAATGTCGCATGTATTATTCAACCGCAGTTTCTTATCAAATTAATAGGAAATGGGATGTTGGAACTAAGGCTTTGTAGTGGGTGTGAACAGGATACAAAACAGCTAGCAAAACAAAGTAAAGATGGTTGCAAACCTATGATCATTTTGGATCACTCAATATGGTCTAAAATTGTGAATGAATAAATAAAAGTGTGTGTGAGCATATCCACAGCACCATCCCATCCAGGCAAGTTTCATTGATTTTTATCTTTCCATTTTTTTTTAAATTCCAAGGGCATCATACTTTTATTGATATCAACAGGACCTCTTCAATTGCAACTATACTCAAGGAAACAATTTGATTTTTGGATATTACAACACAGAAATGTGGCAAATTTACCAAAACATATCGGTAATACCCACATGTATAAACCATGACATATAGAGGTTTCCATGTAATCAGTGGCGTAGCTAGGATGTTTTCCGGGGAGGGCAAGATTTCCAAAAATTTCGTAAAAGGGTGCCCCACATTTTTTTGCAGTAAGCTCAGAAAATTTGAGAGCAGGGCGGGGGGGGGGGGGGGGGGGGGGGGGGGGGGGGGGGGGGGGGGCATGTTTTACACACAATGCGCTCAAAAAATGGTCCATGTTAGTTGTCATAATGCCTATACACAATACATCCGGAGAATGCACAATAGGGCTTGGGACCGGCCCTGGGGACCGGGGGCACAAAGGGCGTTTTAAGTTTTTTGTAATGCCCTATTCATTGCTACACCACTACATGTAATGTATCTGAAGCCATCTTGTTGGGAATACTAAAATGTGTTTAAGATTTCAGAAAGATGATACACCCGTTTTATGATAATATATTTTATAGCACAATTCTTGCTTAAACTGGACGTCATACACCAACGCTATTCTCATTTTCATTAACAATTCTAGTTTTTTTAAATTTTAGTAGCCACCCTGTGCGGCCGTAATTTAGCAAAACAGCGTAACTCGAAATATTGACTTTTTGAGGTACATGCATTTTTATGGAAATCGAGGGCGCTCTTTTCATCTGTGAGAGTCTCAAAAGCCCTCGACGCACCGTTTTGAAGATAGAGTAACGTATCTCAGCCTTATTTTGCAACTCTTAGCGTTTTAATATGGTAAAACAGCGTTACTCGAGTTACGTGCTTCAAAATCTAGTATTTTCTTGGCAAAACAGCGTATCTCTAAGTTACGCGCCTTTGTCAAACAATAGGTTTATCAAATTTGCGTGTATCTCAATGCCAACTGCACGTAATTAAAGATACGTTTGTTTGCCATAAAATTATATGAAATATACCATCACGTATCTTTAGTTACGTTGTTCTGCCAAAAATAAATGACAATAATTGGCGGCGAAGTGCACACGTGACTTGGTCAATGACATTGTGCAGCAGCCACTTGTGTAAAATGCATTGCCACAGCAGAGCCTATAGAATTCTGCAAATATCACTCAAAAATACAAAAGGTACACTGTATGTATATTAAATGTTGTTTATAATTAATTAATCCTAAATATAGAAAACGACGTAATAGAAGAGAGCCATGCTCATTTTCTAATAGGCTAAATAGGATAGGGTATTTATTATAAGCTTACTTACATTACAATAGATAATAAACCTAGGCCCGGGCCTAGGCCTACTGTACATTTAACTGATGAATTCGGAAACTTCAGGGTTCAGTTTGTTTGTTTACCTGCAGCTCAGCTCATGATTGATGCACTCGCGCATACATCGCTTTCGCATTGCGTACTACCCGCCTGCGATGGTTTACGCGCAAGACGCACTCGCAAAGAGCGCGAGGAACAATCACTGCGTTACTAGCGCGGCTTGTTTTGACAACGACACGGTAATACTACAAAACTTAGCGTTAATGTTGGGACCGTTACCGTAACGGAAACAAATCTAACAAACGTAAGCAAATTCAACAGCTTACTGTTTCTTAGGAGCATGTCATTGAATTAGTATAGGCCTATGCTACGATTTAAGACTAGGCCTACACCAATGGTCTATGGAGTAACACTCACGCACAGGTTCGTATTCAAATAAATATATTAACATCACTTTTAGGAATAATTCTGTTATACCCTACACACCAACATCGGTAGTTATGAATAGGCCTACTTCAGTGAAGGGTATAACAGAATTACTCCCACTTTTAAATAGGCCTAGGCCTAAACCTACCTAGTTTTTGGTTTGAACAGTGGAAGAATTAGCCCTATATGCTCACAGTTATGCCTTCTCAACAAATTGGTTAGGGCCTATCAAATTGGTTAGGGCCTAACAAATTCGTAGGCACTATGAATAACCTAAACCTATAGGCTTGAGCCTGGTCCCTGGATCTAAAGAGCATTAACTACACGTAGGCCTATTATAGGCCTAACATTCCATAAGGCTTTCATGGTAGGCCTATGTTTAAAAGCTGCCGGTCACATTTGGGTGTGTCTATAGACATGGCTCCTATTTTTCGTAGCGCACTATTCCTTGGACCCATCTTGTAAACGTTATAATAATTAAATAAATAGGTTAATAGATTTAGGTAAGTAGGGCTATGTAATGAATTAATAATTAATGCAATTCTATTAAACATTCATTTTTAAACTTGCATTTCCTGTTTTACAGGTGCTAGTGATGTCAATACTGATGCAAATGACGTACTGGAATCTCTCCCAGTTGGTAAGTGTTTTAAGGAAAATATGTAGGCCTAGCTCTTGTGTTGAGTAGCGTGCACTTCCTGGGACCCATCTTGTGAAAATTAATGCAATGATATTATTATAAACAAAAACGAATTCATAAATGAATAGCCTATATTTAATAATAAATATACAAATACATGATAGGTAGGCATACACAACTAAAAGTTAATTAATAGATACTCTAAATACACAAAGAAAGAAAAACAAACGTGTGAGAATAAATTAAGGAAAGGAAAAAAAGAAGACAATAAGATAGAAAGAAAGAAAAAATAGAGGACGGAAGTTAAATTTACAGTCTTTCTGATATTTTTATTTTGAACAGATGTCCAACTAAAAAAAAAGAGACCCTCAAAGATCTTAACAAAATATGCAGAAGAAAATAACCCACCAAGCTCAAATGGGACACTACTGGGGAATGAGGCGTCTGCGTTAAAACAGAGGTATCATGATGATTCAAGAAAAGTGGAACCACACAAAGTTACTGGTGAGTATGTTCCTCTCATTTTGGAAAATACCGATATTCTTGTTGCGAGTTTTGACTATATACCTTTCCTATTTGTCCCACGTTTATTTGTACCTACTATCTTTATTTTATTTTCCAGAATTGACAAATGAAGGGAATGGCAAAGCCAGTTTGGAGCTACCCCGAGATACACCAATCTCCGAGAATTGGAGTGATTGGAGTGATCCAGGTAAACAACTTTTAATGTGACATGGTAGAGGCCTAGTTGTTGACACGTATAATAGTATGTATTAAGTTATATGCATGTTCCCATAATTTAAGTATTTTCATGTTCATCATTTTAATTTCAGATGTTTACACTAGTACAATACAACATGACCAAACGGCCGACGAGGTAGACAGCGCAGGAAACAATGATATTGGTGAGTAGTACTTATAATATTGAACTTCAATTGTATTTCATTGTGATTTAACTATACACATACGAAGAAGGAAAAAAGAAAGAAAGAACAGTAACAATAATAAAACAATCAAACATAACATATTTCTCTTCCAATGTCTTGTTAATCAGTCGTGTTTGACTTATGATGTAAATGAGAGAGACATAACGATGGAAAAATACCTTCCGAAAGTGAGGGGAAAAGCTCTGGAGAAATCAAGTCTTCAATATGATACTTTTGTGGTATTGTATGAACTTACAATTTCATCATTTTAACTTCAGATGTGTTCACTGGTACACAAGAACATGACGATACGGCCGACGAGGTAGACAGCGCAGGAGGCAATGATGTTGGTGAGTAGGCCTAGAACTTACAGATTGAAATTCAATTGTATTGCATTGTGATTTAACTATACACACACGAAAGGAG
Source organism: Ophiura sarsii (assembly GCA_035610835.1). Taxonomy (NCBI): domain Eukaryota; kingdom Metazoa; phylum Echinodermata; class Ophiuroidea; order Amphilepidida; family Ophiuridae; genus Ophiura; species Ophiura sarsii. The sequence continues at coordinate 13,964,215 of CM069451.1, read as the reverse complement.
AGAAAGAAAGAAAGCAGGAAAAACAACAACAACAACCACAACAACAATAACAATAAAACAAATCAAACAGAAACATCTTTGTATTCCAATGTCTTGTTTTTCAGTCGTGTTTGACTTATGATGTAAATGAGAGAGACATAACGATAGAAAAATACCTTCCGAAAGTGAGGTGGAAAGCTCTGGAGAAATCAAGTCTTCAATATGATACTTTTGTGGTATGAACTTACAATGTGATGCTTATCTGTTTGTCAAATAAACATTACATTTTACCTGTTTTAAAGGTGGTAGTGATGTCGATTCTGATCCAAATGACGTACCAATGGAATCTCTCCTAGATGGTAACTATCTTAAGAAAAATATATAGGCCTATATTGTAAATTACAGTTATTCATTAATGTTCATCCTATGTGCGTGTATTCTTCACATAATATTTGTCCACATGCTTTTTGCCTTTGCACAGATGAATTCAATTATCATGATGATTTAAGAGAATTGGAACCACACAGAGTTGCTGGTGAGTGTAGGTTCTTCCCATTTTGGAAAATACTGCTTATATAGTTTTGACGACTGATGGCTATATACTTTTCCTATTAAGGATAGTCCCACATTATTTGTACCTACAATCATAATTTTATTTTCCCGAATTGACAAATGAAGGGAATGGCAAAGCCAACTTGGAGCTGCCCCGAGATACACATATCTCCAACGAATCCGAAAATTTGAATGCTCAAGGAAAACAACTTTTATTGTGACATGGTAGAGGCCTAGTTGTTGTTTCAAATTATATGCAAGTTCCCATAATTTAAGTATTTTCATGTTCATCATTTAAATTTCAGATGTTTCCGCTAGTACACAAGAACATGACCAACCGGCCGACAAGGTAGACAGCGCAGGAGGCAATGATTTTGGTGAGTAGGCCTAGAACTTATAGATTGAAATTCATTTGTATTGCATTGTGATTTAACTATGAACACACGAAAGGAAAGAAATAAAGAAAGCAAGAAAGAAAGAAAGCAGAAAAGCAACAACAACAACAACAATAACAAAACAAATCAAACAGAGACATCTTTGTCCTCCAGTGTCTTATTTATCAGTCTTGTTTGACTTATTATTTCCTGTTTTTACAGGTGGAAGTGATGTCGATTCTGATGCAAATGACGTACTGGAATCTCTCCCAGTTGGTAAGTGTTTTAAGACAAATATGTAGGCTTATTGTAATTTACAATTATTCAGGAAGGTCCATCCTATGTGACTGTATTCTTCACATAATATTTGTCTACATGCTTTTTTCCTTTGCACAGATGCATTCAACGGTTCATTTTTAACATTGCCCGAATCTGTGAGTTCAGCAATTCAAGATTTGCTGAATGAGGCTCAGTCGATCGAATCAGGTAAGTCTTTATTTTACAGTAGCTGCAAACTTGAGTTTTGTAGATAACTAATAATAGGCCCTTTAAAATTATGTAAGTGTTTGTGATAGTAATAAAATGAATGTTTAAGAAACTAACCATTGGATTTGATTATGTCATTTGATATTGATGCAAAGTGTTTAATGACTTTTATTTTAATCTTCCCTTTTTGATGTAGCTGCCAATAATGATGCGAATCCTGTTATTCTGATGGAGCACAGAACACAACTAATTACTGATTCACACAGTAGTCCTGTCCAAACACAAACAACTAAAGGTACAGAAACAAGTTTTGATAATGATCGTATAGATAAAGTGTAATTATCTCGCCACTTATGTCAGATATTAAATTTGCCTTACGTTAAACCTTGTCTGAACAGTGAACACAATTAATTTGTATCCTTTGCATGTTTTTTTTTTGCCACAGATGTACAAGGTCCTATTGGAACATATCCAGATGTAGGATCTGATGAAATGGATTTAGGCCTACATAATGAAGTTCAAGGGAGAAACTTAGGTATTTAAATAATTGTATTTGTTCTGTATATTATAAGTTGTATAAGCATGACTATATAGTGGACTGGTAAAGTCAGACAATAGATGATTGTTTTCTCTATTATATTATCATGATTATTCAACTGACGAGTGTGGGCGAAAGCCAACACGAAACAAATTTGTCCTGAATAAAATGTAAACAGTTTACTCACAATATAAATCCCATGTGGTCGAGCACTTTATCAATACTGATTTAAGTAAAACTCTGGATTCTATTTATATAATTATATAATAAAATTATCAGGTAATGCAATGCCCGTATCAAAAGTGCTCGATTCCTAGGAAGAGTGTATTATATATTCATCAAAATTAACATTTCCATTTCCACTGCATTCATGAACAGGTTATAATGAGCCTACTATTGAGATGCAACAACAAGTGCGTCCAGGTACCGTTGGTTTGGGAAATGATAAAGTGCCAACAGAGACACCTGAAGGTACGTGTATTATCTAACATTTTTAATAAGTATCTAGTGAAAACGTGAACAAACGATGTTAGTTAAAAGATAATAATTGCGTATGAGTTGTTTAGAGGTAACTGTGAAGAATAACAAAAACCTATTTTGTAACCGAGGAATAGCGCGAGGGGCGTTGAAGGACTGGTAAAGTCTGAAAATGGATGATTGTTTTCTCTATTATATTATCATGATTATGTTATATATATATAATTATATATTTACTGGTAAAGAAGCAATCTTCTTGCAGAGTGCTCAATGCGATGCAGAGCGAAATATAAGTTAAACCATTTGGAACGGTAGTTGCTTATAATTATATATTTATCTAAATTAACATTTCCATTTCCACTGTATTTATGAACAGGTAATAATGAGCCTACTGTTGAGATGCAACAACAAGTGCGTCCAGGTACCATTGCTTTGGGAAATGATGAAGTACCAACAGAGGCACCTAGAGGTACGTGTATTATCTAATAAACTGTTTTAAGTTATTATCCTGATTTATAACCATCAAATAAAGTAATGATGTATTATTAATTATTCATTTAACAAAATTACACTTTACGGCAAATTAATACCCATTACAAATCAATCAGTCTGATCAAAAATCGTGTGAGAGAACCACTCACACGTTGCAAATACGCCATCCGTTCGTGTAACGCGGTGGTTTTGTTCTCCGTTAGTGACTTGCGCTTATTTGTGCGTACTAGTTAAGGACGGCATTTGATTGGGACGCATGTATCGCGTTTATCCATGAGGTTTTGAATATCGATCAACATTATAACAAATAATGTAAGACTATCAAAATTGTAATTACCATACCAATTTTCACTTCTGCAGGCAGAAAGCGGTTCCGAACTACAGGTGAAAGACAGGAACGAGATAGAGACAACCACGTTCTGCTTCCACCATGCACCAATTGCAGGAAGAAATGCACAAAAAACTTTAATCCCCTTCAGCGGGAAGAGATTCATAACAAATTCTGGGTTATGACGTACAACGAGAGGAGAAATTTTGTAGTACATCATGTAACTTCGTCCAGTAAACAATGTACTACAAAAAATGCAGATACTTCCCGTCGAGACTTCAGCCTGAAGTGAAGGTTAGGTGAACATGACGTCTGTAAGACGTTCTTTCTTCATACGATAGGATATTCTTCTGACTACTTTGTTCGCTCCGCATTGAAAAATGTTGAAAAGGAAGGAAACGTGGTGCTGGGGTCCAAATCCGATGCCCGTGGAAAACACACCCCCTACAACAAATTCAGTGAAGAGTACCGAAAAGTAATAACAGATCACATTGAGAGTTATCGACCACAGGTGTCTCACTACAAACGAGAACACGCCCCGAACCGACGTTATTTGCCTTCTGATTTGTCAGTTAACACAATGTACCATACTTTTATTGAAATGCAAAGGGAGGCAAACGGAGAGGAATGCTCATACTCTTGTTATTTTAAATTGTTCAAAGAACGGAACATATCTTTTTCTATTCCTGACAATGATCTGTGTGACGTTTGTTTGAAGCACTCTAAAGCACACCCAGAAGAAGACCACGACTGTTCTACCTGTGAGTGCTCTTTTTGTGATGGGTATGAGATTCATAGGCAGAATTATAAGGAAGCAAGGATCGCACTCAAAAACGATACCCAGATGATGAAGGAAAACCCAGACAAAATATTGGTATCGACGGTAGATATGCAGAAGGCCCTTCTAATGCCAAAGTTGCCCACCAAAGACTATTATTTCTCTCGCAAATTAGTCTTATTTAACGAGACCTTTGCTAACCCTGGAAAGAACGGCGATGCCTTTCTCGCCTTATGGCACGAGAACGAGGCAGGGCGAAAGGCCTACAACATCACAAGTAGTTTCCTGGCTTTCATTCGTCAGAACAGAGATATACAGGACATAATCTTATACGCAGACAATTGCTCGAGCCAAAACAAGAACTGGACTTTATTTAGTGCCCTCCCAAGGATAGTAAACGATCCATCCTTAGGCATTGAAACAGTTACACTCAAATATCTCGAGCCCGGACATACGTTTGTGGCAGCCGACTCAGTTCACGGATCAATAACTACAACACTCAACAAAATTGAGCATTTATACGACTTTACTGATTTTAAGAAAGCCATCTGCAGCCTTACCCGGGTTTTCTTTGTTTCATTCTCGAAGGTGAGCATCAGTGTGTGGTCTAGTACCTGCACAGTAAGGCGTGCCCGTGCTGAAGAGATGGCTTTCTTAAGTACATCTTAATGGTATTTAGTAGAAGTATTCTACGTATACTTCTGACCATACTACTTTCAAAGTTGCCAATTTGTTTTGCCCAAACGAGGATCGCACAAACAGCGATTATTGTTTCATAAAATTCACGATATATTCCATTTACATACGTTCCGATTGTACTATGTATAAAACATGCAATGTAAACATGATGAAAAGCATATGAAAATGTGTTATACATGTAATTGATATGAAATGTGAACATGTGAACATGAATGTAAACATGATGAAAAGCATATGAAAATGTGTAAACATGCTGAAAAGTATATGAAAATGTGCTATATGATATGCAATGTTAACATGCTGAAAAGCATATGAAAATGTTATATAATGTTATGCAATGTATAAACATGACGAAAAGCATAATTTATGAAAATGTGTTATACATGTACTTGTAATTGATATGAAATTTGAACATGATGAAATGTTATGCATTATGTGAACATGAATGTAAACATGCCGAAAATCATATGAAAATGTAAACATGCTGAAAATAAATAACAACGGAATGAATTTAAAAAGGTGTACATCGTAGTGTTTAATTATATTTACAAAGGATATGCAATTAACATGCTGAAAGCATATGAAAATGTTATGTAATGTTATGCAATGTATAAACATGACGAAAAGCAGAATTTATGAAAATGTGTTATACATGTAATTGATATGAAATGTAAACATGATGAAACTATGAAATGTGAACATTATGTGAACATGAATGTAAACATGCCGAAAATCATATGAAAATGTAAACATGCTGAAAATAAATAACAACGGTATGAATTTAAAAAGGTGTACATCGTAGTGTTTCATTATATTTACAAAGGTAAACACTGACTACAAACCCAGGATATTATTGCCAAATTGGTGACTTTATTCAGCTTTCTTGTGAGCATTTATGGGCCTATAATTTATCGTGGGGATATCGTTGAGGCAGGGCAGATTATTGTATCGCGATATATAATATTTTATCACGAGCTCAATATCGCCCAGGCTTAACAAATAGTTTCTACGAGTTACGCGGGTTTGGCGAAAAATAGTAACCGAAGAATTACACGTAACTTGAGTTACGCTGTTTTGCAAGATTACCTCTGCGTATAATTAGATGTCGGATTTTTGGCAAACCCGCGTATCTGGACAAAATCAGCTGTATCTTTAGTAAAAATCATTTATTTTACTTGAGTTTTTATAAATACATAAAATGAAACATAATGCAGGTTTCTATTTTTAAATCAACTTCCTCTGTTAAATAATAGCGAAAATGCAAACACTCAAACTTAATGTGCTCATATCTCAAAAACGTCATTTTCGAGTTACGCTGTTTTGCCAAATTACGGCCGTGTATGTCATACTCTAAAAGCACATCATCATCATGAACTAATATTGATCTTTAAAGATGCCTAATTACATATCTCTAGCTAGATTGTGTTATTCATCACATAATGTGCATTAAAGTGCAGTTTAAGGTCGTGAATCAACTCATTAGTGCATTCCAGCCTGGCGGTTCTATGTCCGATGCATATCATACTTTTTGATTTGTCTATGTAACATGCACAATTATATAATAACATAATGGAACGCAAAAATATAATTATATAATGATTCATGAATCAATTTGATTGAATTTAGCAAATGTTTTTAGTAAAATATTTTGTCCTGAATGTTGATGATTGAATGGTACTCTGTTAAAAAGGGAGAATGGTGAGATAATTGAGCAGGGGAGGGGGGGGTGCTAAACTTTTCAAAAAAGGTAAATCATTTTTGAATAGGCCATTTCGCACGAGGCAGACTTGTTTAAAACTTTTTTTTGGTGGGAGTAAGGAGGGTAGGGGGAGGGGAAGGGGATGGGGATGGGGTTATGGGCCTGACTTAGCAAATAGTTTGTTCAAGCAGGTAACAAGGGTTAAATGTCAGAAGGAGTACAATTGAGTTTGCCTGGTCATTAGGCAAAAGGAAAAAAGTTTGCTTGTTCTCCAGAGCTCTCAGAGAGGAGGGGGGGGGGGGGGGGGGATTTGTTTCCTTCTTTTTTTCCCCTCTTATACCAGTGGAAGCTCAAAGTTCAGCCAACAAGAAGTTAAAATCGCACAAAGAGTTGCACATATATGTTATTAATACTTTGAAATAAAAAAATAAAGCCCAAAAAGTTCAATATTTACACTGAAATCCTCTCGGACTATTAAATCTCACAAGTACATGTGGGTAGAGGTAATATTGTCCTGTTTCCAGAAGATTTTCCCCTAAAAAAGCAAGAATTTGTCAACAACAAAATTATTTTTAAAATAAAGAAGAAAAAAAGGGAATAAATAATTAAATATAGGTCGGGACCAGGGTGCACGGTCGGTTGGTCGGTCGAGGACAACCATTTGTTGTTGTTTTTCGCCTTACATGGCTAATCTAGCAACACTTTCATAGTATCTGGTAAGAGCCAATGAAGGGCAATTCTGCCAACGGTTAACAAGGTTAATTTTGTTAACACATTTTTAATTAACCAGTATTCACACACATACAAAATATGTTTGGAGATCCTTGGAGCATCTAATCTTGAAATATACAATTAATTGCAGGCAAGCAGAAAAATGAGACAAACCCTCCAGAAATCTCCAAGTGCAAACCAAGGGAGTGTGTTGTCTAAAAAAACCATAACTATCTTTAGTTTCTCTATACGGAACATGTGCTTGAAACCAAATCAAAGCAATTTGCCGTTTCAATCATAACCCACATCTTTTGTTTCACAAGTGACACATATAAATTGGTTTGAAGGAGTAAGTCAAGATTTGTCTTGAATAATATAAATAAATAAAACAAATACAGGTAAATATATAAGACTGACGATAAATCAAAGATTTTACAGAAATCGTGAATTACACTTACTTAAGACGTACACCTGGCTATAAACGTGGCAGAGCCACTATGTTTAATTGAACAAACAGGTGATCTTTTTTTATGCAAACCGAAACGAGATCCTTTAATCCCCGGGCTAGTAAACGTATCTTGTCCGTTTCGCAGGTTAGATTTTGCCTGTAGACTCTGGCACCGTCTCAGCCTGTGACGTTTAAAGACATTTTGGTGCTAGTCCTGGGCATGAACAGGCGGTGAATAAACAAAATGGATAATGACAAGTCTAAGATTTAAGAAAAATAATTCGTTTGAAGCAAAGTATCATAATATGTTGGGTTATTTGCACATGCGATTTAGAAATCCATGAAAATAAATAAGAGATTTTGGGAAAATTCTCAGGGTTTTTTGAGACTGAGAAGACGACTAGGTTAGTTAAGACACACAGGTGGTGTTACTGTATGACTCACTATATGGACTAATATGACAAGCGGATTGTGGCAACATCCCATCGAACACACCTGAAATAGAGACATTCCACGATCGTCGTCTGCCAACGGGATTACCGGCGGGAATCACCGGGAATCAGATAATGAAGGAAATAGCTTGCTTGGATGTTGGATTGAGAAAGTGCCTTTATGACTTAAGGCCATGCTTTAAGGCTTGGTGGGGGAATATTATCTATTTATGGACGGTATTGCTAAGTATAATTAAGATATCTTCTTTGAATGGAATTGATGGCTTCCTGCATCGGAATTATGTTAATTATGTAGCAATTGTTTTAGAGATAAGTGTAAGAATGCTATGAAAACATTCTTCTTTGGAATGTATCACTCAGTTGATTGATATGGAATATTTTGAAGCTCTATAGCTCTAAGCCAAACTATTGCTCAAGCCTGTAGCTATTAAATCCCAAGATCTATTCTCAACATCAGACGAGTAAAAGAGCTAGTCAATTTTTATCATAATGCAAGTTTTGGGTTTGGAAGCCCTGGTTTTAAATAAAAATCCCTTTAAAAGGGATAACACAGACTCAAATATATTTTTTCTTTATTTTGGGAAATTTCTTTTCAATTGGAACTTTTTACATTCATACAGTATTTTATGGTATTTTCTTATTCATATGGATGATTTCTATGGGCATTTAAAGGGACACAATGTCATGTTGAATCTTTTTAATTTTAATTAATTTACTTCAGAATTCAAGATGGACACTAAAAATTGCCATTATTGTTGTTTCTACTAAAAAATTACCCAGCAAAACTTGATTGTTTTTAATATGTTGGAACTTACCACCCCTAACCATGTAAAATGCTTGTTGCGGCTCGACCAGCATTTTTGAATCGCAGATTTGTTGTACAAAGAGGGCTGATTTTTCTTAATCCTTATAGGTGTAAGTTCATACATGTAATACAATTGTAAAAATATACAAATCTCAGTTTTTATCATACATTTTTGTAATTGAGGGCGCTGCCTCCACCACATCTCTTAATGCCCCTTTAACAACACCTCTTTGCTCGCCCGTTAGACCATTTACCACTCCCAACACGTTTTTGGTACCCATATATAATACTCATGCATCATGCTCATGTAAAGTATGGTTTTAAAGAAGGCAAATCTAGCCCGATTTTGTTATTTTATTCCTTCCCATAAATATTCTTCCTGGTTGTTACACAACTGCAACTTCCTACCACACATCTCATGGCACAAACAAACAAACTACCCATGAAAATAAAGGCCCTGACTAACTGTTTGCAATGTTTCCATTTTTGTAAAACAATTTTTGCGGTCATTTTGAAGGGGGAAAAGAAGACACCCCTCCCCCAAATCAACCGACCCAGCCTGAATGGTCCATTTTATTCATACAACTTATGTTTCCCTGTTGCTAAAAGGAAATCAGTAAGCAGTACCGTATTATCCCTTTTAAGCGCCCATGCCCTTATAAGCGCCCACCCCTATTTTCCCCAATGACTACCAAAACGTAACACCTAATAAGTGCCCATCTCTTTATTAACTGTAACTCAATTTAAAAAATTAAAAATTAAAAAAAAAAGAGAGTTGTCCTCAGTGTGCTCACAGGGGGTGGAAAGTGTACATTACATACCGGTTGTCCTCAGTGTGCATATAGGGAATGGAAAGTGTACATTACTCAAAAATATTTGTACTGAAAAGAAAGAAAGAAAAATAATAATAATACTTTAAAAAAAAGGTAACTTAATAAGCATCCACCCAAAATGATTTTGCTAAGCGTCCTGGGCGTTTAATAGGGATAATATGGTACATGTATGTTGCACTTGTAAAAAATAATGCTTTAGGCAAAAACAAAAAACAAAGGTTTGTCTCAAATGACATGATAGACTGAAAAATATATGCGGTCTGTGGATTTTTTTAAAAATTTTTTTAAAAAATTTAGACCTGATCGTCATTTGCTTGGTCAAAAAGTTGGATTTTGCAAGATTTTCTTTGAGAAAATTGAAAGAAAAGAAAATTGAAAAGAAAAAAAAAATTGGAAAAAAAAAAAATTAAGAAGAAAAAAAATGAAAAATGAAAAAAAAAACCTAAAAAAAGAGCTAACACGGGCGGTTTCGGTCATTTGAGACAAACTTTTTTTTTTTTGCCTTATAAAAATAATGACAACTAACCCTATCTTAGCATATTTTGCCAAACAAATCCATAAGTGAGCTAACTGCGTGACACTGATACACCAGTCATTAACAACAAATTACCACAAGTGAATTGATCTCTGAGCTTCGCTTCGCTGACAATATTGACCTCATTTTAAATCATTAATTAATCATATCTTTTACTCACCATATATTCACAACAATTATGTTTTGTTTTAACAATTCATACATAAAATGACAAAACACAGATATGACAAAAGGTATTCGAGGAAAAGGTAATGCCATTATTACAATCATGACAACAAATTGCACAGACCAACCATTAAAGGGGCATTAAGAGATGTGATGGAGGCAGCACCCTCAATTACATGTACAATATACAAATATATGATAAAAACTGGGATTTGTTTATTTTTACAATTGTATTACATGTATGAACTTACACCTATAAGGGTTAAGAAAAATCTTTGTACAACACAACGTCGAGAGCCGCAACCAGCATTTTACATGGTTAAGGGTGGTATTCCAACATATTTAAAACATTGTTTTAATCAAGTTTTGCTGGTTTTTTTTAGTAGAAACAACAATAATGGCAAATTTTAATGTTCATCTTGAATTCTGAAGTATATTAATTAAAATTAAGAAAATTTAACATGACATTATGTCCCTTTAACACTTTCCATTCCAAATCTCAAGATTTATTGAACCAATACTAGGTATATTTGTACTTATTTCAATGCATTTCACATGGTGATTCCAAATATGGTAACGAAATTCAAAACATTTGACATTTTTGAAACATTTTGTGGAATTTTGGAATGTCGTCTGCAGACGCCGGCCTCCTGGAAAGTGTTAAAACAAAATACAAATAGATGAATAAGATTGATGTTATGAAATGAATTAGGGTTGTTTTGCTTTTAAAGAAAGCTTACAGTCTTTTTTTATAATCAACACGTTTTAATTACAATCCCGCACCAAATGAGCCCACAGATGATCTAAAATTCAACCTCGTCTCTGATAATTAAAATCTGACCTCATTAACATCATTATTATCAAAATTTCATACTCTTTCATGACTGGAGTACCATCATTTTGTAGTCATCAATTTGTAACATCATTTGTAATTAAATCCGACTTCAATTTTGAACCAAATTTCAAACTCTTTCATGACTGGACCGCTGTTTTTTTTGTAGTCATCAATTTGTTACATCTTTTATGGCCTATAATCTGCTTTAGTCACGATATCATGATATACACACTCAGTGATGGGATGGGTCATATCCTTACTATATATGAGGCCGCCTGTATCCGACTCGCCGCCTCCACGAGACACACGCAATTGTCACTTTCATCAATTTCTAATGGTATCATGATATTGTTTGAAGGTTTTATGGTATTTTATGTGGTAATTAGGCAAATGGAAGTCTGGTTTAATAGTTATGATGACTACACATTGTGCATCATTTGCATTTGTTGAACATATACAATTTTTAACAGTTTGTGTCATGAGTTTTTTCTTTTAGTCTAGAGCTATTACAGTATACTGCAATGGGGAAGAAATTTGCCTACAAATGTTTATGAACGACAAGTTCGAAAGTAAGATACATATCAACAATAAACAACAACAAAAAGTTAATAAATCCGCTAAAAAGAGAAAGAGAAATACATACTAAGATAAAAACTAACAGAACAAAAACAAAAAACACTCTCACCGCCCGTAACAAATTATATCAAAAGAAGAAAAATTCACAAAACAAACAAAACCGGCAAACAAACAAAGAATAACGAAGTTAGATAACAGAGAAAAATACAAAAAGCAATGCAATGCATTTAACAGGAATTCAAATTTTGATGATTGTTGGGACAATACATGAGACAGTTGTATGAGGGGAAATGATAATAATAATAATAATAATAATAATGGCATTTATAATGCGCCGTCAATCTAGGTAAAACTATTCCGAGGCGCAAACATATAAAACAAAAATACAAATTAACATGAAAAATACATAAACAAGGATGATGTGCATATACATGTACATATGTATAATACAAAGAAATCAATTATAAACTGAGTCAAATAATCTTGTTTTTAACAAGTTCTTAAAAGAGTCAAGTGAATCACAGCATCTTAAATTATAAGGTAGTGAGTTCCAGAGAGTTGGTGCAGCAACCGAAAATGCGCGATCTCCAAATGAAGAAGTAGTCCGTGGAACAACAAGTAAAAGTTTATCAGTGGACCGGAGAGTACGTTTTGGATGATATGGTACAAGAAGATTAGCAATATATGTTGGTGAAGTGCCATGCAAAGCTTTCCAATATTGTTTATTGATATTGTTTAATTTTATATTGAAAACAAAACATACACTTTATCTTTCATCTAAGTTACATGAGTGATAAGTCAGTTACATTTAGGGGAAATTGTATCGCTTATTATTTCCTTATCCATAACAAAACATACATTCATATTATATTTACTCTTGGTAACAGCCATCTGCTACTGAGGCTATTGCCAACCTTTGTCTCTAAGCGTGAGAAAAAGAAAGTAAGTCAATTATAAAATATAATGAACTTTATGACATTGACTGAGTGCAGTTGTAATTGATAGCAATTGCATCCCATGGTACTATATATATTTGTGTGGGGGCATAGCATGTGTGACGAGGATCTGATTCAATCAAGTCAACCATGGAAGACAGGCCTATGCAAATATCAAGGATTGAGCGCCAGAAGGCTGTAACTCAATTTTTGGGCATATTGATATTTTACAAAAATAATCCATATTACCTAGATTTTCAGAACCATGAAGAGATAACTCAGAAACACTCTCTTAATTTGACTAAAATTAGAGTTTTAAGTTGGGTGCTACGGTGTATTGTAATGAGTCCCAAATATTTGAAAGTCGATTATCTCAAAATAGCATTTCTTGAGTTACGGCCTTCGGGCGCTCAACCCTCGATATAAGGCACCAACAAAATGAATTATGTTTAAGATAAAAATTGTATTTTACTTAAGTTCATACATTTTTGACCAAGCATGCTAGAGATGTGGTGTGGGATTTCAACAATAGAAAGTCTCTTTTTTCCAAATGTTGAATTAATGGCAATTGGATTCCATGTGGTACTATACATTTTTATTTTATCTGATTCACTCAAGTCAAATGTGGCATTATTGAGAGTTAGGTATATTCAAAAATAAGAAGCAACGGGCACTCATGGTACAACTTTTACATGTTGGATACAAATTATCTTCACTTTTAAGTTCATACATTTTGACCAAACATACTACAGATGTGGTGGAGAATTTCAATAATACAAAGTTGAGAATAGTAATATAATTCAATTTTATGTGAAAAGTTTAATTTTTCCCTGTGTATCGACCAGATTGTGTCACATACTTTTATCCTTCGTTTTGAGAGAAGCATGGGGACAAATGCTGCCCTTTTATATTATTGGCAAATCTTTTACCTTTTACAAAGTTAACTATAGGGGTGATGGGGACAGACTGCCTCCTTCTCTGACAGATTTACCATCTAACAAAGAAAATCCACCAAACCACTTGCCCCTTACACTCTTAAAAAGACATGGTCCTTAATGAAAATGACCACATCATTTTAAGAGTGTATGACAAGCTCCTGTTATGTCCTGAAAAGTGACATCGCTGTTTGTGGGAAGTAAAATACACTTATAGTTCAATCGGTTCCAAATTGGCAAGCCTCCTAACACTAACAGCAGTGAATCAATACAGAAGAGCATGGCGAGCATAACGCTTGCATTACGCAACAGGACGCACTATGCATCATGTGCGTAACACGTGCAAATGCCATTATCGTATGTGCGTATGCTTGGATTACTTTTATGCATAGAGCCATAAAAACTGCGTATTTCTCAGCAATTTGGAACTGACTTAACTATAAAACTAAATATTTACACAACTAACCAACAACAACACTATTGTGACCCCTTAGGCTACGAAAAAAAGAAACCCTGTTGTACGGGCCGGACAGACCCATTTTTTTAGAAATTGGTGAAAAAAATGTTCACGTTCAAATGAATACCGACCCAATTTTCTTTTTTTTTGGTTGTCAAAAAACTGCAAAATGTTTACAGATATTTTTGGATTAGTTATAATTCATTTTTAAGGGAACATATGGAAGAAAAATAAGCCAGACCGACCGACCCAACCTGAGAGGTCCGTTTGCCCGTACACAACATGGTGTTTTTATCATCGCTGTAGTGTCATCTTATAAATTAATCTTTCTCATCTCCAAGTACACAACAAATAATTGACCACTTCGGCTAAGATTTAGAATACCCATTGAAGTACGAGACACCTCGTTCTTATTTCTCACTGTGCTAGTGTATGGGTCGTTCTTTAAAAGTCCCTATTGAAGACATGCAGTGTGGTAGGGTATACTAAAGGAACTCCACAACTAAGTTAAAACTAACAACAACCAAAAATATGCTGTCCTTCTAAGGCCAAACAATGAAGAAAAAAATCTGTCTCAGAAACATTTTGTAAATAAGCTAAGGCCTAAAAAAAATTGTTTGATTGGCGGAACCCTGCCGACCCTATTTTTACCGCCGACCCTAAATTTATTTATTTTTAACATTTAAAAAAAACAAAAAACATTTTTTAATTATTTTTTTTTGTGTGAGAAAAAGAAAGAAAAAAAAAGTGAAAATGTGTATTTGTGCCATTTGGTTATGTCTGTATGGTATATGTGTGCTGGTATATAAAATTTCATAGACGTTTTATAGATTTAAAAAAAAGAAAAAGAATCCGACCTACCTACCCTATTTTTTTCTCTCTATGTTACACCAATCAAACCTTTTTATTTTTAGGCCTAAGTGCTGTGCGATTTTGTTTTGTTTTCTAGAAAATAGGCTATGAGGTATGGCATTTTTTTTTTCTTTCTATTTTTGTTGTTGCTAATCCAAGCTTACAGAGAACTTTTTGCAACCTTTTTTTAAAAAAAATAATTAAAAAAACAATATAAAAAAAATCTCCCCCCCCCCCCCCCCACCCTCCAATTGTTTTTAGCCCTCAGCGCATAATCCTATGCGGGCGGGCTTCTGATTGGCCTAACAAGCATTTCATTAACATTTGTCACTGCAGGCTAAACAAACATACTATCATCATAATCAGCCTTCTATACGAATAATTTCCATTGGGTCAGCTGCAGTGTTGTTGCTCTGATTAAGCCAAGTATGCCATGGACCTTCCAGACCTGAAATTATGCCCTGATAAAACATGACTATGTATCGTGATTGAATTTATCCTGTAAGTTGATTAGATTATAGTACACAGACATGGTCGGTGTATATCCGCACCTGAGCAAATCATGAGGGGGACTATATGTCCTGGGATTGATATATACTAGCCGAGAGCTCGAGAATGACCATTCAGAATCAATAACAGCTTGGGTAAAGACGGGTTGTTAGATGCCATTGATAGAATTACGGCACATCTTTGCGTCTTTGCGTAGGGGTGGTTTCTAGAAAACTCTTTCGCTTTTAATGTCAAATCATGTTTGTGCTAAATGTACTGTACTTTGCAATAGGTCAGCCATGCAGATGACCACAAAAATGTGGCCAACTCTCGCTTATGTTCAAGTATTTTCTTCACTTTTTGTTATCAGATATATTTTCATATAAAGATGCATGACATTAGGCTAATGAAAGTTGATTCCATGTTTCCCGTAACATTTGGTTCAAACCATAATGAGGTAACTTTTTCATTATTCATTATTCATTATTTTGCAGCAGTTCATTATTTACAAAATAACGACCATTTCAGGTGATCATCGAAGTCAATTTCTATTTTTAGGTTCCAATTGATTCAGAATGTAAACAAAATGCGATGTTCGATGAAGGAAATTAAGGAAAACACCGAAAAACTTCAACAATATCTCAAAAACGGCGGAAAAAAATGGAAAATATCAAATACTGAATGATTTCGCTATTTTGGCATTCATAACGCAGTCGAAAAAACCAAACGCGGGTGGGTAACGGGAAACATTGAATCAACTTTCTTTAGCCTTACATAGTGCATATATCTGTTGGACCTCCGTAAATTGAAAGTACCTGATTTAATTTCAGCTGCCATTATTACACTAGGTTTTGAACTATATTTTATTTATTTTTATTATCATTAGGCCCAATTTACAGTAGGTTTGCTCCTAAATAGCCTAAACGACAAATAAATAACAATGATGAGGCTATATTAAAAAAAACTATTTGTCTCAAAGCTCCCGCGCGCGTTAGTTTATTGATGCTCGTTAGAGAAAAAAAATTATGAAAATGTTTTTCAAAATTTCACAAATTTTTCAGATTTTCATTGATCACATCATTTTAAATACAAAAGTTCACTTTAAATCCTGACAATGATACAGTTGGAGAGAAGGGTCCCATTGGACGAAGCACTTAACCCAACATTCATTCTAAGTCGAAGGCAACTTCTGTACACATCCAAAAAAAGGGGCAATGCGGACCAGGTCCAGAAGTGGCTAAACGTGGCCATGGTTCAGTGGCTGCTGAAGTACACACATTAAGGGGGGGGGGGGGGGGGGGGGGGTGAGTGATGAGCCCATTTTTTGTTTTACAATAATGAGACATGTTGAAAAATGCACACAAACATGTTCAGGTTTTTTATAGCTAAAATGGTCAAGTAAAACGTTGCTGAAGACATCTTGTGTGACAAATGGAGCTTATAAAGCGTAAATTATGAAATATTGAAACTTATTCACACAAATTGGCAATTTTAACACTAAAGTGGTCCAGTATATGACATGAAAATATGTCACCTGTAATATGTTAGGGGGGACGCCATGGTGTTGAACTCACACAAGATGTATAAAAAACCCTATTCTGGGCCCCATTCAACGTGTCACTCAACTCTTTTTCATTCATACACAGTCGATTCAATCAATGTTCTGTCCTTAACTTTCTTATAGCAGGCCGCTATGTCATAATATGATTAAATGTACAGCTAACATGTATGTTGTAATGTACATTTTACACACAGATTATGAAGTCATTTGACTTTGATGTTGAATGAAAGATGTGATGTACCGGGTGGTTCAAAAATAAGTTGACCCAAGTTCAAGGTAATTTTTCAACCACATTTAAAGTTTCAGAGAATTTCTGTTTACTTAGTCTTGATAAGCAGTAAGTTTTGAAATTATCCCGATAAAATGGTACATTTATCTTGGTTGGTTCTTCAGATATGGTTCATTACAGAAAGCATTCACAAAACTGCCTTGGCCACGGGAGCGTCCTTTAGTAGAGATGGAATGCACAAAGTGGACTTGCCCACGATTGGTCACAAATTGTAAAAATAGGAGAAAAAGAAAAAAGGAGACATCTGAAACATCTGTCTGGTGCTTGACATTACCTACCTATACGTATCTACGTTTCTTTGTTGAATGTGAATGGCACATCAGCATAGAGATTGGGATACTTTGTCAGGGCGGGCTTTTCAATTCTGAAACTAGAGCATGCTGTTTTGTTTAAGACAAAAACTAAATGACGCTCCCGTGGACAAGTCAGTTTTGTACATGTTTTCTGTAATGAATCATATCTGAAGAACCAAACAAGCTAAACGTGCCATCTTTACAGGATAATTGCAAAACTTACTGCTTATTAAGACTAAGTAAACACAGATTCTCTGAACCTTTAAATGTGGTTGAAAAATTACTTTGAACTTGGGTCAACTTTTTTTTGAACCACCCGGTAGTACATTAGACCAAACAAAGAAGATTGTCTGTCTTAGAAACATTTGGGAAAAAACCAAGTGCTGTGTGATTTATTTATTTTTAGAAAAAAGGCTATGAGGTATGCGATTTGTTTTTGTTGTTGTTGCTAATCCAAGCTTACATACAAAGACCTTTTTAAAAAATATTTTGTAAAAATAAATAAAAAAAAAATCAAAAAAAAAGAAGATGTGTGCACATTCTCTAAATCTAAGAGGCAAACATTTGTAGATATTGATCATTTCATGTGAATGTTATTTCTTTATATTTTCTCTGAAATTAAAAGTATCCTTCAGTAACTTCTTTAAAAGGTGGATTTTTTGGGCTATAGTTTTGTGTTCTTTTTCTAGTCGAATGATGGATGCACACATATACATTTATTGGAACAAATCAGTGTGCAGTTATTTCCAAGGGATATGCATTAAAGTGCAAGAAATAAGAGATAATCAAGCTGATGGACCCTTTAAATAGACACGGATAGGTCAAGAAGTTGCTCTTTAAATGTCAACTTGCCCATTTATGGCCTTACCAATCAAAAAATGTATGGATGTGGCACTGAATTGATCTATCGTCCGTAGATAGCAAAAATCTGAATGTATGATACAGCATGCTATCTTCAGTGGAGAGTAAAATATCAGGAATGAGTCTAAGATACTATCTTCAGTAGATCACAAACATTTCCGGAAATATGAAAGTAAGTTGCTATCTTCGGTAGCCAGCAAACAGTTTTGATATAAAATTTAGTGGCTATCTTCAGTAGACAGCAACAAGTCTTGATATGAAATTTAGTTGCTATCTTCAGTAGATAGCAATAAGTCTTGATATGAAAGTAAGTTGCTATCTTCAGTAGACAGCAAAAAGTTTTTATATGAAAGTAAGTTGCTGTCTTCAGTAGATAGCAAACATGTCTTGATATGAAAGTAAATTGCTATCTTCAGTAGACAGCAAAAAGTCTTGAAATTAAAGTAAGTTGTAATCGTCAGTAGACAGCAAAATACCTTGATATGAAAGTAAAGTTGCTATCTTCAGTGAACAGCAACAAGTCTTGATATGAAAGTAAGTTGCTGTCTTCAGTAGATAGCAAAAATGTCTTGATATGAAAGTAAGTTGATATCTTTAGTAGACAGCAAAATGTCTTGATATGAAAGGAAGTTGGGATCTTGGGTAAAAAGCAAAATTTGATATTCTAATGTCAATATTTCAACCATTCGGTATTGTATATATGTTTTATGCAATTTTTGCTTTTTCTCCCCAGTGACTGTTTTCATTCCGACTGGCATTGTCAAAATGTTTATGTTGCTCTTAGTTGTCACCCTCATAGAGTCATACAGTTTTACAGGAACATTTGGGCTCAAAATGGTTTTGCAGAAAATATTAATACAAAAAGCATCCCCCTTGTTCATATATTCTATATTGTAGGGGCGAGGTGGCGCAGTCGGTTAGAGCGTCGAAACACTGCTACGTACCGTAGTTCTGTTGTTGGATCGTTTTAGCGTGAGTTCAATACGATACACCAACACAGCCTTGTCCACATGCCTCCTTCAGACCGTGCAGACTGAAGTAGGCATGTACATAGGCGCACAGTGGTTCGGATGTCACATAGAAATGTTGGTCCTGTGTATTAGAAGAGCTATACCCGAGCACGTTAAAAATGTCACAGACTCCTTCGTAAAGAGTAGGGGATCATATTGGGTCTGTATCTGTACGCTCATTCTTTCCGGTAACATATTCGTCTATTGTCTGTCGGCGCTGTTTGTATATTTGTGTGTATGTCGCAACTTGGCGCTAAATTAGCTGCTGCCTGGACGTTGCATTGTCTCGTAGTCGTATCTGTAATGTTCAGCGCATTGATCAATTTGGAAATGCGCTATATAAGAACTGATTGTAATAATAATATAATAATAATATACTTAGTTTTAGGCTATCACCTGTTACACTTCCAGCTGTCACTGCGTTGTGTTCCAGTTGTGCGGTCACACACATTTAAACACTTTTAATTGATCAGAACAAAGGATGTCAATTTGGTATCTAATTGTGCATAATGTTTATTTTGATGTGCCAAGTTATACTTTATAAAACAATGTTCAAAGAGCCCGACCTATATACGGAAGCATCTTAGTGCCATCCTTTTTAAATGCGAAATATTTTTATTTACTTTACCCAAAAATGGTTACAAATTATTACAGTTTTTTGAAATGATGAACAAAAAATGCAGACCCCCCCCCCAACAACAACAACAACAAACCCAATGAAAAAACCCCATCAAAACTAAAACAACCAACAAAATATTTCCTCCCCCCCCCCCCCAAAAGAAAATAATAATAAAAAAATAAAAAAAACACCAAATAAACAAACCACCCTACTGTATTTTTAAAGTCCATCCAACAGCATGTAGAACAGAGTTTTGTGTTGTTGTTGCCTTTTGGATAATCTTCTATTTTTTCTTCTTCAAATGACACCGACTAGGCTGTGACAGAGCTTCACTAGGATCGAGGGAACATGGAAAGCAATTCACGCAATAAGTCTACTCCTCTGTCCCCTGAAGTCAAATAAAGTGAGTCAAGTGTTGGCTAATGTCACTTCTCTGTCCCCCTCCCTGCTCCCCTTGGCTCCTGGGTGGATGACCAAGTTTGGTGTATCAAATAACCAGACCCCTAAAGATATTCTAGCACCCGTTCACACCAGTAGCCCCTTATTATAAAATATCTCACTTTTAGGAACCTACAGGACCTCAACACTCATATATAAAACATGTATCACTGTCTGGCCAACAGGGAATAAAAAGCTTCCTTGAATAACAACTATGTCATTAGGTGTTAATTTGAAGGGGGAAAAATGTGAGAAAAGTAGTTTAAAATATTGCCAACCACACTCAAAAGTTGTCATTGGTGAAATAAGAATACTCCATGCTTCATCTCAGTTTGTCACTTAACACTTTCCATGCGGCAGGCGGCTGCAGACGACATTCCAAAATTTTACAAAATGTTTCAAAAATGTCAACATTATTGAATTTCCTTATCATATTTGGAATCACCATGTGATATACATTGAAGTAAGTACAAACATTCCTAGTATTGGTTCAGTAATCCTTAGGATAGACCTTGAAAGTTGGGAAAGGTTTCTGAAAAATCTGTTTTGTATATGGCAAAACCAATAGCTGCGTGAAAAGTGTTAAGGTGCCCAGTCGAATGTTGAATAGCTGCCTTTTATAATGTATTAGTTTATGTAACGCTCCAATCTCAAATCCAGATATATGCAAATCATGAAAAGGAAGAAAAAGGCAGCTGTCGAATCAAAACGAAATGGCTGCTTTCTTGTCATGTATTCTATTTTTGTATTCAGATTCAATATGAAATAATACAAGGCAAATCAATAAAATGCAAAAAGGCAGCTATTATGATGACCACCTCAAAAGCACAGAAACCCTGGGGTTAAACCGACCTACACATTACTATACAACATTAGTAATTTGATACCTTTTTCATCCAAGTCTTGACTTTGACAATTCACTTTGATCACATGACCTTATTTCACGCCCGTCACATGACCTTATTTCACACCATCACATGACCTCTTTTCACACTTTGGCGTGACAACTTCCCAATGTAAAAAAAATGAAAAAAAGTCAACATTAATATTAAAACAAAAAACCTGCAAAGAAACCAACCCATATGCCTTACATGGCACGGACGGACGGACGGACGGTTAGTCCGTGAGGGTAAGGTGTCCGGACCAACTGTTAGGGTATTATCTTGCGTCCCAAGTTGCATGCAATTTTTACACATTTTCAGGCACGGTTTGTTAAGTAAATCATCATCAATGATGCAAGCCGTGGTACCAGCCCACAGCATATGGCCCCTCTATGGCATCAATATTGTATGACTACTGTGGATAGGGTTTCACTGGGTTATGCTTGACTATGATGACTGTATGGCTATATGATACAAAGTTTATACAAGGGCTGGATATGGGAGAGGTATAACCATAACTTTATTGTAAGTTTGTATTTGCGGAGCTGTTAAAGCTATGTGTAAGTAATACTTTGTCAATTCATGTGGGGTCACTGACTTGGAGCAATGGGTGGTAGTGTGGATTCATATTGCCAGAATTTTACACTGTTTAAGCGATAACGCTTACAAAGCCCAGGACTTGAAGCTTGTCGAAGGTTATCCTTATCCCCTACAATGATAATAAACTATGAGTGAAACAAATGTCTAACATCAGGTTGTAGTTACTACTTCCCTGGTCCATTTTAACACAAAATCAGCCCTCAATCCTCGAAAAAAATTGGAAGCATATTTTCTTGCAGATTTACTTTTCTGATCATAAATCATAAATATATTCCAAGTTACAGAGCGATACGATTCCTAATAATCTCAAAATCATCGTTTTAGAGTGAATTTAGAGTAAAATTTGAAAAAATATATTGTACCCTTCAGTACAATCTATTTTCAAACCATGATTTTGAAGTAATTAGGAATCGTATCGATCTGTAAGTTAGAAGATCTTTATGATTTATGATCAAAAAAGAAAATCTGCAAGAAAATCTGCTTTCATAGTAAAAATCAATGATAGAGGGCGCTACTTGGAGAGAAAAAAATCAGATTCCAGGTATAGTTCACTCTGGAGAGAAGCTAATAATAAATAATAAATAAGCAATTATATGCTAACAATTTAGAATAACTGATGATGACGGATCAGCTAGTGAAGAATTTTCAAAGAGCAATTTCTTTCTGAATTAATTTTGTGTGTGACTATGTTTCAATTAACACTTTCACCGCGGCTATTGTTTTTACCATACACAAAACAGATTTTTCAGAAACCTTTCCCAACTTTCAAATTCTATCTCAAGGATTACTGCACCAATACTAGGAATGTTTGTACTCATTTCAATGCATTTCTCAAGGTGATTCCAAACATGGTGATGAAAATCAATATTTTTGATATTTTTTAAACATTTTGTGAAATTTTGGAATGTCGTCTGCAGCCACCTGCCACATGGAAAGTGTTAAGTGTCTCATCTATCCAACTCTAATAATTTGAAAAAGGTGTTTTGGCAAGATTGACATTACATCACCCTAACCCATTCGGGCACTTTTTCAGATTTTTTTTCTGCGCGGAGAAAAGTGACCCAAAAGTCACCGCGACCCCCCACTGTATTTTAACTACGG
This sequence comes from Ophiura sarsii, assembly GCA_035610835.1. NCBI lineage: Eukaryota > Metazoa > Echinodermata > Ophiuroidea > Amphilepidida > Ophiuridae > Ophiura > Ophiura sarsii. The sequence continues at coordinate 13,941,132 of CM069451.1, read as the reverse complement.
ACCTCCAGCACCAGCAGCCTATTCCCCACTACACCACAGGTTTCAAGGCTACTTGGCCCAGTATACTCGGCCCAAGTATATAGCCTGGGTCCATTTTATCCTCGAAAAACTTGCACGCCGGATGGAACATAGAGATTGGCTCATTGGATTCTGTTGGATTTGGCAGGGTTAGGGGATAATGAAGGAGCAATGTTATCAGCCATTGGCTCAAAAAAAGTACAGAAACTGTTCATTTTTTATATTTCATTATAAGCTCATAGTGTTAGGCACACCACTGAAAAGCTGATGTGTTCATCTTTCAAATGACACCAAATCTTTAGCAATCACACGCTTCAGTGCTCAGCAATTTGCTTGTGAACATGGAGAGGCCTCTATCTGAATGTGCCAAAATCATCATATTTGTATGCACAAAGTTAATACAGTACAGGATCTCCCTGCACTTATGTATAGTTGTCAATGTAACACTCCATTGAACAGACCACGCAGAGCTGTTTTTGAGCAGTGGTGAATTTGGCACATTTTGAATGCAACCTCCCCACATTCTCAAACAGGTGGCTAAACTCTGAAACAAGACATTGCTACGAATATGAGGTATCGTTGGAAAGAAGAAAAAGAAGAACATATCAGCTTTTCATTGATATGAAACACAATTTGTATATCTCACAGAATATCCAACAAATTGGCGATTGAAAAGATGTCCAAACATTTTTGAGAAGTTTAGTTCCATATGTAGGAGTGATGAAAGGAGAAAAATAATTGCCCTACTGAGTTTTAGAGCACTAAAAGGATATCAAATATTTAGCAGAAAATGCAAAGGAAAATATTGCTATCTACTGAAGATGGCATCTAACTGTAATATACAAAAATTGTTCCATTGAAGCAAACAGGAACTACTGTCAGAGAGGACAATGATCTAATACCGATTTAATGCATACACATACAGGGTACAGATAATATCTGACACGTCACATCAAAATGGACATGTTGGAGGCCCGAGTGAAATCTGAGTTATTGGTATGGCTTCAAAGAGCACATTTTAAGCTTTGAAATGACACCATGTTGAAGGTTATCAGACTTTGTAATCACAAGATATGATTTGAAGAAGCACTTTTTTGTCTATTATTTTCTTTATAATTCACCAAATATATTGGCCTCTATCTCAAAACTGTGTTTTCAGACAACATGTCCTTTTTGACGTGGCTGGTCACCTATACAGATCATGACACCTGCCAATACAGTAGAAGACATCAGAATGCAATAAGAATTTTTTTTGCTCTGCTGGCCGACTGATCTAGAATTTGTGACTTTAAAATATTTTTTCTATTCATAAAAGATGTGCAATTTTTTATTTTCAATTTCATGGAAATGTTTTGAAAATGTTTAAGTCATTTTAGACAATATTAAATCAATCCAAAACAAACCAAACAAACAATAACAACTCACAAACAAGAAATAGACAGATCAGTCAATTCTTTTGGAAGGTCTCTACATAATGTAGAATTGGATTGTTTGCTATTGTTTTAATGTGATATTTTCAAGGATTTTCAGGAAAGGTGTCAGGTCACAACTGCAACTATCATTGTGATTAGATACCCAATTAAAAAGCTTTTTTTTATGTTAATGCGTAATTTCTTAATTGTATTTTGTAATCTTTTGTTACTTTCATTTATGTATTTTCTGCTTTTTGTTTTATTTGTTATAGCGCATAGGGACTTAATTGTGTTATGCGCTCAATAAGCATGGTTTTATTATTATTTTATTATTATAAGTATTCGTTATTTAATTATCTATTTGAACAGGTTTGATCCTGATGATGATAATTTGGAAACTTGCAAAGACAGCAGAGAAAGAGGAAGCCTTTCATCAATGAAGCATGATGGGATTAGGTAAATGGTGAATATCATCACCATCATGTCACCTATGAGGGGATAATGCAAAGGATTGTGGTATATGTTAAAAATGTGAATCTAAGAGATAATCACCATCATGCTATCCATTAAGGGAGTTTGAGAGAAAACTCTCATTATACAACTTAAAAGGATTGTGTGGTGTGTTGAAAAGGGTAACTCAACAAGACAATCATCATCATCACCATCACCATTTAAAGGAGCTCAACACAAAATGTCATCATGCAAAGCACGGCATAATTCTGTTATACCCTACACACCAACATCGGTAGTATGCGTCGTTCTTAAAAATCACGCACTATGAATACCCCTGTGAAGGGTATAACAGAATTACTCCCAAAGCACTATGGGATAGGTGAAATTGGGGAATTGTCCCAGAGATAATCACCCTATGCCACCAATTGAAAGAAACACTTATTGTGAAAAGCAACCATGGGATTAAAGGCATATTATGTGATCTTTTCCAGGAAGCGCCCTCTATTTATGATTTTTTTAGTAGGTTTTCTTGCAGATTTACATTTCTGATCATAAATCGTACATACATTCCAAGTTACAGAGTGATACGATTCCTAAATACCTTAAAATTATGGTTTTAAAGTGAATTTAGAGTGAAAATATAAACTGTCGGGTTAACACAACAGTTTATTTTCACTCTAAAACCATGATTTTGAAGTAATTAAGAATCGCATCGCCCTGTAACTTGGAATGTATGTACAATCTATAATCAGAAATGTAAATCTGCAAGAAAATCTGATTCCAATTTTTTTCGATGTTGAGGGCGTTCCCTGGAAAGATCACATAATATGCCTTTAATACGCTGTCACCATCTTGCCATTTACTAAAGAAAAACTCATCTTGCAAAGCACTCTGGGATAGGTTAGATACCTTCTATATCTAGAAGATAATCGCCCCCTTCATGCCATCAATTAAGCAAGCTCAAGAGGAAACTCACCACGCAATTTATACTTTGAATTAGCGAGTTATTCCTGCCATAAATAGACAAGAGTAAATCATGCTAGCACCAGCAGGTGTACGATGGCTCCTAAACCTATCATGTTAAATTTAGTGTTCTAGAACACGTCTGTGAACACCGGACACGGTATAAATTGTTACAAAAAAGGTGTAAGAGAGGGGTTCATTTGTTTAACACGGTGTCAAAATAGAACACGTTCAATTTTCAGCTGACTAAATCCTGTATTGGTATTATAGTTTTTTACAAAATATTTGTGGATATAGGATACTGTTAAAACAAGAGAAAACTAACAACTATGTGTAAATATTTCCAATATAAAAGTTTAAAATTATCCTAGAATACCTTTTGGTGTTAATAACCAGAACACCTTTTGAGGCATCCACAAAAATTGGAATGTAGGCATATGTATATATTCAGTTGGTATGCATATGGTATGCATATTTGAATATGCATTCGGTCTTCAAGCATGCAATTATAATCCATAGAGTCATTATTTTATCAAGTAGGTACGATTGTATTTTGTAATATCGATAGATTTGTAATATCACCATAAGGCCAAAAAAAAGAAGTTGACTTGCCCTTTCAGAGCCAGAGTCTGGGTCGGACGGTCTGATTTTTTTTTTTTTAATTTTTAAAAAATTTACAGGGAGAAACTACACAAAAACACGTTTGAAAGATTTTTTTTGGTTGATTTTTTGTTGATGATTTTTCTTTGATTTTTTTATGATTTTTAAACAAGCAGATACTACTCAAAAACTCGTTTTAATCTTTCTTTATTGTTGTGTGCTTCTTTCAATTTTTTTAAAACTTTTTTAAAACTTTTTTTATTTTTATTTTTTGAAGAAAAGAAAAATAGCGACCCTAGATTTCCGAAAATTTGGGTCGGTCAGAAAGGGCAAGTCAATTTTTTTTTTTTGGCCTAATCATTAGAGAAATATTAAGAAAACTTACAAAAACCATGGTAATATAAATGAAATGTTCTGTTGTTAAATCACTGAACATTTTCTGATTTCAGGAAATCTTTTGTTGACATTTACTATTTTTATACAAATGTAATCAGCGAAAATTGGTATTTACAAATTTATGTGCATAATCATAAATAAAAAAGTAAAAGATAAGAAATAATTTCATTAGAACATAAAAGAACACATTGGTGTTCCCAAACTGTTACAGAAAAGGTGTTAAGAAAGGTGTAAGAAAGGTGTTCCTTTGTTTAACACGGTGTTCAAAATAGAACGCGTTCAATTTTCAGCTGACTTAATCCTGTAATGATAATATTGATTTTGATGTTTTTCAAATATTTGTGGATATAGGATACTATTTAAATAAGAGAACTGATAATATGTGTAAATATTTTCAATATAAAAGTTTAAAATCATAGAACACCAATTGGTGTTAATAGCCAGAACACCTTTTGAGGCGTCCATTTTTTTTTCAGTGTAGAGAAGTCTGTTGTCAGTAAATTATCTGAAATTTATTAATTAAAAGGCATATTATGTGATCTTTTTCAGAGAGCGCCCTCTATTCATGATTTTTTTTAAAAAGTAGATTTTCTTGCAGATTTACATTTCTGATCATAAATCGTACATACATTCCAAGTTACAGAGCGATGCGATTCCTAATTACCTCAAAATCATGGTTTTAGAGTGAATTTAGAGTGAAAATATAAACTGTCGTGTTATCCTGACAGTTTATTTTCACTCTAAAACCATGATTTTGAAGTAATTAAGAATCGTATCGCCCTGTAACTTGGAATGTATGTACGATTATGATCAGAAATGTAAATCTGCAAGAAAATCTGCTTTCAAGTTTTTTTTCGATGTTGAGGGCGTTCCCTGGAAAGATCACATAATATACCTTTAATTAGAAACAGAATGGATCAGTCTGGCCCCTAGAACACGTTTTTTTTCTCCGCCTTATTGTTTAATTTGAAAAGCCAGGGAAATAAATTTGTTGTATTTGCATTTACCAAAATATTGCTATCTTCAGTAGATAGCATTCACTTGCACTGATAATAGAGATAATCCACTTCACCCATGCGTGCTCGTAACAAAAGGTTCTCATTCCCGTAGTATTCGTTGCTCAGATCAATTAAATGCACGACCTTCAATACACATATTACTGTTCAAAGAATTACCTATACATTTGGGCAGGTTGTTTAAGCGAGTATCCATCAACATGTGTGTTGGTCACAGATTTAGTGGTGCTGGTCTTTATAAATTTAGAAACAGACTTTAGTACCCGCAAATATGGCCGCCACATGGATGGCTTCTTTACGCAGGTATACTGCTAAAGGCATATTATGTGATCTTTCCCAGAGAGCGCCCTCTATTCATGATTTTCTTTTAGAAAGTAGATTTTCTTGCAGATTTACATTTCTGATCATAAATCGGACATACATTCCAAGTTACAGAGCGATACGATTCCTAATTACCTTAAAATCAAGGTTTAAGAGTGAATTTAGAGTGAAATTTTAAACTGTCGTGTTAACTCGACAGTTTATTTTCACTCTAAAACCATGATTTTGAAGTAATTAAGAATCGTATCGCCCTGTAACCTGTCACTTGAAATGTTAAGCGCTGTGTTCTTTGTAGAGCGCTATAAATGCTTATTATTAATGTGTGTACGATTTATGATCAGAGATGTAAATCTGCTTTCAATTTTTTTTCGATGTTGAGGGTGTTCCCTGGAAAGATCACATAATATGCCTTTAACATCTAAAATATGATACTGTCACTAACCTGATATCTGTGGATCAATCTCTCTCACCCTAGGCATTAAAAGCATTTCTAACCGTGCCCCTGATAGGTCCCTCCATGATAGATTCATCCGATTAACCAATCAACAAGTAGCTTCTATAAATCTTCAGCTTATCTCCTTCAATCCAACACCAATTCTAACCAAATTTGTGAGTGGCTCCCTTACTGATATAGCCCTGACTTTTAGCCAATCAAAATAGGCTTTATAAGAGGCTTATTATCGGGCTCGTAGTTCCCCATGAGGTTAAACAATCGGATATTTGCAACATTAATGTACCAATTCCCCCTCCCGTTTCCAGATTATCAAGCCTAGTGAGCGTAGCATGATGTTTATCAGTAAGCCCCCATGGTTACTTTACACTTTCAACGTGGCAGGCGTTTGCAGACGACATTCCAAAATTTCACAAAATGTTTCAAAAATATCAACATTATTGAATTTCTTTACCATATTTGGAATCACCATGAGAAATGCATGGAAATAAGTACAAACATGCTTAGTATTGGTTCAGTAATCCTTGAGATACGCCTTGAAAGTTAGGAAAGGTTTCTGAAAACTATGTTTTGTATATGGTAAAACCAATAGCCGCATGGAAAGTGTTAAGTTACTTCTGGGTTAAGACGGATGTTCGTCGTCATGGTTCCTGTTATTTCTTCTTGAACTTGTATCTTCTTTCACCCCAGGTCTTATACATTTGGTCTCTTTCCTTGATCCATTTAACTTGTATCTTATTTGAAATTGGAATAAAATAAAATAAAATATTGTTTCCAGTTGTATATACTCATCTCTGCAGTAACAAATTGTTAATTCAATATATGTTGCCATTTAAAAAGAAACATACATAGGTTCATACAGAATTCATGGTACTGCTTGTTTTTCAATTGAAAATCTGAAAACTGTTTTCAATTTTTTTTTTTTTTTGGGGGGGGGGGGGCTTTAGAAAGCTTCTGTTTAGGCAGGTTAAATAAGTGTTGATTTTGTAAATGCAGTATCTCTCAATAAAGTTATGATTTATTACTGTTGTGTTGGTTGAGATTGGCACTGTTGGTTCATTTGACAAGGGGAACCAAGGAATTATGACCGCACGATAGCAAGTTATCAGCGCGCATGTGGCCCCCCAAATTAATGTTTTTTTGATAGAAGCTCGTTAAAAGCTGAAATGTGCCTCTATCATTGCAAAAAACAGTGTACAATAGAAAATTTAGTTTTTGGTTTGATTGGAAAAGGCTTGTCGGTTCAGTTTTATTTCTTGCCCCATCAATATGAAAAACCTAGCTACGCCACTGTATTCACCCTCCGGAGGCTAAATTTACCTGCTATGGGCGGATGGGCGTGTGATATTTCTAGGCCTGGTTGAAATCAAAAACAAATGTAAAAATATATACAAGTACCGGTAGTACACTGGAAACAAAACTTAAAAACCACAAAATTCTACCCACTCAGATGAATTGATACATTCTAAGTAGTCAGTTGGCATGGCAATAGCTCAAGGGTGCGAGAAACATTAGAGCCCTCATTAATTTGATTAGACTAATCTCACTTTTGGGAAAGAGTTATGAATGTGAAGGGAAGTTTAGCCTTTCCCGATCACCTGCCTTCGCTGACACGTTGACAATAATATTGATGGTATTTTAATTTGCCCAAGTAATGAATATTTAAGCTGCGTATTGCTCGTTGTATGTCAGCACGGCAGTCTGTATGTCATTGCAAAAGCGCACCGCATATGATATTGCCAATCTTTCAACAACTTGACACTTTTTCAACCAATATTGTGTCATAGAGTGATATTTTCTTTTGGGGTCAAACGTTTATTATTTATATTTGATGGATCAGAGCCAGGTAGTGGATATATATATATATAGCTATTTGCGTGAATTTAATAAGTTCCCTTGTCAGGTTATGGAGTAATGTCAGGAAAATTTCATATGTTTTCGTGTGAATAACCTTTATATTTTCATTGTCTATTTCATACACGGGAAATTGCACTGAATATTGCATTTTTTAAAAGGACATATACAGGCACATACAGTCATCAAAAAAAGTAACTATACAGGTAGTAAATGGGCTTCTAACTCTAAAAATATATATCCTACCTAAAAATATTAAATAATAAAGTTGTTGAGAAATTTATCTTCTTTAATATGAGATATTGCACGCTAGGATCGGGTGATTATTGAGGAAGTGACACTCCAAAATGTTAGGTGAAGTCCGATTTTCATTTTCACATTTTTATCTTCTACACTCTGACCCATCTACGGGGAACCTTATCGATTACCGGTAGTGCAATTGGGGGATGCATGCACAGGTTGTACAGTCGGCCGTACTGTTCCGATGGATCAATGCGCCACACACACCCCACCTGTCATACTCTCCCTGTGTTGAAATGTGAAAATGAAATTGTGACTTAACCTTACATTTTGGATTGTCACTTTTTCAATATTCAACCGATCCTAGCGTGGTAGGATATATATTTAGGTAGGATATATATTTTAAGAGTTAAAAGACCATTTATTACCTGAATAGTTACTTTTTTATGACTGTAGTTGTCCATTGGTATGCAATGCCATGCAATGCAATAAATGCATTGCAACTCAACTAATGAATGCAACATAACTCAATGCAATGTAATGCATAAAATAAAAATATCTCATATTTGTATTTATGAGTTAACTAATTTGGTATGGTGTGCCTCATAAACCCTTGTACAGGGCTTCGTCTTATCCCATTGTGATTTAACAAATTTGACCCAATTTATTTTTTCTAAAGTGTTCAGTTTTGCTCTATTTGGTGACCTAAGTTAATTTTGTAATAAAATGCTGTTTTATATATAATTTGAATATGGTTAGGAGCCATATTGAATTTTAACACCCATGTTATTTCTCTGACGTACATGCATACATACACGCATCCACCCATTGGCATTGCATAATTCACATTGGACATAGCCCTAAAGGGCAGTTTGACAAAACATTCATACATTGCTCTATATTAATAACACTTTCCACGCAGCTATTGGTTTTACCATATACAAAACAGATTTGTCAGAAACCTTTCCCAACTTCCAAGATCTATCTCAAGGATTACTAAACCAATACTAGGCATGTTTGTACTTATTTCAATGCATTTCTCATGGTGATTTCAAATATGGTAATGAAATTAAATAATTTTGATATTTTTTAACATTTTTTAACATTTTGTGACAATTTTGAATGTCGTCTGCGTCGAAAGCGTTAAGATCTTGTACAAGTATGATAATCATGTGTAAATGAGTGTCTGTCATGTAAGGAAACCAAAGTCATCGAACCTCAGAGCTGTCCGTTTCTTAACCTGACACAAGACACCGTCCAAGCTGACAATTTAATGACGGGCAATGAACGAAGGGTTTGGTTTTGTCTATACACAGCCTCCAGGTTTATTTTCGCAAGCGAGCTGCTTTGCAAGACTTGGTCGGAAAACTTTGCTCCGAGCGGAAGGCATCGGAATCGGTATGTAATTTCATGCGGACCGTCGTAAATTGCGCGCAAATTTTAAGAGATGATGGAAAGTGAGATGATTTTTTTTTTTGAAGCCTGGAATCGGTGAACACCTGAGGTGAAGGGGGTTAAGTGGTATTTCGTGAATTTTTTATTTTATTTTCCGTGGAATTTTTTTTCTTCACCCGATGTGATAATTTCAACATTTGGATACTTGGAAGAGGCCCGATAAATATAAGCACCAAATATATATAAGCAACTAATGTAACATAGATGGACAAATGAATGAAAATGAAAGATTAAGGATTACAAAAATATATGAATAATTACAAAGTGTCAAGGTGTTATGGTAAACGGTAAGGAGAGAAGGGAATAAATAGTAAATTAACAGATAAATAAACAGATGAATAAATAAACAAAACTTGTAAACTGAATAGCTATCTAAATAAATGAACAAAAATATAAATACAAATAAATAAATTATTAATTAATTGTCAATTAAATTATCAATTAAATCTATCAATCAATTAATCAATTGACTCAATTGATAATGGCAAGACACTTGCGTATTAGGTCTTAATTGAAAAATTTGAAGCTAATGATCAGTCATATCCACTTATATTAAAAAAAGACTTACGCCAAGTTTGGACTTGACCTTGGTCATGTGATGAAATATGATAATGAATACAAAGTTTTTAAATAGTCAGGAATTTGTCAATTGGTAGGTGAAACACAACATGAACAAAAACAGTTTTATTTGTGATAAATTTGTGAAAAATGTGTGAAAATATAAAAATGTTAAAATTGAATCGATCATTTAACGTTGATATGCATTCCCTGGCTACCAGCTGCCTCACCGACATGTGCTACTGGGCAGCCGTCATCCTACAGCCAACAAATTTATTGCGAGGTGTGAGTCATAGTTTGCCTCAAACCTCACAAAATTTGTATCTGGTAGTGGTTTGACGAGCTTATCGGTGTCTTTAATTTCTTAGGGATGGTCTGTGAAAATCTGATTGATAAATGTGAAATTCTGTTCAGAAATCCTTTCCTTTTAAAGCTATAAACCAGTATTCTTATTGGTATTAAGTGTCAGGAATCGTTTGCGCTCGTTAGGGACGTCGGTGAATCTCTTTTATAAGGTTGCCAAATTATCTGGGACGACTACTTTGACAAAGAAGGTCTTTGGCAAATAAAAAGTTTTATTTCTACTCTGGAATTGATTTTGTTCAAGTTATCCCTGAAGGTAAAACAGTAAAGCATCCCAAATACCTACACACTCTGTTTATGCAAATGCTTGAACCTAAAAACCTATGCAGGTATAATGTAGCCTTAAGCCATTCCGATCTTAAGTATCACAATTCGATCCTGAAGCTTTTGGAACTCGGTGAATACCAATTTGGGAATCAGAAAACAGGTGAATCCCAATCAGTGAGTGTATCCGAGTTTCTTCGATGAGCGGAGACTAGGAGTGTTGGTACTTGATTTGTTTGTGTTAAAACTGTCCACGCGGCAGGCAGCTGCAGACGACATTCCAAAATTTCACAAAATGATTAAGAAATGTCATAATTATTGAATTTCATCACCATATTTGGAACCACCATGAGAAATACATTAAAATAAGTACAAACATGCCTAGTATTAGTTCAGTTATTCTTGAGATAGACTTTGAAATTCGCGAAAGGTTTTCGAAAAAACTGTGATGTATATTGCAAAACTAATACTTAATAGCCGCGTGGAAAGTGTTAATGTCTGTGGTGAATGCAAGACATGACAGCATACACCTGGTACACCCTGTAATACCTACCCATCTCTCCCAGTACCATTCTATACAGGCCCGTAACTATGGGGGCCGGGGGGAGGGGGCGGATGCACCTTTTTTTTGTGAACCCCCCCCCACACCCAAATTTTCGGAAAACGCCCCATTTTCCATTTTGTAAAGCATTTTTTCGGACCGTTTTGGACTAAAACATGTCTTAACCCCCCCCCCCCCCCCCCACCCCCTCAAAATTTCTGAGATGACTAAAAATAATTTGGGGGCAACCTTTATACGATTTTTCGGGTACCAATGTACCTTTTCCAGAAAATACGCCGCCCCCCCCCCCCCCCCCCCTAAAAAAATCCTGCTTACGGGCCTGATTCCATATATCGGCGCTGTCCTGTCGAAACCTTGTATGTTTTTCCGGCCCTTCAACATGTATTAAAGTAAAACTGCTCAATGGTTTTGCATAGGAAATGTTGCTTCATACATGTTCAGGGGTAAGAGCACTTACCCTGTTTTAATAGATGTGTTTTGGCCCTTGAACATGTTTAGAGCAGACTGCCCAGAGGTTTTACATATGAGAAGTATTAATGTATACATGCTGAAGGGCCAGATGGAGATACAAGGTTTTGACAGAACAGTGATTATATGATATTAGGTTAGGAAATCCAACTGAACTTAACGCTTTCCATGCGGCTATTATTTTTACCATACACAAAACAGATTTGTCAGAAATCTTTCATATTTTCAAAGTCTATCTCTCAAAGATTACTGACCAAACACTAGGCATGTTTGTACTTTTTTCAATGCATTTCTCATGGTGATTCCAAATATGGTAATGAAATACAGTAATTTTGACATTTTTGAAACATTTTGTGAAATTTTGGAATGTCGCCTGCAGCTGCCTGCCGCGTGGAAAGTGTTAATGGCATAGAATGGGCTATCCAAAGAACTGAATGATCACAACTAGACATGATGTACCAATTTACAAATTAATCATCACTTGAGTCTATCATCTGATTCGTCCATGGGTCTATAATATTACACCTATATTCTGAGTAAATATACATTATTCCAGATACAGATAAATATATCAATGTTTGAGCACGTAGCAATCCGGGGGGGGGGGGGGGGGCACTCAACTTTTTTTTGGGTAGGGGTGTGCCGCCCAGGGTCTCAAAAAGGGGACTACAGAACTGAGCTGAGTGGATATTATGACAAAAAATAGGGTCTTAAAAGAACTTATTTTTTCAAAAAAGTAGGTCTTGAGAACTGGCCTATAGATCAATTTTGATTAACAAGAACGCAAATTTTCGGTTTTAGAACGCAAATTTGTTGAAGAATTGGGGCTTTGGAACGCAAAATTTCGCGATTTTTGAATTTTCAATAAAATTGGGGTCTTAAGAACTGATGCAGGCTCAAAAGGGGGGTCATAAGAGCTAGCAGCAGAGGGTGAAAAAGGGGGACTTCAGCGCGGCATATACCTATACTCTTTTCCAATGTCAGTGCCCCCCCCCCCCCCGTAGCAATATTTAGCAGATACATATCATGATATAATTGCTCTGTCCACCAACGATATTATATAATTATTGTACAAATAGTTCATATTGTCAGTGCAAATACACAGATTTCATTGAGTGGAATTGAAATGTATTTCTATATAGCTTGTTGTAGATTTAGAATTGTTATAAATGTTACTTAAAGTCATATTATGCAATCTTTTCCAAGTGACGCCCTCTATTCTTGATTTTAACTTTGAAAGCAGATTTTCTTGCAGAGTTGCACTTTTGACCATAAATCGTAAAGATCTAAGTTACAGAGCCATACGATACCTAATTAATCCAAATCATGCTTTTAATACGTTGAAATAAAATGTTGAGGTCTGCTTCGTCAACTGATTTGTTTTTCGTTCATTAACCCTAAACCACCCGGTGGATTTTCCAACAAAATTTTTTCAAGCGAAAAAAGCACACACAACAAGAGGTGCCACGCCCCGGGGTTTGAACCCACGACCTCTCGGTTGGCGGGCGAACGCTCTACCAACTGCGCCACGGGGGAAGCTGTGCTGGGCGAGTGTATTCGCCCAGCTATATAGCCCGGGGCCATTATTTCGGTGAAAAACCTCAGCGCCAGGTGGAACCGACAGGCTGGGAAATGGGATTTCATGGGATCCGGGGCTGTAAGGGTTAATCAAGGTAAAATTAGAGAAGAAAAGTGAAAATTAAAAAGAAGAAAAAAAATCGTTCTTTAATAGAATTCCATGGTTTGACACCGTGTTATCGCTGTTTACAGTATTTCCGGCTACGATCACAACTGTACACAAGTGAACACAAAATGATGAAAAATTGAAACAAATATGTTGAAAAATTCAATAAATTGGAAGCAGATTTCCATTATGATTTAGTAAAGTTCTCAGTTCTGTGATGGTTTTTCACTGGAAAACACAGGCAAGAAAGATTTATGAGTCCAGGAAAAATCTTTACTGTTATGTCAAACGTCATTATAACAGAGAAAGAAAAAAATGTGTACAAAATTGAAAAAGATCACATAATATTGCTTTAAAATAATTCCAATTTCATGCAGAACAAAAATACAGCATTCAAGAGTATACAGACACACCCAGACAGGAGGGAGGAGGGAGTTGGCAATATCCATCATGTGCAGGCATTGGACAAATTACAAAACAGTTATACAGATTAAAAATGGATACATACAACTGAAAGTAAATACCTTGATATAAGGCAGATATAAGGCCAAAAAAGGTCTGTCTCACATACATTTGCTATGTGATATGCGTTTGTTTTGTTTATTTTTTAGAAAGAATAGCTAAGCTAAAATACAGAAATTATTTTTTTATTGTATTTTCCCCCACAATTATTTCCAACCACTTAAAAAACAAATAAAAAAACCAACATATTGGGCTCATTGGGCAAAAGTTACTCTACATAATGTACTTATGAGCGCGTGTATGTGAGACAGGTTTTTTTCTTCTTGCCTAACTGATATTTATGTAATCAAACCTGAAAAGTACATTTTGTGTGTAAATGTAACATTTGTTTTTTATGTAATATCATATTTTGCAAGGAATCAATTAACACGCTCGGCAAAAGAGATATTTGTTCTAAGCAGGTTTTTAATTACTTCTAATCAACAGTGATAAATATTAATGGACTAATCATGCTAATTCATTGACCAATTACTACCAGGAGTACGTACCATGGGAAAAATAGGTTTTGCAATCTGCAACAATCTCATCCACAGAGTCACAAAACCTTGTATCTCCATCCGTCCCTTCAGCATGTATAAAGGAATACTTCCTATGTAAAACCTATGGGCTAAACATGTTCAAGGGCCAACAACACATCTATCAACATCTTGTTCAAATGTTCTTGCCCCCTGAACATGTATAGAGTAACACTTCCTATGCATAACCATTGGACAGTTTTACTTGATACATGCTGAAGGGCCCAAAAACATACAAGGTTTTGATAGAACAGCCACGACATGTTTTTTTTAATATATCACATATTTAATAGAGCTCACTATTTTCCTTTGACACTTGCTACAGACCTATCACCCTTAAAGGGGCATTGAGAGATACGTATGGGAGTGCGCCCTCAATTATCCTGGAAATCATTTTTTTTGCATCAAAGTAATACTCAGGCATATACTAACTACCATCTAAAACAGTTTACCAACATTCGCCGTTTATCATATAAAATTTCATGATTTTCTTAGTTTCGATCGATATGATCATATCGAAACTAAGGTGCTGAATTCGGAAGTTATGCTAAGTTTTACTCACGGACTTTCGCGGCAAATCTCAACCCGGAAGTACCGTTATTTACTTAGTTTGGCATGAAGGCAATGTCGGAATTGTATGATATTTTGGATTTGGGCTATGATGATGATTATCTTTACGTTATTAGCTAATTTAGTATATAGATACATCTCTCAATGCCCCTTTAACACTTGGAGCGATTGGCTTGTACTTCACAAAGAAAATAGCCCGTATTTCTCAACCATACTGTATTTGTGTGTCATTAGCTTTTTAGTGAATCCATATTTATTGAAATATGACTTGGACATTTCAGTTGTTGGGTAATCTAGAAAATTTTAGAATTTGTTTTTCCTGCAGATTTTGTTGGCGTCACATATCCCAGCATGATAGACAGCAGACATTTGGGTGATTCATAAATGTATTGTGAAATGTTAAATCATGGCTTTGATATACAAGTCACAGGTGTTAAATAGGAAGTCATAGCATACAATAAAGCTCAACTGTGTCTACTGTGTACATTGATTCTAAACAGTGACAGGCTAAAGCAGCGTCTATGTATTAACAGTGCAAGTTAATGCTATCTACTGAAGATAGCAATGTATAACAATTATGCATGTGCAGTGCTGCCTACCACTCCATTCCCCCAATGTCATACTGAATTAGAGCAAAGGTGGGACATTATACATATGTGACCCATCACATCGAAATACACCAGTTGTCGACAAACCTTATTAGTAGAAAAGAACAAAAGAAGATGATAAAAGATTTTTTGTTGTTGTTGTTCAATTCAATAAGTTAGGTGTTATTTTAAAGCTAAACATTAGGTTTGTTACATGAATTTGAAACAGATATTTTCCCTTTTTTGGAGACAAGTGGTCTGTTTTTATGTGATATGTCACATATATCAAAAGATCAACTGTATTTACTATGAACACTGATTCTATAGGCAGATTGACAAGATGTAGGCTTTGTGAAACATTGTCTGTGTATAATGAGTGTTGTTAGTTAACTTGAGGGACTTAAAAGGGGTGTGGTCCCTCAGCATAGCCTCCGTAAAACTGCTGTAACTCCTTCATTATTCATTTAATCTATTTGAAAGTTAGCATTTTTTTTGGTAACCTAATCTAATATTTTTTGAAGTTTTCACTAAAGTTTCCATTTTTTTCCTCACTTTTTTGGCACTTATGGGTCGAAATTTCAAAAAATATTAGATTAGGTTAATAAAAAAAAAATCTTTAAGTTAGTGTCTTTTCATCATCATCAAGTGATTTGGGCATTTTTACCTCAAAATTATTTTTGTTAGCTTTGTTAAAAAGAAATTGGTCAAAAAATTGATTTTTGTGATTTTCTCACAAAATCAACATTTTGGGTCAAAATTGACGCCTAATTTGGATTCTCTGATCCATTTCCTTTCCAAAAATGTATACTTTTATATGCATTTGTTTAATACGTAGTTCAATAATTACAGCAGTCACAAAATTCAAAAATCAAATCAAAATCTTCCTTGAGTCCCCCCTCAATGCTATCTACTGAAGATAGCAATATCTATGTAATCCACAACCTTAACCCCCAAAAAGTACAAGTGGTTGGGAATCAAATATAAAAGATTGTGTCTTCTTTGAACACATATTCAATGCAGATGTTCAGTACCTGTGTATCACCAGGGCAAGTTAATGCTATCTACTGAAGACAGCAATAATTTGAAGTTGATTAGGCAACAACAACAAAAAAGTTTGTCTCAATGCGAAGGCTTCAAAATCGGGCGACGCGCGCGGTTTTTTGACACTTTCTGATTGACACTTTCTGATATTGTTATTTTCTATTTGAAGTGAATATTGTGATGTAGTTGTGTAAAGAACAACTGTGCAGCATTTTTCGAAGAACTGAGTCATGTACAAATTTGAGAAAAGGAAAATCTGCCAATATTTTTAATAAAAACTTGGAGAAAAAAAATGTGTAGGATTTTTTTGGTTTTTGATTTCACAATTTCCTGCATTTCAGATGGGGTATTTTGGCATTTCAAAACCAATGCGTGCGCAAGCTTTGAGACAAATCTTTTTTTTTTTGGCCTTAAAGAGTTTCCTGTTATGTGTGTTATACAGGAGCCCTATATATCCACTGCTTGCTATCTTCAGTAGATAGCAACGGCTGCATACAGTGTAATTACTGTTTGTATAAAATTAGCAATATTTAAATGCTTGGGTTAAATATGTGACTCATCACATCAGAACAGACCACTTGTCTCCAAAAAAGAAAATTGATATTTTACTAACTTATTGAATCAAACATAAAAAAACAAATTTTGGAAGCTTGAGAGGTGAAAAATTCCTTTTATTTTCTTCCTTTTTTCTAGTCTTCTTTTGTTCTTTTCTGCAAGTAAGGTTTGACAACAACTGGTTGGTTTCGATGTGATGGGTCACATATTGTTAGGCCCTATTTGTGCTATGTAGTTGTCCTATTTTCAGATTTCATTTCATATACATTTACATGTACAGGGTGAGTCAGAAAGAACTGGCGCTTTTTTCACAAAAGCTTCACAAAAGATGTAGGCATGCATATTCCAAATCAATGGTAGCGCTTTCAAGACCTACAATTTGGCTTTTATTCAAAAGAAGAATTTTAAAAATCGACCATTTCGTTATCATGTTACACTTATTTTAGTAAAGCCCCAAAATCTTAAGCAAATCCACGGAAAGGTCGAATTATCAAACCATTCCTAAAAGTATTCTAATAGGGTTTATCGCCTGAATCAGTAGATATGCCTCCTTTTCCAGTCATTTTAAGATATTGTATCCAACATTCATGTACCTTTTCAGTTTTTTTACTAGTTTCATTGATCAGCATCTCTGAATCAGGCAATCAACAATAATATAGGTTACTGCCATTCTGTGGATTTAGCTTTAAAATACCGGGTTCTACTCAAATGGTTGCAACTTTATGACGCAATGTTCGAATTCAAACATTTTTATGAAAGCCAAATATGTGTTCTTTGTAACACTATATTTGGTTTTGCATGCAGGCGTAATATTTCTGCGGTGCTTTAGCCAAAAAAAGTGCCTGTTCTTTCTGACCCACCCTGTATGTATAGGTACTTATAGTTCTACGTTAACACCAAATGACATTTTATTACCCCATTAATGCTGAATTAAGCTGTTATTATTAATAAAAGAATATAGTTATACCCATTTTTATTAATTGACAAAACTCTTTTGCTATCAAATTCCACCCCTTTGTTCACCATGGGCACCTCCACATATTATTGAACAAATTTGGCAGCGACAACATATCCTCAAGCCCAACATCGCATCGCCACGTACAGAGATTACACGGTATCCGTGGCAATGTGTGTTATGACTACAAACTTGTATCTAGTGAGCAAACATGTTCATAATTCGCAATGAAACTGGATACACACAAATTTGCTATTTTCTAATGATAGGTCACCACACTCTATGGAAAGAGCAAATACATCAGATCACAATTACATCGGCAAAGTTAATTAACAGCTATATAGAGTCGCTACAAAATAACGCAGAGTCAAATTACATTGATTCATTTTTTTAAACTCCGTATTCAATCAATATTTTTCCTTCCACGGGACGTTTGCTAAACAGCGGTCTCTCGGGTTTACATAGTAAGGTTATAACACTTTCCACACGACAGTTCCAAAATGTCACAAAATGTTTCAAAAATATTAACATTATTGAATTCCATCACCATATTTGGAATCACCATGAGAAATGCATTCATATAAGTACAAACATGCCTAGTATTGGTTCAGTAATCCTTGAGATAGACGTTGAAATTTGGAAAAGATTTCCTTAAAATTTGTTTTGTATATGGTAAAACCAATAGCCGCATGGAAAGTGTTCATATAATTTTGACTTGAGTTGAGTTCTTTGTGTATAGTTTGTGATTTCATTTTTTGTATTGATTAGAAAGAGTGTATAGAAGGTGGCATTTTATTAGTGTACATTTTAACAACTTATCTAATCTTGGGTAACACAGTAGTAGACATCAATTTAATCATAAAAATTTAATATAATTTTAACACTTGCTCTGTGCGGTGGATTGTTAGCGTGTGTTATTTTTGGACAGTAATTATGGTGAGAAAAAATGGTAGGTAATAAGTTATTTATTGAGAGTGTGCTTGATGGTTTTACATGATGGCTGTTGATTATATGATTCATACAAAATATCAGTGACAGCACCACCATCAAAATTGGGTTGGAGGGGGGGGGGGGGGTGACAAATGGGGTTGGGGGAAAACAAATTCTGGGGGAAAGAAAAGTGGGGGAAGGGGAACTGCGCATTAAGCGCCTAGAAACTTTGGCTTTAAATGTAAAAATTGCCTAAAATCAACTTAATTTGGTCTGAAGTGTCTGATTTTAAACAAATTTAAAGTAATTTTGCAACTAAAAATCAACATTTTCCATTGTTTAGAGGACAAAATGCCATGGAGTTTGAGCTGACTGGGGAAAGTGTGGGGGGGGGGGGGCAGGTTTTGACTGTCAATCGATGCTTGTACAATAATGATGATGATGATGATACAAATGATCAAACTTGTCAGGGAAAAGTTTGGTTAAAATGGCTGCATATAGGGTCAGGTTTGAGTTTTCTTGAAATGAAACAAATTAACGATCTGGAGACCACATCATTAAACAAAAAGTTGGTGTTAGCTATACAGAAAAATTAAGATTAAAACCATATGACAGAGTGTTCTTCCTTTCTTTGTATTCGCACAACCCTGCAGAAAGGATTTGTACTATCTTCAATACAAATGCTGATTTTTGTATTAAATTACCACCTTCAAGTATTACTAGTAATGACATCATTTTTCAATCAATGGGCAATAGCTTGACAATTTCAAACAAATTTAGAAAATATATAGACACGATAATTTAGAACTTGTCAGATTTAGAGAAAATCTACACAATTGGTTGTTTTCACTACCTCTTTCAGATCCCAGAACTTCAGAAGGGCTAAATTAGTCCCTTCATAGACCCAAATGCACCCAGCTCATGAAAGGACCAAAAATTGAAATAATTCTATATAATGAAGGTACACTGTAAAAAGAAGCGTTTATATTTTTGATAACACTTAATAAACACTTCAACAGGTTTATTTTTATGTTTTACGTGTAAAGGTATAGGAGGCATTGCATAAGATAAACGTTTGCATAAACACTAGGCCTACAACACGTTTATAGAGGTAATTTTGTAATATTTATTAACACACCAACATGTTTATATCAGCAATAAGAAACATGTTGGGGTGTTAATAATTATACAACAAATACCTCTATAAACGTGTTGTAGTGTTTATGCAAACGTTTATCGTATGCAATGCCTCCTATACCTTTACACGTAAAACATAAATAAACGTGTTGAAGTGTTTATTAAGTGTTATCAGAAATATAAACGCTTCTTTTTACAGTGTATTGAATACAACCATATGTAATACAACCAACATGATGAGATTTTTCTCAGTTCATATATTTCTACAGTTCTACACCTCCATTCATCATCTTCCAAGTGAGAACTAAACCCATTAAATACCATGTCGGCTATATGCTATGCTCTAACTATACCTATTTGTCATGCACAATTTATTTCATGGAGCCTTGTGTTTTATGTTCACATGCCAAAAGAGAGAAAAATATGAGAGCTATATAATGTAAAAGTTTTAATTTTTGCAAAATTATTTTTTCATGTTTCGTCGGTTTTAAACTATTTTTAATGTTTTAAATTCAAGATCTGTAGCTTCATCAAATAGACCTATATGCAAGAGAAATACATTCGTGTGTTTTTTTTTTGTAACTAATTTGAGCGCGGAAAATGTGAAAATATATGTAGCATGAACATTTCTACTTTGCAGTACTTCAGAAAACTCTAAGTATTAGGATTCTTAACCCTTAGGATACTGTGCCAATGTTGTAAGTATAGCCCCCCCCCCCACTCACAAAAAAGGTTTCACCAGATGAGTGGTTTGCTGTATTCGGAAATGAGTTGAAATCCAAAATTCATAATAAAATATGTTATCAAACTAACATGCCTAGTCTTTACTCAGAGAGACTTATCCTTGTTATAGATATGTATGTGTAAATGTGGCCGGTTGAGCACAGTCCTGATATACAAAACCTGTATTCCAAACACACGCCCAAGCACAGACAGAGTTATAGGAACACATATATATCGCAGCATGTTAAGTATGTTATCGTCTACTGAAGATAGCATTCAAATTGGGGACTGGCGCCAAAGCTTTCGCACCTTCTACACAGCATAGCACTTCATTCAAAAACTATCAAAAACACGCAGGAAGGGGATGGGGGTAATAGACCATACAATAACACTTGATGACATTGAACCCATTTTATACAAAAGTGATGTGGAATGCAGTCAGAGTGAAAAGGAGGAATGAATTGATGTCGATGGAGAGAGCTGTATATGGGACATGCTGACAAAATCTGAATCAGTATTTTTTATCACTCAAGGTACATTTCTATACGAGACATTCAATTTCAGCTAGAGTAAGGGAATTTTCATATAAGTACTTTTTTGCTGGCTGGTTGGAGAATCTGTTTTACTTGCTAAAAGAGGGTCCCCCTAAAAAGGGGTGGATGTAGCTGTAAATATTGAGAGCGTTTGCCCCTATAGTCTATTTGGCCATCACGAGACAGTGACGTAACTGCGTATTCTACTAATTGCAGCACATAACGTGTGCGCTTACTCGAGGCGCTGGCGTATACACACGAGCGTTGAAAGACAGAAAATTCATACGCATGCGTCATAGCTGCACCTGTTAAGTTACGTCACTGTCCAGAGGAAGCCAAATAGAGTATAGACCCTAAAGTTTTTTACAAATGATATATACTTGCATGTATAAACAAGTGCACTTGGGACTATTATGGGGATTCTTACTTGTGAAACTGTTCAGCACACAGTCATTTCCTCTCCCAATTTGTCATGTTTTGTAAAAAAGATATGGCCAAATAATTTCAAATTTGTCTTTAATTTGGTTGTGAACAATAATACATTGTAGTGTCATTCCCATCAATATGATATATCAGCATAAAAGAAACGAAAGGAATCAACACTGTCTGCAGAATGTCTAAGGATACTCTGCTTGATAATGATGTGTATCTATGGCCTTCTCCCTCACCTCTATCACTTACTTATTTAAAGCATCAGTATTTTGCCTTTTGCCTTTTTCTACATCAGAAAGATCATCAATGATCCTATAACGATATTTTGACAGCCTATTCAGGCTTAACATATGTTCTTTTACTAACAGATATATGTAGTTTGTGATAAAATGTGATAAGGTGTGCATCAAGGAGGCTGGAAGGGAATGGAGAAAGGGCATGGAAAAACATAAGTCTGCAACTGATAAAGGAGGGGGCAACAGTGCTCACCAGGGCGTGTGACAATCAGCTGCAAAGAGGCCCATGGGTCAAAGGTAAAGAGACCAACAAAAATATGGGTAAAGGTCAGCCATAGAGATCAGGAAGCAGTTCCCCACCATGAATAGAGACGAGGGGCAGTGCAACCTGAGTCACATGGAAGACAATCTTCTGGTTGCAAAAACATCAAGCATCATTGTTACCGAGCAACCAAAAAATGCTATCATCACAGGATTGCCACTCCAGGAGCAGTGACGACAAAGAGAACACCTTGTTCTTGAAACGTCCGCAAAGGTATGTTTTAATCCTGGATTAGATTTGATATATCCAATCTACATGTTAATCTAATAGTCCTGGTGAACATCTTAAATAAAGCCATTCATATATATTCACACTGGTCATGTCATATTCCTTGAGGCATACTATGTTTGAACATTATTAAACCCTATGAAATACCATGACTGATAAGTGCTCTTCTTGTAATCTATTTATAAACACTTCAAATTGAACTGATCTACTTCAGTTGATTGATGAGACAAGCAGTACGCCAAGGAATAGCTTATGTTAGGACAGTATCGGATCTCGTTTGATTTCTGGCATTGTCTTTGGCTTATAGGATGAGGTACTGTAAAAAACACATTCGCAAGGGATTTAATTTCGCGAATTTCACGAGGAATGTGGATTCGCGAAATTAAAAAACCGCGAAACTGACAATTTTGCATTAAAAGTAACAGTAAAATGTCCAGATTCACAAAATTAAATGCCCGCTAAAATAGCAGTAATTTTTAATTCGCGAAAATAAAGTATCCGCAAAAAATCAGTGTTTTACAGTATCCGTTGATTGTATGATTTTCTGTGTCCACCAATTTCAATGTCCAAGTCTTGATTAAAATCTAAATAAACTTCACACCATAAATTATTCACAGCTACAATAAAACAAGTTATATGCCTTTAAAATTGCAGTAATTTTGTAAAACACCGGATTTGTTTTAGTTAAAGTTGACGCTATCCAACTTGCATACCGACCATCAGCGCTTCAATAATATGACAAGCATTTTCAAATGACAGGTCAACCCTACACCTTACACCATATTATGTTTGTATAGTATCAAACCTTCAAGTTACAACTTACAACCTCCCAGCTGCGTCAATATATCCACAGTGATAATATTGTCATATATAAATTATCTATATAAGTTGACAGATGATGAGGTATTATAGGTCTATATTTCACTTGGCCTGTGATGAATTGTATCATTGGGTCAGTTAAAGAGACTGTTTACGAGGCAGGCGAGAAGATTGATATGTTTTACGATATCAGTTGAATGTTTGAATGGTAAATAGTGAGGCTGGTGATAGTGTCCATTGCTATCTTCAAAATATAGCAATTTACCAGTAAGGTTATGTTATGTTGGTATC
Organism: Ophiura sarsii; assembly: GCA_035610835.1. Lineage (NCBI taxonomy): Eukaryota > Metazoa > Echinodermata > Ophiuroidea > Amphilepidida > Ophiuridae > Ophiura > Ophiura sarsii. The sequence goes on along the minus strand of CM069451.1, from coordinate 13,917,658 downwards.
CATCGCTATCTTCAGTAGAAAGCAACGTACCAGTATTGTTATGATGTTGGTATTCATTGCTATCTTCAGTAGATAGCAATTGCTATCTTCAGTAGATAATCATTGCTATCTTCAGTAGATAATCATTGCTATCTTCAGTAGATAATCATTGCTATCTTCAGTAGATAGCAATTTACCAGTAAGATTATGTTATGCGCTAGAAAGATAGGTTTGCGCTAGAAATTGGCAGCACTCTAGTTGATGCGACCTGATTCTGATGATTCACCAGCAGCGAAATTACAGCGCTTTGAGCCATTTGGAAAAGGCGCTATATAAATAGGCCTACTGATTATTATTATTATGTTGGTATCCATTGCTATCTTCAGTCGATAGCAATTGCTATCTTCAGTAGATAGCAATTGCTATCTTTAGTAGATAGCAATTGCTATCTTCAGTAGATAGGGATTTACTAGTATTGTTATGTTATGTTGGTATCCATTGATAGCTTCAGTACTTGACTTACTTAACTTATGTCCGGTGATTTTCCCTGAACCACAATGTTTCTCTAAATCTTCCTTTCCAATATAGCTGTCTTGATTTCTTCTACCTGAAATCCTGTGTCACGCTTTAGTAGGTGTGGCTAGTATAAACATAACCCTTTTAACTCGGTATAGAATGTTAAATATTGCTATCTTCAGTAGATAGCACATTTATGTCATTTAGGGTGGTGCGAGTAAACATGGTAAATAAATGTTGAGCTCAGCACAAAATGGACACATACATTGCTATCTTCAGTAGACAGCACATTTATATATTTTCTTATGTTATTTTGGGTGACTAAAACACCACACAATCTTTTGAACCATGCATGTACTGTTATCTTCAGTAGACAGTAATTCATCAAACCTGATAGTGGATTTCCTGCGGAACCTAAGTACGCAGGTGTTGGTACAGCATCAGATAGCATTTCATTAATGTTAAAAACATTGTCTAACATGTAGGACACAACCTTGTGAATACAGTAATGGTAGCTGGTCATCTTTGGTAGACAACAATTGATCAATTATTCAACTGGTACAGCATAGTTTGGACATGCTCTGAATCTGGAAAAAAATGTAAATACTGCATGGATACGGCTAATTTGAATGATACATTTATTGTTTTATATATCTGATGTAATTTTAGAATACCTTTTTGGTCGCAAGTTTTCAACATGTTCAATGTGAACTCTGGTAAGTTTGAAACAACAATAAAATGCCATTCTATGGGAAAGCCCAGCAATGCAGTGGCGTACCCAGGGGGAGGTCCGGAGGGGCCAGACCCCCCCCCCCCCCTGAAATAAGCCTGTCGGTAAAAACAACCCTCCGTCGGTAGATTTGCGATTTTGATGCGATTTTGATCTGCCGGTTATGTGTACAAGTTCATCGCTACTCCCCCCACTTATCAAGATTTCAGATGCTGACGGGAAAAATTGTTCATGTTTTACGATTTTTTTGGGGGAGTCCGTAACAAAATTGTCGGTACATCTTGCCTCTCGTCGGTACAATGATGGTCGTGCCCCCCAGTTTACAAAAGCTGGGTACACCACTGCAGCAATGGATATGGGAGAGTGGAGGGACTGTAGCAATCTCCACATATTTTACATCTTCTACAGTACAAGTCATCTTTGGTGGTACAGAAGAAGAACCTGCATAAATACATCTTTTCAATACACTCTCTGATGTGCTGGCCCCATCCTCCCAAGCAGAAATGCAGATGTTTCCTCCAACCTTGACATCACCACCCAATCTCAACTCTTCACTTTAATTATATACCCACTTAACATATTTAACCAGGCTTACAAGCCAATACACCAATCAATAATTACCAGTTTATTAATAATCACCTTGACCCTAACATGAGCTCTATCACAATCTCTCTCCAAACACATTTACAGCCCATCCGAAATTGCCACCATCCAGATCCAGTCAGGTATTGGAAAGCTTAACACCTCCCACGCGGCTATTAGTTTTACCATACAAAACAGATTTTTCAGTAAACTTTCCTAAAATGGCAAGGTCTATCTGAAGTATTACTGAACCAATACTAGGCATGTTTGTACTTATGTCAATGCATTTCTCATGGTGGTTCCAAATATGGTAATGAAATTCAATAATTTTGACATTTTTTAAACATTTTGTGAAATTTTGGAATGTCGTCTGCAGCCGCCTGCCGCATGGAAAGTGTTATGTATTGGTGGGTGTAGTGTATTGATTGATTCTTGATTGCCTTATTTGGAAATCAACAATATTAATCAATACTTTAGCAAGTGGTTTCATTAGCAGAAAGTGATCAATAATTAGGGGATTACTCATGCATGGTTGGAATTGTTAGATTAGTAACACGTTGCACATTTACATTTGTAGTAAATGGTCAAAAAATTGCAAAATATGGTTGATTTAACAGAGTGTGAAAAACATCAATTTAAAAATCTACTTCAACACCTTTTAGTTTTTAATCAACAGAAAAACAAAATTTACTTTGAAGTTGATATGAGTATTCCAATATTTTCTATGCAATATTCATCACAAATTTAATGTAAAACCAAAAAAATCTCGCCCTGTTCTATGAATTTTCAGAACTCTTATGTAGGGTTGGTCAGTCGGTGGTGCCCCCTTCCAAAATCTACCAAAAATGACCAAATTCCGTTAAAATGTTAGTTTTTTTGTAAATTAAAAAAAATCCCTAAAATGTCCAAAATATGGACAGGTTGGTATTCATCGGTACAAGAACATTTCCCCTCATTTAAAAAAAATCTGGGTATCAATCAGGCCTGCTATCTTGTAGAACATTGCCCCACCTCCTCCTAATGCCCCCAAATTGGCGCAACATTTTGCAAACAAAAAAGGTGTTTTGTTGTTGAAAATTCGTAGGGTTCATAGATCAGGGTTTTCTTTCTTTTGCCCGATGGTGACATTATGCTTGTATTAAATGTCCACTCTTTAGGCCACAAAAAAAGAAACCCTGTTCTACAATTTTTTTTAGAAATCGGTGAAAAAAATGTTCATGTGCAAATGAATACCAACTCAAATATTTGTTTGGGCTTGTCAAAATACCGCAAGATTTTGATAGATTTGTTTGATTTTAACAGTCATTTTCAAGGGGGGGGGGGGGGGGGGGTGTGGTTTAAACCACCCGACCGACCGGCCTTCCTGAGAGGGTCTGTTTGCCCAGCCCATGGTACGTTCTGTTCCTGTTGATTTGATTTTTGAATATTTTTGGTTCACAATACCTAAAACAAAGAAACAACCTAATCACATTTCTGTAGAAATTTACCCTGCCTTAAAGCGTGGTCACATCTTTATAGAGAGACATCCGTTAACAGAGCATTGCCTTGATGTATGTACATGTAACCTATAGTTATTACAAACAAATATACGATTAAGGATCAGCTCAACCTACGTATGTAAGACAATCATGGTAATATGAGAATGAAATATAAGGTTTAAAGCCAATCGGTTTCTATATCTCATTGTTTCACCTGTCTATGGATCAACTTAAATGCTGGGTGGGTGAAGGATGATATTAAAGCAACATAGATACATGTAGGCCTGATAAGCAAACAGAAAAATGCTCTACGGACGCAGGCGCGGATACAGGGGGGGGCACGACGGGCCCAGCCCCCCCCCCCCCCCCTCTACCAAAAAAAAAAGGGAAAAAAAAAAAAAGGAAGAAAAAAAAGAAGAAAAAAGAGAGGAAGAAGCTAGTAAGAGAGAGAGAGGGGGAGAGAGAGAGAGAGAGAGAGAGAGAGAGAGAGAGGGGCACATCACCCCTCAGACTCCCCCTGTTCGAGCTTTTAAACAATCTATACTTAAATTAAGAAAAAATCAGTATGCTCTACTTCTTTCTTGCATTGATAAAAAACCAAAATATTTATTGGAAATGAAGAGGTGGCTTTTCGATAAAATGTTGGTCAAAAGTATACACCAGATCGCACCAAATGAGTTCGAAAATTGAAACAAATCTACTTCTGAGGGGGGCACATCCCCCTCAGACTCCCCCTGTTCGAGCTTTCAAATTATCTATACTTAAATAAAAAATATATCGGTATATAATATGCTCAACTTCTTTCAAGCATTGATAAAAAAACAAAATATTTATTGGAAATGAAGAGGTGGCTTTTTGATAAAATGTTGATCAAAAGTATACACCAGATCGCACCAAATGAGTTCGCAAATTGAAAAATGTTCTACTTATCGTCCGAGCATGCTTGGATGGTACCGGCAAAATTTCATTTTTTGGGCCCCCCCTAAAATTTTCCTGGATCCGCCACTGTGCGGACGGACGGACGTTAGTCAGGCTTTTTCCAAAAAAATGTCTTTACAATTTGAGCAAATTCAAAAAATGTGTGGTGGCATGGGAAAACCCTTCACATGGTCATTTTCTAGCAACTTGTTTTTTTTATTTGGCAGAGAGCTTCATACTCTACTGAGTATAGGACTGTTTAAATTTTTCAGAAATTCCATCTAGAACTACAGTTATAGTATTTTAAAGTTGGTAATTTTAAACACAATACTAAAAATTGAAACTGGCAATTCAAAGATGTACACAAAATCTTTTAAGTGCTCTAATAATAATAAAACTACATTGTTATATCACACAGAATAGCTTGTCATATGAAAAGGACTTTTGATATGCTCCTAGTTTTTTTGCGATATTATCAACAATGGTAAGTTCTTCATTTTCAAAATCTTTACAATGCATTGTTGGAATTCACAAGTGGTTAACATGGTAACAATGTCATTGTACGTAAACATAGCATTTTACACATAAAATTTGATAAACAAGGTTCAGAAAAGTACTAAAATAAACTTAACATCTGGAATTTTGCATAAAAAACTCATGGAGACTAAAGTTCAAGGTATAATCTCTATCTTGGGACCAAAGTTGGAAAATTGACTTGGAACTCTTTTGTTAGGAATATTTTGGTATGACCCAGATATCTCAATATTAACACTAGCGACTTCCGACCGGGTTTTCCAATACCACCACACAAATGTGGGCTTCCTTTTGACACCACCTACATCTCAATTTTGATGGGGAAAAGTAAAATTTGATCAAGTTTACATACCTAATAGGTAAATCATTTCATGCGATATGAAGATGTACACAGACAAAAAGCCCAATTTAGACCATTATTATGCATTGAGAATCTTCAGTCCTATTCTTTCAATGCATTTGTAAAACCTTTTATTCTGCACATTATATCAGCTGGAGCGATATTGGTTGACCAATATTTTTAACACTTAGAGGTCTCTTTAACACATTAAAGCTTACACTGCACGTATACACTTAAAGCGTGTATTAATATGCCGATTGTATGTGTAGCAGTCACAAAATGCACTCGAGATTTTTTTTTTTGAATTTGGTATTTTTGAATTTTTGAAATATTTTGATAATATTTGAAATTTTGTGAGAATTTTGTTAGGATTTTTTTTTTTTTTTTTTAAATTTTTTAAACATTTTTTTGGAATTTCGTTTTACAAACATATGGAACTTTTTATTGATATTATGGGTTTTTTTAATTTTAATTATCTTTTTTTCACTTTTTTTTTGTCAAGTCAGGTTCTCAAAACATAATAATGATAAAATTGGATGGATCTTTTTGCATGATACACAAATATATATTGGTCTTGCAATGAGTTTTAAAAATGTTGTGCTTGACTGCGTCTCGCGCAATATTTTTTAAAATTCATAGCTCGACCAATATATTTGTGTATCATGCTCAATCCATACAATTTTATATCATACACACACACTGACATGACTGATGTATCTAGGGCAACACATTACTTTCTTTGGTACATTATGAATACTAATTGCAGTATGTAATGTTGAGAACCCTGATTTAAACATTAAAAACCAAAGTGTTTGAGCGTGCATCTTACACTAATAGTTCTTTTTCTTGCCACCCATATTTTTCTTGCCCCCTGCCAGCCCCCCTTCCCCCTCCAAATTGTTGATGCTAACCACCACTGGTTAGAAATGATTGTAAGTATGAGCCTTGTTTAGCTATCACCTTTCAATGTTTATGTTGAATATTTACCAGGAATTATTATGGTAAACCTTTTATTTATAATCTGGAGAATTGTGTATAAAAATGATATTTGAGTCAAGGGAAAATCCATCCAGAAAACATTGATGTCAAATTCCCATAATCTGACATAATAAATTGACCAAACATTTACCAATTTTCGGCGGAAAATGGACCCATATGTTTACCGGAAACCCATAATGTTCCTATATAGCCTATTTGACAGATTCAGCTATAAAATGTCTGTGAAAAACAGCAACATTAAAAGAATTTTAGACCCATACATTTACCAAAAATGGCTTTGAAAAGGGGTCATTCATTTACCAGACGGGTGAAAATAGGACCCTATTTGGCGGCACATCCCCGTAACCTCATATCCACTAAGTACCCCCCCCCCCCCCACCCCCGGTCAGCTTACTGTGTTCCAAAATAGAGAGGTTTGCTACAACCAAACATTTTAAACAAAATGCTTATAGGCCATTATAAAATTGTTAACATTTACAAAATGAAAATATATGAAGTAGGTAGACAAATTTCTACCTTATTTCCCTGAATAAGGTAAGGCCTATTCACTTTGTTTGTAGAACTTATCTAATTATTTAGTTCTATTACAAGTATGCCAGGTTTAGGTACTTTGGATTCACTCCTACAGGAACTATAACAAACATTCTTGGAATAATCTGACATAATAAAACTGGTTTATGTTTATAGCTTATTGTAGTTGATATGGTTATGATACTCATAACTCATAACTTTTCAAATTATGAAAGGATGTATGATTTAATTTGAGGTCAACAGAAGCAGTAAAACTTGAAATTTTGTATAAGGGAAGTCACCATATTGCTATTAATGGCCTCAAATGCTTTATTATGATTTCATAAACATTGTATTTTATGCTGTATACCAGTAACAGTACACTGAACAGATATTATGAAGGCCCAAGAAAGTGTTCATCCAAACTAATTTGTAGAAAGAATTTGTATGCATGCTAAGGAATAGCCACTTAACATATCCATCCAGAGATTATAAGAAATTGAAATGTCGACAATATAAAGCGTTTTCTAAAAAATATACAGAATTTCTGAAAATCAGAATAATTGGATAGGACAATTTCATACTCTCTTAATGTAAATGAGTGGTTTTCCACTCTTTCAAGGAGTTTTAAAAACACAGGACAACACGTTTTTGAGTGGAAAAACACTCTAAAAGGAGTGAAAGGGGATTTTATTTACTTGTTTTAGAGTGGAAAATTTCCACTCTAAAACGAGTTGTCCTGCGTTTCAGTGAATATTCACTCTTTCCACTCGTTTTACAAAGAGAGTACCCTTATCGTTAATAACATCTTAACCCTGGTGTTCTCTCTTCGTATCAGAGGGGTAACACATCGTTCTAGGAGGTTGAAATAACCCAACCCTCTATTTGACTACAGTTCAATGACAATTTTGCTCATTTGACCCCCTTATTTGTTCAAAAACAAGGACATTTTGCCTTGAAAAAACACCCCTTAAGGACACTTTCTTATAGTCCCCCTTTTTTGCACAAAAACGAGAACACATTTGGTTAAAAATACCTCGTATACGATGTATGCACAGAGAAGCAGACAGGGGTCTTCAAATCTAATAGCCCTACCGTTTGTTTTCTTTTTCGCAGACAAAGCTTTAAAAAAACACCCCTATTTTTGGAAATCTATTTTATATTTCCGTGGACATTATACAAAAACTCCCCCTCAGTGGCGTAGCTCAGGGGGGGGGGGGGGGGGGGGGGGGCTGGGGGGGGGGGGGGGGAATGCTCCCCCTGATGAAAAAAAAACCATTTATGCCCCTGCCCCCCACCCGGGCCCCCACCCCCTCTAAAAAATTAAAAAGGGATAAAAAAAGAAAATAGGAAAAAAAATGATAAAAGACCGAGATGGTGTGCTGGGGCACTTGTTATGTTTGGGTATATTCAGCCCAAATAGTCAAATATAAGGCACAATTGTGTAATGTGCGATTTTTTTTTGACCGTGCGAATTTTTTTTTGACTCCTATACCCAAAGTCAATGTCGACTGAAACCATTGGGATCTTAACACTGGCTTACAACACTAAAGTTCTACTCTATTTGAAAAAAAACCCCACATGCATTCTTCATTTTCATTGATAGGCATGATTCTTACAACTTGCATCATACGTAAGTGCATCTCTTTCCTGGGAGATTGGAACGCATCATTTATCTGCAAAAATACACATTTTGAAAATCGGTGCGTTACTTGGCAAACATACACAAATTTCATTTTTTCTTCTTTTTATAGAATGTTAAATTTTGAAAACAGACAACGATATTTTCTTTTCATCGTGGCCTGACGCTATCCTTAAAAATGTTTCCAAATCTTGTATAAAATCCCCAGTGTTCACACCAAATAAAGGAAGGATTACTAGAGGGAATTATGACATCTCATCTAACACCATGCTGCTATGTTACATGATCATGCTATGTGATGTGACCTAGACCTGTTGCATATCATTTGCATATAGCTCACATCTTTTATGTATGTATTTTCATCATAGGTTAGGTTATATTTGAAAAAGAAAAGATAAAAATTCCCTTTAAAAGGGAAACCCAGTTTCAGGTAAAATCCCTTGCAATGAGGTGAGGACCATTTCGCATTCGCGGTTTTATGTTTATCGACTCACAGTTCGTAGTCCGAAAGGTTCTATAATACAAAAAAAGGTTCTATAGTACAAAGGTTCTATAGTCTGAACGTATAGGGTTCAATAATCTGAAAATAGTCCCAATATCATGATCATGTAATATAATCTGATTATGAAGAAAGGGTCTGCAATCCGAACATTAAAGCAGGTTCTGTAGTACAAATTTGAAATAGGGTTGTTTGACTTTATTCCGAATCAAAGAAAAGTGTTCTTTAGTCTGAATCTTACTATGGGTTCTTTTTAGTCGATCTGCAGAACATATTTAAAAACTGTAGGGCCTTCCATCTCACAATGGATTATAGAACCATGTTCGTGTGTTTGATGGAAACCCTTTCAGCTTTCAGACTATAAAAATGTACAATATTCGGATTTAAGATCCTATTATTCATACTATCTACATGTATTGAGCCTTATCAGTTACGGATTAGTAAAAATATACAAAGTACAAATTTGGATTATGGAACTTATTGTATTGTCAGATTATAGAACCATCGGACTTTGACTGCAAGGTGAACTTAATACACTTGGTAAAGTTGGTAGGGGTACATTTGTGAAGAAGAAAAAAAATCAACATTGATGTCATGCAAATCTGTTTGAAAGAATCTTAAGGACTGGGAGGACTCTTGGAATCGTTAACATTATTAAGCTGTGATTGTTTTTTAAACAATCATTATCATTCTTTCAAATATAGAGTGATAGAGTTATAATTTCAGAACGCTATCTATATCATGCGATTTTAAATCATTCAAAGAGTTAACAACTTTATTCAATCACAACGTTAAGGATAATACAGACTCAGATATATTTCCCTTTAATTTGGAAAATTTTATTTCATTTCACATTCGTAGAGTATTCTGTTGTATAGCCATACACCCCTTTGTTCTCCCGGTAGACTAACTACCACCAGTGGCGTGATTGTAACTGGGGGAGGGGGCACCTGGCCATAAATGAAAATTCCCCCGACTCTGATTCTTCTCAATTCCCCCGATGTACCAAAAAAATAGTAAAAGGTAGCCTAAATGTTTTTGCAGTCACCTCGTGAATTTCACGTAAGTGGGGTGGGGGGGGGGGGGGGTGGGAGTGTCGCACAGCAACAACAAAATCGCACAGCAGACACCACATTCAACAACTTATGGACAATCATTAGAGTTTTCATCAGCTACAACAATTCCGTTTTTTACCAACTTGGTGCATCATTTTGTCAACAACATGTACAAATTTGCCGACGACTTGTCGGCTTTGGATTACACCACCTCCCTACACAAAAAAATCTACCGACGGCCCAGCCCCCCGACTGGCAGTAGTTTCCCCGACTGAAGTTTCCCCCGACTATTTTCAATACTGGGGGAGGGCTGTGACCCCTGCCCACCCCCCTCCTTTGCACACGCCACTGACTACCACCCCAACACGTTTAGAGTACCCGTGCATCTCATGTCAAGTAATTGAAAATACTGGCCCCTTCCAAGTTCTTACAGCGAATATACCCTTAATCCTAGAGATCACACAGCCACTGAAATATACCCCCTTATTCGTATAATCACGAGGCCTTATAAATTTACCCTTTCACCCTTTCAAACTTTGCATTAACTGTTATCTATAATTGCAATTTGCAATATGTCAATCCAAAGTTTGTTGGGTGAAAAAAAATGTGATAACAAATAATTTGAGAAAGGAAAAGACATCACCCTTGTTCATGTTGTTTAATGAAGTTTTACATACAAAGGTGGCACCCGAAAGTTTTAAGGAATTTCGGGTTATTATTAATGCTTGTTAGGGTCATAATAATTCCTATAACGTTGGTATTAAGGAAAGGATCCTTAAACCCAATTTTTGTGAAGCTGGTCATGATAGTTATACTAATCATCCGTATTAACTAACTTTACGATTTGAGAGGCGTATTTTTATAAGCTAAATATAGCATCGTACCAACAATTGAACCGAGCCGCGATTCGTTTCTGGTATGTTCGTTAAAACAGAAATTTAGACTGTCCGTGTTGGAAAACAGCAACTTTCATCTGACGAGTAGAGCGGGGCATGAGCGGATCCACTACTACGTTTGTTCACATGGTTATATATTCGGGGTATTAGGTAGGCACGATACCAGTGCTACCTCGATACATGCAGTAATGTACACTGCATGTCAATGTATTGATGGTGTTTGGAGGTCACACTCCCTGCTGATTTCTAAGTGTTTATACAAAACTGTTGTGAAGCTATTTATAGATAACTCAGTCAAAGCATAGATCGTTGGTGATAGAATTGGGTAAAAATTACATTTTCTTCCTGATATCTCTGGAAATACCCCATTGTTTTCCCTCGTTTGACCAATTTTCTGATGTAACAGAGGCATGTTTTTGCCATTTTTGCCACTAAATTCATGTTTAGCCACAAAAATGGGTACATTTATACCACCAGAGTCAACCATAATCGGCACCATGCTGGGTGAAAGCCAAACTATATGCCCAGATTAACTGGGCGAAAAGCAGGAATGAAAATTAGTTGTGGGGAAGGGGGGGGGGGGGGGGGATATTTATCTGGTAATTCAACATGTTTGTGAAATTATCACGAGTAATTGTTATAATTTGAAATTAGGTGTTATACGACCTTGAAGTGTGAAGATAACAAAGAAGGCAATTTCTCACATATTTTATTGTTTTAGAGAGAAATATTGTTAAATCCAGATATTTTGTTGGTCTTGAAATCAGTGAATGTATCTTTAATTAAACATCATCTGAATCATGCAGACAGAGGAGTCTTCAATCACTGTATCCTGAGAGAGACCCAGTGTACAAAATATAAAAATCATCCATCTAATAATCATTTGACAACATTGTCACCTTAAAATAACAAACCTCAAATAAAGAAAAAACCCAACCTGCACCCATCCCCCTTGTAGCCAAGTGCCCCTCCCCTCCCCAACACTATCCTTGGTCTTCCTTTACTACGTGGATATAGTGATCCTCTAAGGTGACTGCCCTGTAACTTCAAATGATGAATCTTTAGTGGAGCCATGGCCAGGATATAACAACATGCATAGATACAAGACGGATGTTATATCCAGGAATGGAGGCAGCCTTATCAGTTAAGAACATGTAAACTTGGTTTTAGCCCCCCCCCAAAAGGTCTGTCTCGCATACATTTTGGAAAATAGCTATGCAATACGCATTTTTTAATAGAAAAAATAGCTATGCTAAATACGGAAATTATTTGTTTATTGTGTTTTGGCCCCCTTCCCCCATATTTTCATCGTGTATAGGGTTGTGCGTCAAAAATGATTCCACATACTTCTGCGCATGGGTATGTGAGACAGATCCAGTGGCGTAGCTAGGTTCTTCATATTGGGGGGGCGAGAAATGTAAATGAACCGACAAGATGAGTCTGAGTCAAATAATGCGTGCGTAGCGCGCAAAATATTTTGAGTTTACACCTATTTTATGCACGATTACTGTACATTTTGGCTCTAAACAAGCTTGTACCAAGAATATTTCATTGATGGGACATATATATGCGCGCATAGCGTGCGAAAATTTTTCATCAATGTACTTTTGACCATCATAATTCCTCTGGTCAAATGAACCGACAGTGCCAATCTCAACCGACACGACGTCAATATTGGGGGGGGGGGGGGCGATCGCCCCCTCGCCCCCTCGCCCCCCCCCTCTGGCTACGCCACTGGACAGATCTTTTTTTCCCATGGCCTTATGTGGTACCTCCGGACGGTATACAGGGGTGTGCCGTTCTAATGGGTAGCTTTTTTGGCACAAAATCCCTAAACATGGGGTATGATTTTGGGCTGGAAATCCCTAATAATGGGGTCACTTTTTGTCTATTTTCGCGAAAATTTGCAAAAAATAGGTAGGCCTATATTTTCCAGATGATTTGCAAATTTTTTTCTCTCCAAAATCACCCCTAAAAATGGGTATGGGTTTTGAATCTCCAGCGGCACACCCCAGACCAAACCAAATCCGGGGTGGTACAATAGCTCTACCATGGATGGATGAGAAATGACACCATTAGGATGTGAAAAACATTTTTGATTATATTTTATTTTTCAACTTTTAATATTGATTTGTCCATGTTTTCTTCTGGTATGATACATATCTATAAGCCATAATTGCCCAATTCAGTGACATTTTCAAATCTTCTGACTATATAATGCTGGTCTGCTCCATACAGTGAGCATTCCTGTATTTGGTGCACCGGCCATACACCTCCCATTGGAATGTAATACAACCAAAACGAATCATCTCTGAAGAGATTGCCTTACTGAAATACAATACAAATATGAAACACCGCTATTCCTCTGTTAGTGTAGTGTTGTGGCTGCTTGTTTTTCCTATGGTATTTAAAACCTTTGGGCAAAAAATCTTGCAGAGAAAAAATAAAAATCTGCAGGTTTTCTTTCATCAAAATGGGATAAAATTACCAGTATTTTAGCTATTTTATGTAAATATTTACTGGAGTTGGCTAGTACTAGTAGTAGTAGTAGTGGCATGTTCTGATTGCTGGCCCGATTTACAACTTGATGTTTTCTATTTTTACATGGAAGGTCATCCTTAAAATTGTCACATTCCAAAGTTTGAGTTGCATAACTCCAGTGGTTCTTATTTTAGAAGCACAAGGTCACATAAAATTTGCCCATTGAGTAGTATACACAAACTGGCTGGTGGCAATAATTCACCACATTTTAGTCTATAGTTTCTTAATGGAATATGTCTGGCCCCTAAGATTTTATAGACATAATGAGACAAATATGGGGATTCTTCTGATATAAAAATATCTTGATAAAAAAAATCATAGCCCCCAAAAAGTGATCGGAACATACACCTTTAAAGAACTGGCAATAGGGTACAACTGCCCCCTATTTTATTGTACAGAGGTCACATCTGGGGGAGGGGTCAGGGATTGCACCTTTCCTGCTTAACTGGTGCCACTTGAAGGTAGTGGCAGTACCACCGGGGGGGGGGGGAGATTGCTCCCATTTTTCAGACCATTTTTGTCTCCCCCCCCCCCCGGTTTTGTCTTCCCCCCCCCCGGTTTTGTCTTCCCCCCCCCCCCCCCCCCCCCGTTTGACCCCCTCAAATGTTGATGCTGGTGCCGCCACTGCTTGAAGGAGGTGCCTGGATACTTAAAATATTAGCAAAAGATAGCCAATGGAGGTGAAAATTAATAGGAAAAAAACAAATTGGAGTTCCTTATTAGACATCAAACCTTCACTATATCATGTTGTCTTGAATAAAATAATGAAATCTATACCCTCACCCTCACCCATCATGTCCATTCCAAATGAATTGACACTTTACAGAGTCTATAGTAAACCCAGAATATCTCAAATATAAAGCTGAAAACGTCTATCCCACATCCCCCTCCCTCGTCCCAAAGACGCCATTCCACCCTGCTGCCCATAAGTTTGCCAATGAAATGAAAGCCCTTACAGTGAACTTGACTCCTACCAATTCTCAACAGACTGAACCACATTGTTTGATTAAAAGATTTGTAATTGTAGCTATTTGATATGCTAATTTATTAAATTTCTCCTTTCTACAAAAGAACTGACCTTAAAGTTTATGAGGGCAGTGTCGTGTCTTTGTAACGGCGTCTGTGCATTCTATGCAATCACAATCAACACTGAGTGTGACACTGAGCTACACTGCGAAATTCCCGTAAGCAAACTCTTATAAATAGCGACTTAAACATATCAATATAATAAGAATTTATCAAAATTTAGTATTTTACATAAAGATAATTACATATAAATAATTACGAAAAGTTAATATATGTACTTTTATATTTATAATGTGTCAACAGCACATTTTGTAAATAATTTCACCCTGCTATTTATAAGAAAATTGTAATTCGACGCCCTCAATTTTGGCAAACACAGACCCATGCATCTTGTGTCATGCACAGCGCATACACAACACATTACAGAGGAACACAGCCAAAGGAAAACACACAGACCTCCTCTAGATGGCCGTGCTGTTTACAAATGGAGCTCCATAAGCCGGAATTTATTTGGATTTTACCGGATCATTTCCACATGGATTTTAACTAAATTTACTAGGACATAAACAGACGATATAACCCGTGGATTTGATGTAGCCTAGAACTATAGACTACCACTGTTTTTGGTGAGAAAATGGCCGGGATTTACGGAGGAAATATACGGTGTCAGCAGCCGAATCAGCTGGCACCATCATCAATAAACAATGCATTTCTTACGGGATTCTTAATTATTTCTCTTGTTGTTGTCAACTTTCAAACTGTTCCTGCGCAAGGTAAGGATATTTCTGACTGAGATATGAGGTCGGATAATATAATTAAAGGATATGTTTATAAAATGGCATGAAATGTCAATAATTGAATGAGTTTGTGGCTCTAGTGTGCACAGCATTCATTGCATTGCAGTTCCTTAGTTTTATATTTCAAGGACCTGTCATAAAACCGCTTTGCCCTGCAGTGGCAAAAGTGATTGCGGTACGTCTGGCCGCCACAGCGCGGCGCCGTACGGCCATTTCGGATGGTGATTTCCAATAAGATTTGCCTACACATTATATTTTTGTATGGAAGGAGCATGAGTGAGCAGCGTAATTATCATTGCCATTTAACACATTCGGCTTGTTTGAATGTTGTATTATTATCGTGTTGGTAGCACTGATAAGGATCTTATTTATATTTATATTCGCACGTTAGGATACACACAGTAAAGATAGGAAATTCATGCCATTATCTTATCAGCATGGAGCCCTATGTCAATATATAAAATAATTATTCTGACCGGCATATTTCTATTTTGTCCAGTGATGGGATGGTATAAAAATGATTTTTTTAAAAATCTCAGTAGCCATCCCCAAAAAATTAAGTTAGTTAAGGGTCTTCTGGAGGACAGCACCCCAGGGTTTTAATGATGGGCCTTATATTAAATCATGTATACTGTATGTTGTAATACCAAAAAATTATCTAAATTAAAATGGTAGTGTAAAGCACACTAAAACTAGTGGAAATAAAAATAGTTTGTAAGTCGTACCCGTAAACAATAAACATGTAGTAGTAACAAATTCTACTACAAATGCAAACAATACTGGTATAGCTATTTCCCCCAAAATGCCTATTCTTTTCAATGAAAAATAAAACAAAAATGTATTAATAGGAATCAAAATAAATAAATTTCAATTTTTATTTCATATTATTACACTTTGTGTTGGGGGGGGGGGGGTGGTGATGAATATGTGACCTGATTTTTTCATTACTTTATTACTTTATTTTGATTTGCCATGAACAGATTACCAAATTGATATGAAATTACTCCAGTTTTAATAATTGGAAGCAAAAATGAAAGTGTTGCAAAATACACAATGTAGAATATACATTACAGTTAAAGCTACTTACCTTACACAAACTTGGGGGGGGCGGGGGGTATAACATTTTGGGAATCACTTAGCTTTTCCGCTTACGGAAACTATGCCAATTTTGTCTGAAAGGTTTTTAAATGATGAGAAAGAAAAACATTGAGATTTCTTTGGAAGGGAAAAAGTGGGTGGGTCTCTATTACACTTCCTAATAAAAATTAATGATCTGTATAAACCACGCATTACAAACATTCTTTGATAATACCACAAGATTATTGACATCCGTCGACTGGTGTAGATGAGATCCTGGCACATATTGCATCGAAAAACTGCCCGAAATTACCTTATTATTAAAAAAGTGGCTCCCTTTAATATTCTTGTTGATATTAGCCCGGATATGCAGACTACATGATTTGAGAATAAGAAAACCCGCTAGATACTACTGCTAGTGCTACGTAGATTGCAATGTTGGGAGCAATACTTAGTACAGGAAACCCATATGTTGGGGGGGGGGGGGGTTGTGGGGTTTTTCACCACCAACTTAGAAATGGGACAGATGGTGAAATATGCAAAATACCGTATAGAATAGATGGGTAAGCTTTAGAATACCCTACCATTTGTATTCCTCACTGTGTAAGTTCATGGGTCGTTCTTTAAAAGTCCCCATTGAAGACATGCAGTGGTAGGTTACTAGGGTATACTGTATACCCGTATACAGTAGTGTACTAAAGGAACTCCAAATACAGGGTAGAATAGGTGATGAATAATACCAACTGATGAGTTTGACTTGTTGTACTAAGCAATACTGAATAAAGCCTAGATTTAGATAGGCCATACATTGTGCACTGTATAGAATAAGATGAGGCATACCTATTTGTACAGAATAGCAAAATGTCCCCTAAATTATCTTATTTTAAAAAACCTTGCTCCATATATTGTTGATATTGCCTTTATTTTATGCAAGAATTCAAGTGAGAATATATTTAAGACAACACGCTAGATCCTACAGTACTTTACCTCTAGACTTTTTGCAATTTCATTTTCGTGAGCGAACGCTCCCTAAAGGAATCAGCTTTGTTTGTATGCCCCTAATATAGAAGGGTCAGTATAACGCAACGCAATATAGGGGGCTTTTCTCCCTATGGGGTTTGGCTTTCTAATTAGTCTGTACCTGTATCGCATGTCTGGATCTAGACACCCCGTCACCTGTGTGGTGACCTAGAGACGGCATAGGATTCCCGAGTCGACACCGACCGATTGTTACGAAGCCATCACTTAATTAGGATGGAAATGCGGGTTTTTGTCACGTCCTTACGGTCTTTATCACGTTTATCTGTTGGGTTGGGTCATAGTTGTGTTGTTTCCCCCGAACATTGGGTGTTGGATTATGGTTTTGGGCAGGTATGGGGTCTTAGAGTTTGCTTTACCTTGGTGGCTGGAAATTACCTGGTTGATTTTAGATAAAATTAAAGTGGATTTGAATTGAAATATTAAATTGGTAGTAAATGATTTAATTGAAGGTTAGGTGGTGTGTTTAAGCTAGATTTTCAATTTAGATTAGGGCTGAATTAGCTTAAAGTTTTAAGCTCAAATCAGATCCCACTAAAGCAGTTTGATTCTTTCTTTAAATCTATTTGACAGATCAATCAAATATTAGGGATTAATCTAATCTTCAATTCCTAATTCATTTAATGATACATGTAGTACATGGTTGCAAACCAAATTGCATGGTTATAAATAATACTGACAGTGTTTTAGAAATCAATTGAGGCGCGTTGAAGGTTGTTCTCTTTTCAGGGTCTATAATGGTTGTTTAAGTTATTATTTATTAACCCTAACCTCACTGCATCATTCAAAATCAAAATAAAACTATCTCCATGCTCAGTCGATAGGGGCACAGACTTTGGTGCGGATGGTCCCAGGATTGAATCCGGGGGGGGGGGGGGGGGGCGGTGCTCTGATTTTTCGGGTTAAAACTTTTTCCCCCTCCTTCCCGATACACGCAAAAACATAGCAGCAGGAGTTAGGGTTAATAAAAGAAAATTCATGTTGTATTTTGGAGGCAGAAAATAAATACATATCTACATGTAGGCCAAATTTTGGTGAGTCCTCTTTAATATAACAAATAAACTCATGACAGACAGCTTTTAGGATGGTGCAAGTAAGCCTACATGTAGTACAGTTAATCCACAAAATGGCTTTAACATTCACATAGGCCTACATGACTTACATAAACATGTATGTCAATTGTAAAAAAGTGCAGTTGATCAGTTGAGCACATTGATTAATCTCGTTAAAGTTGCAAGCATACCGGACATACAATATGCAGGGACAAGTCGCATGGTATTTGAATGAAAATATTTGACAACTATGTACGTGTACACATCAGGTTTATCCATTCACTACATGTATAGGGCCATGTGTTTTGAACTGACCACCCAAAAAGGGTGGCGGCGTTGCATTTTTGGTGACGAATCATCCATCTCTCTCTATTAACTTAACAACTATATGTGGTAGAGCTATGGTTTAGGTGTCATTTGAAAGCTTATTTATCTAGCTACACCGTGTGAATAAATCAGGTATTTCTATAACTGTTTGGCTGAGATATGATTGATTATACTTCGAAAGTCAGGGGTGGCGGCGGTGGCGGTGGCGGCGGTGGCGGTGGCGTCGTGTACAATCTCTATGGGGAATATAGAAAATGTTCCCAATTCTACGTTCAAATTACAATAACTCCTCATTTCTGTATGGAACAACCATGATTTTGCTCTCATTTTATCGATTGTTTTATATTCTATAAGTTTCTGTTTCAACAAACGTGTCAACTCTTACGTAACAGTTATAATCACGAATCGATTGCATTGTCTTTGGCTTTTTCCCTATTCACTACACAGTAAACTTGCCCTAATTCATCGGTTTTACATACATGACTATAACAACAAAATTATTCAACCGATTATAGCAAAATTATACATTTTTGGAAAGCTCTCGAATAGGGGAATTCAGAAATCTTGCTTAAAATAGGATAGGGTGAATAACCAAAAAAATATATGTGTAAACTCTAATAAATTTGAAATGTAAACGTTTGTACTCATTTACTTCCCGATATAGTATATTTCAACAAGTTACACTTGACAACCGTTATGTTCTGATGGGTAAATTGCATGAGGAACTAATGTGCACAGTAAAATGATGATTGGGATAGGAATAAAAAAAATATTGAGCTTTAATCAAAATATGAAAAAAATCGATATTTTTTAATCACAACATGTTACCATTAGATCTTATGCAAATTCCAATCGCATATTTAGATTCCTTGTGAGATTACCGTTCAGAAAATATATACTTTTTATGGGGTAGAACAAGTAGTTATTGCGATATGCTAATTCGAATCTCAGATGGTGTAAAATGTAAAAATCTGGACATGCAACGGGAAGGGTGGCGAGTTCAAAACACATGGCCATAGATGTATATATGTTCATACAATATACTTGTCATCCTGGGCACAAGTCCAACTGGATTCCTCTTTGTGATAACTGATTAGTCGTACATGTAAGTGTATTGTGAGTGCAAATGTACCCATCACACCATTTCTAGCATTGGAGGATGGCTGGCTGGTGAAGTGAGTGACAGGCAGGAGAGCCAACGCATTGTGGGATGTCAATGTCAGTCAGTGTGTCTCCTACTCGAGACCTTGTCTTGACACATGATATACTACCTCTGCCAATGCTGAGGATTCCATGACTGTACATGTAGGTCCGTAAAAGAGGTTATTTTCAATGGATGAATTTTCACACTTTTCCGATTTCAAAATAATTTGTGCTTATGTTATTCAAATGTTGTTAAGTACATCAAGGTACTTCTTTAGCAACATCAACCAAGAACATTTGGGTTGCAATTCCTGCTATGGCAGTGTAAAATTCCACTTTTATTATAAATAAGATGGCTATCATTTTCAAGTTGATGATAATAATGTACTGTAAAACCAGAAATGTTTGTGTGCATTTAAATTTCGCTAATTTTGCGAGGAGCACTTACTCGTGAAAATGTCATGCCACAAATATTTCCAATACCTTGTGAGCAGTGCATTGTAAAGTTACACAATGTAACTTCAAAGTTTACAATTGCAAAATGTTCATGTCGTGGAATTACATGTAGGCCAGTTATTAGTGATTCGTGAAATTTTAAACTTACAAACTTTTCTTGTTGTACAGTATCAGGACTACAAAAAGCAATGCATAAAAATGTACATATGAAATATTTTGACCTGCAAAAGCCTGGAGTGAAAATTTGGATTGTATAAGAATTTTAAGCAGTTGTTGAAGAAGAAAAAAAAATAGGGACAGTACCAGGGTACTGTACAATATAAAACCTTCGAAATGTATGAAATCATGATATGGTCTTAAAATGTAAATAATAAGAATGCAACAGGGCGTTTCAATCACACAGCGTATCAGTCCGTGCTAGTTGACATCATTTCAAACTTGACTTGATTCTAATTGTTTATATTGTCTGTATTGGACTTGTTTACGTATTTAAAGCAAAATAGATATATATATATAGACCGATGTTTAGTTGATTTAGAACACTATTTGTAATAAAGATATTCAGACATTCACTACCAATTACATGTGTGCTGTGATCATGTTAAATTGTCTATTTGACTTGATGTATTATAAACAAGATAAAAAAATGTCAAAGCTTGGTGTATTTAGAATGCTGAATATTATAAAACTAGACTAATATTTGTGATTGTGATACAAGTTTATTTACATTACATTGCTATTCAATTGACTTACAATTTTAGCCTACTTGTATCTTGAACTTATTTTGTTTGTTCTCATATGTTTAAATCGCCACATGCATGACATGTCCTGTTGAATGTAAAATAAGAATTTTTGTTGAAATTTAAAATCCGAAAATATTTCACTTTCGTATTACATAGCCTGTCAACTGATTACTTACTACTAGTACTAGTAGTACATGTACATTGTAGGCTAATAATAACTGAACTCATTCTTCACCCAAGAACCAGAATACCGTTCCAACAACCCTTCCTTGCCCGGGCATCATATCGTGCCTCACAAAAGGTTACGAGCTAAAATAGTGTCCCATACAATATGAAATAATAAAGTACAGCCAGCAGGCTAAAGGAAGTTATGAAAGGCGAGGGAATTGAATGGATTCAGTACCTCGCTTCATTTTTCCCTTTATTTATTTGCCTTTTTTTTCATTATTTGTCTTTTTCACTTGGACTGAATATATATAGCAAACAAGTGCAATACTGAGTGAGTATTCATCTTGCGAAATAATATGCAACTGACCCAGATTTTATATAAAGAGAATGAATACATTGAACCTTGCTGTGTATATATTCTACTTAAATACCTTATTCTATCTTGTCAAGTTACAACTTGGAGAGTATGTACTGTAGAGGTAGCCTGCTCTCAGCTCTGTTCATTACACACTGATGATATTGATGGGGTTATATATTATATCGCACTTTCAAAAAGTCAGTATTTTTGCAGGCAGTATTATTCACCCTTTTCACCGATTGGAAAGTTGTAAACAATTTTGTTTATTGTTAATTTTTTTTATTACATGTATAAACAATCTACATAGGTATACACATAGAAATGTATTGATATTGTTTTATTTTCACATTTAAGCCTATTGGAGCAATAATATCGTGAATATGAATTTAGCGCAATGTTTTACCATTTTATAGTCAATCTTGAAGCTACATGTACTCAGCATCAGTAGAGGTTTGACAAGTTTTGAAATGAGGTTCGATTTGGGTTAGTTGATATGTAAGCGTAATTTGTATTTAATGTAGGACAAAGTGAGTATGAGGTAAAGGTAGCAGGATAGGGTACATGCATTGTAAGCAAGAGAGATTCAAGGCAAGAGATTGAAAATGAAATGAAAGCACTCACAAACTGTTCTTTTTCAGTAACAATTATCATTCATTTTCACACAAGTAGTGGTTTGATATCATCATTTTTGTTTTGCTGTGTAACTTTTGATATGTGATGTTGTACATGGGAGGAGGGGGCGAGAGAGGGTGATCCCTCCCCCAATATTCGAGTTGTGTCGGTTAAGATTGGCACTTTTGGTTAGCGAGCTCAATTTTTTGCGTCAGTTGGAGGTGGGATGGCAAGTCGTCATCACGGTCCCCCGCTCTTAAGTTTATGACTCGACGGCACCGCCTTACTCTCAAGACCGTCCACATGTTTTTGTAAGACTTTAACATACCCCCTGACTGTCATAATGGGAGGAATTCTAAGCTCATATCAATTTAAATTGAGTCTATTACATTTATATAAAACTTTCTAGTTAGAAATGGTGGGCAGAAAGTATGCAATGAGACTATGAGAGTCCATTAAATATTCCATGTTTACAACTCAAGCATCAATAAACGCCCATTTTACAATGTTTTATGACAGCAGCCCTATTCATATTTTCTCGATGCGACACAAAAGATTTGTGACCATTTTGTCTGAAATATGTGTAAAATCTACTAACTATCGCAACTTGCCAATAATCCATTGTGTCTAGAGAAATTAGCGGCCATCTTGAATCCAAGGACATTCTGAATAATAGGCAAATTAGCTACTTGAGTGTGCACGAGATGATTTTTAAAGAGAGAGTCTCGCTCAGAACGTGATGTTATCTGCTGACCCGTATTAATGTGCACAATTTATTTTATTTCATGGAAAATTGCATTGTTCATGAAATCGCTTTTGTGTATATTTTTAACTTCATTTTAATTTATATTAAAATATCACATTTTGTGTTAAAACAAGGTCTGTTTGTACGCTCAGGTATACTTCGAGTATATATTTACACGCTGGTTTAATTTAAAATGTTAATAATTACAGTTGTATTCAGTGTTATGCTTATTACCTAACCCACCCACACATTAAACCATGGAAGTATTAAACGGACATGATTATACTGAGACGAGCATAATTATTTATGATTGAGACGTATTATGGTGTTTGAATTGCTATTTCATGAGGCTTGAATTAGCATGAATAAATTACCAGAGAGATGAATTTCTTGAGATATTTAATTAAAAAATGGTGAGTAATTTTAATATCGTAATGCGGTTTGCTTTAATTTTGTCACAATAAAGTGAAGCGGCTGGCTATGGTCAGATGGATGTACAGCTACATATGCATGCAAATAGACAAATAAATTTCAGCAATTGAATTTATATATAATTTTTTTCTAAAAATTAAAAAAATTAAAGGAAATCTTGTCAGTGTCATCGAAATCGTAATCAAAAGAGGCTAACTGAACCAGTACCAGTGCCGATACCAACAGCAGGCTAACCTAAAAGTGTGTAATATGTACATTATCTTAGCAGGGACTTATTGTATTTGTATATTCACCAATTCGGGAAAGACTGACATCAGTGTTATTTGATTTTCTATTAGCCTATCTTCAGTAGATAGCATCTTATTGTACCATGATTATGTAGGCTACTTCTGAAGATGGGTGGGGCACTTTCCCCCAGCAAAACAAAACACCAACTTGGCTACATGTATGTGCCTTAAGTTATAGTATACATGTATATATCGTACAGTATGTGCAAAGGAGTTGTGTTGGGAAGAAAATTAAGCTTGGAATTAAGCTTGTACCATATCAGTAAACCGTGACATGAATATTTGTATCTATTCTCATCACCCACACACCAAAATATGTATTATATAGAAATTTACAATTGTATCCATTCATCTGGTTAGGGAGTTAGTGGGCCAACAAGCTTTTGAAGACTGCTATTATAAATCTCCATGTCTGGAGAATAGCTGAACAGATTAATGGAAATCCAGGATTTACTCAATCCTTATCCTTATGTTTGACAACAAAATGCAGTCAACTGTAAAAGATTTATTTAAAAACCATTGTCGAAACTCCATAGATAGACAAATCTTATGGTTTTTCTTATTACTCTGAATGCAAAATGTTTTTATTAGTTGGAGTGTGAGAACAGATGTGATTGGTCTAAATCATGGTCTAATAGAGAGTGATACATACATTGTATTGTAGAGATTAGGATGATCTGTTTGAAATGCTTCACAGAATTTTTGAAAGAATTTCAAGCTCCATCAATTTTTATCAGTAGGCCTTATAAATAAAAGTGGTTGTTTGGTATAGTTTGGCCACTATTAAATACCCAAGGACCTCAACTATAAAGGTCAAGAGGAATTGATGTTGAGAGTTAAACTGTGCATGATTTTTGCACTTGAAAGTATTGATCAAAGATAATTATAATTCCAAAACATTATTAGATGTTACCTCTTCAATTTGATGTTCTTTATCAGGCCTGGAACTTGGAAGGGGGGTGGGGGGTCAGGAAATCTTATTTCTGGGATTTGGTATTTCCATATTTGGAGGAAAGTTTAGCCTTTCCAAAACATTCTGGAAAATTGTGTTTGCTTCCTAGAAAATAATATAATTTTTCAGAATGGATCTTGACAAACAAGAAATTATTTAAATGGATTTATAAGCAAGTTAGGGAACAATTAAATACAAATTTGAAATAGGATTTGAAAATCTGTAGACTTATTTATTATCTTTGTGGGTATTTTACAAAATAGTTTACCTGTAGGACACTACTGATTCACTGAAATGTAATCCGAACTCGGATGGGTGATGATCATTTACTGAATTTCTTGGACTGGGATTTTAACACACTTTGGGGTATAAATTTCTCCCAAATGGACTTTGGGTGGGGTTACTTAAATATTGTTTTTGCAAGGATATGCCCAATGAAAGTGAACAAATTTTGAACCTTTATGTTTATGAGAGTTATACTTTCAACCATTTCTGATGTATTTCACCCATAGCAAAATTCTCTATTCTCACACAAGACCCATTGATGATTTGCCCAGCCCTACCCACTGCCAACATGATACCAGACCATGTTAAAATGAGTGGTTTTCAGTGGCTTTATGGACTAAATTTGGTATACCATAGTCATAGGATATAATCATGATAATGGCGTGCAAGTTCTGATTTTGATACAAAACCAGACGGTTTAAACCTAACGCTCCTGCCATTGAGATCGTCATGGTTGACTGCAAAATAGTAATTTGTAACCGATGCTGCGCTTAATTTATAACATTTCCATAATTAAACCACCATTTGGTATGGAATCATCTAACGACGTGCATACAAATTTTATGAAATTTAGCGATAAAATCACATGACTCAACCATCATTGGTTTTATCAGGTTCATCAGGACCAAAATGTAAATTTTGAATTTCTAGATTTATATTAGGCCTTGTTGCTTGCTGATGGAATCAAGAGTGTTGAACACCAAAAAATGCAAACTCACAGATTCCATATGGTACCTTATCAACCTGGGATCAACTGCTCGAGCTCCTTCAGCCTCTGGGAGTCAAGTCAAACATTATGCTAAGAAAATGAAATCATCCCCAGCTCCAATGAAACAAAAAGCGTGTGCAATGACCGAGTTAGTTGACAGGTATACCAATATACCCCCGGGGGGGGGGGGGGTACTCGGATTTGGTTTGGTCGGGGGTGTGCCGCTGGAGATTCAAAACCCATACCCATTTTTAGGGGTGATTTTGGAAAAATCGGTACCCATTTTTAGGGGTTTTGCTTCATTTTAGACCAAATTTTCGCAAATTATCGGGAAAATAGACCTAATTTTGGCAAATTTTCGCAAAAATAGACAAAAAGTTCACGAAAATAGACCCATTTGTAAAAAGTGACCCCATTATTAGCACAAAATCATACCCCATGTTTAGGGATTTTGTGCCCAAAAAGCTACCCATTAGAGCGGCACACCCCCGTATACCTTCTCAGGCAAGTACCCCCCCCAGGAATATACCAAGATCTCCTCGTTGAGTGACTCATAAGTCACCCAAAACTAAAGCTATTTGTGGATTTGTACATATGTTGAAAAACAAAAAAGGTGGGAAAAAAATGGTGGAAATTATCGTAGCGGAATGGTATAATTTGCATCTGGCGTGGAATGCGAGATGGAAAGTCGCCTGGGTTGAAGTGTTGAGATGCGAGGAGGGTTTGTCACGTGTCATGGTATACTGGAGCTATGGTGCTGTGTTTTCATAAGGATGTGCGAGTGGTGTTGAGTTATGGGAGCAAAGGTATGGCCTAGTAGAGATGTAAATCTAGAATGGAGGAAAACACAGATTCTACTATTTTAAATAAATTAAGCATCAGAGGAAAGATAACTTGGTTGGAATGTCAATTTAGAGAACACAGTTTCTATTATAAATAGTGAACATATTTTGAAAAAGAGTCAATGTTTATCTGTTGATCTATAGATCTATAGATCAACAGAAAACATTGACTCTTTTTTTTGTAGTGCACAATTTATATGTATAAACTTGCTATATAGGTGGTTTTTAATAAGGGGCATTGAAAGATTGCCGAAAAATGAAATTTGGAAAAAAGGAATGGTTTCAATAGATAAGGTATGTAGGAACACTGCAGTGTAATGATATATATGGGAAAACGGTTGAATAATGGTGCTAGATTGACATTTGGTAGAAGCAAGTTATGTGGTGAGTGAGTGATGCTAACACTTTCAATGTGATCTACATCAAAATTACCAAATCGTGACATTTTACATGATGACTGCGAATGAAGGTAAACGGTTTCAGATGGTAGCTTGCTGAAGTATTACATACATGAAGGTGCAAAAAAACTGATTTCCAGGAAAATTGAGGGCGCACTCCCATATGTATCTCTCAGTGCCCATGTTGACATAGTGTGGTTCTAATAGTTGGATGAGACATAGATTATGGTCATAAACTAGTAATGAGACTAATTTCTTGAATTGGTCAAAAGACCAATCCTTGCTTAATCTGTTAATATTGCTATATAAAGTTGGACATGAAGTACAATGACGGCTGAACACTAATTACACCCAGTTGATTTTAATAATGATTTCAAATATAATTGGTGCATTTCCCAACCTAAGACTATACCCAACAGGCATTACTCACATAACTACATGTAAATTTACAGATTGACCAATTTTATTCCAGCCACTTAATAATCGTTTGAAAAATAGTCGAGATTTAAAAAGAAATCCTCGGAGAAACCAACTCTTGTGGGGAATACCTTATTTAAATTTGTGCGGTTTCTTGAGTGCCCTCGAGAGTCTACACCAAGGTAAATCAACGGTGAGCGAGGTTAAAAAGGCTACCGCCGATTTCATGAGTCACCTGGAATCCCCGCGATCTCCACCAAATCCACGTCTTGTGGTTTAGATACGATTTGAAGAGTGCAGTAGGCTACTCACCAATTCAGGTATACTTGTACTTGCGTAGATCTCAAAACTGTCCTCACTTGTTTACATCCTTATAATTGTTATGAGTAAACTGGATGAAAACATTTTTTTTTATTATTGGCTGATCACAGGGATTATGATTGCATACTGTCCACCAATCGTTCAATTTTAATACTGTGGTGAGGACATATTACATGTACATGTATGTATGAAAATACACAAAAGTGCCATTTATAGTTTATACTGAATCCTTTAAATGGATTGAAAGAATATTTGACCAATCGTCGACCAACCGTGCGCACGGAAATGTGTCAAGTCTAAAAAATTCATAAGAGAAAAGAGGTCAGGGGATTTAGAGATGGTTTAACTTAGAAGTGTCTCGTTTCATATCAGAGACCGGAGAATTTGCTCGTTGAGATTCAAAAAGTGCTGGGTGAGCGTGTGTACGTGGATTGACCCTGTTGGATATGTCAATAGACGGATTGACTAGATTTGTAGTTGTGGCAAGCCATGTGTGAAGGAAGGGTAAATAATGAGAAATGTCTATTGGACCGAGTGATTGGATGAAGGCGAAAGCGTAATAGAAACCGTCTCAAGATGCGTGCATAAATATGAAGCGTTAGCGTTTGATTGATTTTTGACTGTATTAAATAAGGAAGATGCAAATTTCATATAGCTTTTTTGAAGAGGTCAAGTTTTTAAATAGTACATTAGTGATTGGTTTTACAGTTAATAGACACAGATTTTCCCAGGAATTTGTACGCTCAACTTACATTTATGTTGAATCTGGTTGTCCATTATCTATTAGGAGATCAGTGAACAATATAAGGGGAAAAAAAGATTTTGATTCAAATTTTGGTTCACTTCACGTCTTTCTTTCCCAGACATTTTGAGGCTTCTTTAACGTGTCATATTTAATACATCACATGTCATATGATATTGGATTGAAGTAGATTTTCAAGGTGATTTAATAAAAAGTAGAGAATTTTTTTGACTAAAAGGATCAAACATAGAGAAAATAAAAAGTAAAGCAATGATTTGTTTATCCTGCACTCTACATGCAGAGAGAATCAGAAATCTGAGATATTTGGAACAAATTTTTATTGAAAACTGAAACCGATTTGGATCCGGTTACTTAATATAGTATTCATTTCAACTCAAACAAAAAGGAGAAGTTGCGGCTTCATCTGTCGTAAGGTCAAGATGTCTCAGTATCTTTGGCGAGTCAAGTGGCTTTCAGGGCAAATTGTGTATGCCATATGTTAATATAGTTTTTTGCCAGAGGGACAGAAGAAGAAGGGAGGAAGTGAGCAAACTTGCAAGACAGAGAGGGGAGAGATTTTGAGTATTGAAGTCATGTGCAAATTTTAAATCAAACAAGGTGCAAACATTAATCACTCAGAAATTACCATTTTACAGATAGCTTTTAGGACTTAAAGGTATATTATGTGATCTTAGCCAGGGAACGCCCTCAACATAAAAAAAAATTGAAAGCAGATTTTCTTGCAGATTTACATTTCTGATCATAAATTGTACATACATTCCAAGTTACAGGGCGATACGATTCTTAATTACTTCAAAATCATGGTTTTAGAGTGAAAATAAACTGTCGGATGTCGATTTTTGTCTGACAACTTATTTTACTCTAGTCTAAATTCACTCAAAAACCATGATTTTGAGGTAATTAGGAATCGTATCGCTCTGTAACTTGGAATGTATGTACGATTTATGATCAGAAATGTAAATCTGCAAGAAAATCTACTTTCTAAAAAATATCATGAATAGAGGGCGCTCCCTGGAAAAGATCACATAATATGCCTTTAAAAAAGTTGAGTATAGATAAACTCTTTCTCTCTGATGGCTTGTGACATTAGAGATGCACTACTTTACATTAGTAATAGTATACATAATTGCTAGGATATTGACACAGTTTTCTTATAGATGGCTTTTTTCATAATTCATAGCCTTGTTTTAATAAATGGTTATAAAAGACTCAAACAGTAGAACATGTATGAATAAAATGAAAATATGCATTTCAAATATAGGGTAATTCTAACCACATGCTGACTTTAAAAGTGTTAACTCAGACATAAATCCAAGTTGATATCAGCATTAAACATGTTCCAGTTTATTTTATTACAGAGCAAAGACTGAAAGATGTCGGTCTTCAAGCTTATTTATATCAACCTATATTGAAATTGATGTTTAACTTTTTTTTCTCAAAAAGCATGGATCAGCTCAATACCATGCTTCATATTGAATATGCATAATTCCAATTATTTTTTGGAATAATGAGTTGCCAAAGGGTGTCAGTCGCCAATTTTTAAAGGAAATATTAATATGAATCACAGCATTTGTTTTGCATTGAAAACGGAAATACAATGTAGATACTACTTTAGATAGAATCTATTCATGTGTTAAATATGTGTATAGAATAGATCTGTGCATATGTTTCCGGTATCTATGGTAATAGACAAATATGGTAGGTGTAATGGCCTATAGTGTATTTTTAAGAAGTAAAAGTTAATGCTTTATTTTGTTACTCTGTTCTTGAAATTGAATAGTTACGGATTATGGTAAATCCATGCATGAAATTGGCAAGTTACAAGTATTTGTTTGAACTATTGCATGTTTTCAATAGATAAGATATTAGATTATGTTTTCCTTAGGAATTTATAAGGTATGAATTAATCAATAAACCCATGTATAATATACATGGCAAACCACTTTTTCGGTTTAGAATCGTGTGGTATTCTGATTTGAAAAACTGTCAACTTAAAGGTGCAAACCTAGAATTATTGTAGTTGAAAATACATTGTATTGATGATTAACACGGAACACCATCAATAATATTCACTTTTACTGCCACTTGATTTTCCAACTGCAATGTTTTTAGGACGAAATCACTTAGATTTAAACGCACACGTGATATTTGGAATTTTGTACGGATATCTGTGATCCTGTATTAGACCAATACAAGATACAGATTGGCCAACTGTGTCCATCATTATCGGCACTTTTCTGTCAAAACCTCATATATGATTTTTCCAGCCCTTCAGTATGTATAAAGTAAAACTGCCCAACAGTTATGCATTGGAAGTGTTGCTTTATTCATGTTCAGGGGTAAGAGTACTTTTTGAATGGGTTTTGATATGTATTTTGGCCCTTGAACATGTTTAGAGCAGACTACCTAAAGGATACATAGAAAGTATTACTTTATACATGCTGAAGGGCCAGATGGAGATATGAGGTTTTGACAGAGTTTATGAATGTCAGACAGAATGGTTGAGACTATCCCGTCTTTACATGCAAAAGAAGGATCCGCAAAGATTTAAAACAAAATTGTAGATACATGTAGGAGTGTATTAAAGTGGAGAAGCGTTCTCATTGCACTGACGCACACTGCACACACGTGATGCACACAGCACACACGTGAGAATATGGATCCTGGATTGTTAATCATCATAGAGGGGGCTATTCTATATGTAGCTATAGAACGTGTAAAGCTATTGACTGTGTGTTGGAGATGACTGTTAAAAGTAGATTATCTATTAGGTGACAAAAATCAAATACCTGTACGGGCCCAACCAAACAATTTTCTTTAGAAATTTGTGAAAAAAATGTTCACATGCAAATGAATACCCATCCCAAAACGGCAAATATTTACAGATTTGTTTACTGTCTTTTTCAATGGAAAATAAGAAGAAATGAAAGTAAGTCAATGATGTCTGTCTTCAACTCTACATCAGGTCTTGTATTGCCTTGCCAATTCTATACATCATGTACACATAAGAGATTATAAATTATCTGAAAAGCCATTGCAACAACAACTTGTTTAGCCCTTCTCCTCAAGCAACCATCCAAACCACCGCACCACTAAGCTTTATTCATTGTACCACTTACAAACAGATTAAGCACACCACTTGTACTTTCCCCAATTGTATCCATCTGCATCCAACTAAGACTGAGGGTAAAGTGTGTACTGATTGGTGTTTAAAAGTAAATCAGGTTGCTATCCAAAGACAATGTGGAGTCAAAAGGGGTTTACCAACAGCTAGGTATCCAGATGTCTATAGTGCGTTCTCTGTAAGATTGACTTGAATCTGATCAGATTTGTCTTGAGAAAACGTCTTGCACAATGCTTCATATTAACCCTAAACCCAAACCGATACCAATCGAACCGGGGACCCTCCGGACCCGAAACCCCAGATCCCATAGGCAAGCCATGGCTCCTAGTATACTCGTTCGCACAGTATACTGCGCTCATATATAGGCTCGGTTGATTACGTCATCGAAAACCGTGCGTTTGGAGATAGGCTTGGCCGTAGTAATTTGTGGTACCGTACTCAGTTAGGAAGTGAGCAAATGGGCATTAATGCTGACTTCAAGCTGAATGGATTGTATCTGGTACTGGTAGACATTGCTATATCAGATGCATGATGATCATGACCTTTGCAGGTCTAATTCAAAGGTTATATGCCATCTATCTTAGAGTGAACAAGCTTTGGCAATATGAACTTTTCCCATGTAAAGAACATTGGCAACCTGAGATCTTGACAACCTAGCCTTATAGAATTTTAATAGGGATTGTGCAGGTATTTGTGTGCCTAGGCCAAAAGGCCGATACAGGCCAATGAAAGCAATGAAGTCATATTATTTCAGTTAAGATAATTTAGCCCAGAGACTTACGGAAGTAGCTCCAGATGTTTTGTCAGCCTTGATTGACTCCCACACTGCCCTGTTACTTATTGTAACAATATTATTAGGGATATAGACAAGCTGACAGCTATTATGGGTTAGTTAAACTTTTACTTTTTTAGTGAGTGAAGTTATACTTACGGGTGAGAACAGTATGGATTGAAACGCTTTTGTGTAAAGTGTTTATAATGGGTCAAGTGACTTTTTAGGGTCAATCCGCCGGGATACCAGAGCTACATGTAAGACGATTTGCCAGGACTATCTGATCAAAAGTAAATCTACTATTGGCAAGAGGTAGACATACACCGCCGCCGACATGTTCTTGAAGGCTTTATCTGCTTTTCAGAAAATTGAATCTTAGAAAAAAGGACAAACTTGTGACAAAATGGTTCGAAATAATGTGACAAAATTGATCATTTGAACCATACATTTTATTCTTAGATAAATCAAAAGCTAAACATTTAGTCATAGTTTATATTTACTGAAATCATGATAACACCCATTCTACTGTTCTCATCTCACCTTGTATTTATAGCTTGAGTTGAATCTAATCTAATAATCAATCTTTCAGCAAGTACCGGTGGCCAATTGGGTTAGGCGCCTGATCTAGTCCGGAGATCATGGGTTTGAGTTCGGACATTTTGCTCTTTCACAAGGCTCAAGATAAGCGGGCGCTGGGCGATTTTTACCCCTCGGTCCTCCTGCCATAGCGCCCAGTAATGCTGAAAAATAAACAACCGAGCGCTGATATTTTGTCCAAACCAGCGCCCGTTGACGATCGGGGAGCTTGCCCAAAACATCGAATTTTGATTTGACAATACGATTTAATCAAAAGTTAGCTCCCGGTAGACTTAAAGTAGCTCCTGGTTCTCAATAAATCCCATGATCCGGGCGCTACATTGGAAAAAAGTAGCTCCAGGTAAAAAAATTGTTATCTTGAGCCTTGCTCTTTCAGTTAGGATGAGCTTCTCTTATTATAATGTATCAATCTTTATATAAACTTAGACATGAACATAGGCCTATACTTTGTACATGTATTTCATACTTGAAAACGTCTGCATAATTTTGAAGAGAACAAGAAATCGTGATATAAAAAATTGCAAGAATTTTCTTTGTCTGATGCGCCTACATCATTCCTCAGTAGACATGTCTGTCCCTTTTTTGATTCCCCAATTTCACCTCTCCCCTTTAACAATACATTTTCAGACGCCTTTAAGGAAGGAGTTTGCTCGTAGAGACGCAATCTCGTCTCATCCTCAAAGGGTGACAGAGAGTGAAATCGTTCATGTTTTTTGTTCGCTTTTCTCTTGCATCATCATCAATCAGACATGGGGTAGAAGACACTGGGAACAAGGGGAATATCACCAGGCTGGATTGTAGTGTGCATGTAATTGCCATAAAACACTTTGTTCTCCTTTGAAATTTTTGCCAATACCTGATATGTGATGGTATAAAAGAAAAAGCTTGGAGGGCTCATACACAT
This sequence comes from Ophiura sarsii, assembly GCA_035610835.1. NCBI lineage: Eukaryota > Metazoa > Echinodermata > Ophiuroidea > Amphilepidida > Ophiuridae > Ophiura > Ophiura sarsii. Next base: position 13,884,094 of record CM069451.1, on the reverse strand, counting down.
GACAATCTGGTTGATTTGATTGCCTTGACTTGACTTCTTATTATATGACGGGGGTATGTCAGCCTCGGAGCATTATGTATGCATTGGAATGTCTGTGTAGTATACTGTATGGAGGGATCACTGATAGTCCTCGTACATCATTATACACCATAGGAATTCTTCGTGCATGCTTTTTTGCGTGTTGAATTCGTTGCTGGGAAAATGATGCTGAAAGGCACATGTGTGAGGTGTTCGTTTCCACTCAAAGACGATAATGCCACCGGCTTTTGCAATACACTTACAACATGCCATTTGGCTGGCTCTCTAACTTGTGCACCTAGTCCTACCTACAAGGGGGATGTGTTTGCGAAGGGATCGGTACACACATTGGTTGGTTCCCGGCAGTATTTATTTCCATGTGTGAATTTACCTCTATACATTTTTAATGGAGGAAGATGGATGCTGAGGATCAATAATTGAGTGAAGCATGAGAAGTAGCTGTTTAAAAACAGGAGTTCAACCACGATACATGTCCTTGAACAGATACAGGGCTCCAATTAAAGTGTAACTTGAATTCAATCGGTAATAATGTTCCGATATTGGCCCATCTGTGTGTGGTGATTCGCCTCGAGGGGCAATGCCTCTTTGCGATGCAATACTATCTCTTAACCCCCTGAGAACTACCGTCCGATTGGTTAAACAGATGGAAACATCATTTATTGCACCAATGAGAGACATTGTTAGAATAATTGTGTCCCTGATAAAGATGGGAGTAAAACATTTTACAAGCTGCGTTTGAATTGGCTATTCATATGAGTACATCTTGTAATAAACCAATCAGAACCACTGTAAGATAGACAGATAGACCCCAGGGGGTTAATTCACCAACTGCAGAATCACACTCCTCCCCTCACATCTACTCGCGTGCCAAATACGGATCATATGCTGAAAAACAAAATGTTCACTGCATGGTGTACTGTATAATGTGTTAGCGTTAATTACCATGAGAACAATCAATGCAACTGCTCGTCATGTGTAGGTTTTAGAGGAATCGATACTAAGAGTATGGTAATGCACACATGTCTATGCATAATCGGGGTATTGTATTGCGCATTTGGTTAGCCTATGCCTGGGGTTTAGCCCAGGGTAGATTTAACACTTTCCATGCGGCTATTAGTTTTACCATATACAAAACAGCATTTTCAAAAACCTTTCCTAATTTTCAAAGTCTATCTCAAGGGTTACTGAACCAATACGAGGCATGTTTGTATTTATTTCAATGCATTTCTCATGGTGATTCCAAATATGGTAATGAAATTCAATAAATTTGACATTTTTGAAACATTTTGTGAAATTTTGGAATGTCGTCTGCAGACGCCTGCTGCGTGGAACGGGTTATGCTTGAAAAGTTTTTTGATGCCATTTGTAGATTGGTGTTTAACAAGGCACTTAGTGTGTGAAGATGAGGGTATTATTTCATAGGACACATCCAGAGGGTGTGGGACATGGCTAGAAGAAGTGCTAGGACAGTAGCGTGGTAAGGTCAGGATGCAAAGAGAGGCTGTGGGTTGGGCAACATTATTCTGTGATTAGATAGCAAACACTCACTAATGAATTTAAAAATACAACATAAGGCAATGCTTCATAAAATGGAAATGTTTAGGTATAATTCCTTCACATATTTTCATCCATCATAATCTCTTATCCAAATGTCCCTCATGAAAGCCCATGAAAAATCTGTGCCTTTTTTCATTTCAAAGTTTTGACCTCTTAACCCTAACCCTAGAACGTGGCAGTGGGGATGGAACGAAGAACAGGGGGAGGGGGTTAAATAAAAAATGGGAAAAATTACGTCCGCCGGCGCCGGGAGTTGAACCCGGGTCGGCCGCGTGACAGGCGAGATATACTAACACTCAGCCACGGGGGGAGGGCTTCACAGGCTAAGAAATCGGAGACCATATATACCCGTAGTTTAGTGCTACAGGAGATAGAACTTGTGCGCGCGCAAGCCACGTGGTGCTGGCTGTGAGGTGACTGTGAGACGTAGTAGCGTTAGGGTTAATAAAGGAATACTGAATCACAGATATAGGAATCTACAAGATGACTGAAGTTTGACAAAAAGCAAAATTGTCAGTATACCAGAAATATTTACTGTAGGCTTAATTTTATAAGAAATCAAGTGGATTTTTTTTTATGCCTTACACTGGAAGAGAACAACACCCCTAGTGTTTAATTGTTTATAGAAAAACATATGCGAATCAAATATTCTTTAAGAAAAATGTTCTTTTGTATGAAACGTAATTCTTACAATCCCTTTTAGGACCTGGCACGTCATGTATTCTGTGCGGAATGCAAACCTTTTGAGGTTGTGAAAGTTATGTGGGGCACGTATATAACCTATAGACTTGCTAGCTCCCCTAATAATCCTGAATCAAAATAATACAAAGTTCCTCTTTTCCATTTGCCCTTTCTGTTGTATAATTCCATCAAAATGAACTTGGCAGTCTGTATATAGGGCTTCCTTTCCTATAAGTCAACATTATATTGACGCCTGCAGAACAAAGAAATAAAAGGAATACAAAATCTCAATAATCCCGTCAAGTTTTTCTCAACCAAATAATTCCTCCGTACAATGCTCCATATTGTTGGTACTCTAGCTATACCTCTTTGGAGCCTACCTTCTGAAATCCAAGTGAAAATTGACTTGCGGATGTAATGCGTACATGGGCACCTTTACGTATGTATACTACTATGTCATGTATGTGGCATTATTTATTGGATGTTATAAAGTATGTGTTGGAACTTGGGTAGGGGGGGGGGGGGCACTTATATTAAAAGTTGGTACCAAGATACCAGTAGTTTATAAACCCCTTCATCAGTTCCTTAGGGTACCATTTTGCATCGCACCCGTTTATACTTTGTCTCACTTTTCAGCCTGAAACTGCTCTAAAGTAAAAGACAAATTTAGCTTAATTGTCCCCCTGCATTTTTGACTGAAATAGATTGTTTTCAGCTCACATGACATTTTCTGTGGTCATTCAGTTCCTAAGACCCCCATTTGACCATACAAATGTAGTAGGGTACCATTTCAACCACTCTCCACTCTATATGTCATTGATGATCGGTTCACCCATGCCATTGATCACTTTAAAAAATAGTTGCTGCGCACACCCATCAAAAGCAAAAGTTGCGTCCCCCTCCCCTGTCCCGCGAGTTAGAACATGGCTTCCGTTCAATATTGTCGCACGGGTTGGTCGGTATTAAAGGTCTTTTGGCTAACCCGAGCCTTCAAATGCCTGCAGGACAAGAAAGATAAATCAACTAGAGAGAGAAGAATATTGGAGAGCACTAGACTATTTCTAAAACTGTTGGGTCTTACCTAGTGCGAAGGTAGTATGAACAAGGGGTACAGATAAGGTGTATTTACATGGCTTATTACGGTACCACTTTATTAGTGAGTGTAAATAAGACCAAAACTATTAAAGAAATGCATGTTTTGGACATTTGCTGATTTGCTCCTCATTTTAATGAGGAGCATATCAACATATCAATCAAAGGTTTGATTAATTATGTATGATCTGTGCTAATTTTAAATGAATTTCTAAATTCTTAGGCCAAACAAAGAAGATAGTCTGTCTCAGAAACATTTTGCAAATAAACTATGTGCTGTGCGATTTCTTTTAAAAAATTATTTTTTAGAAAATAGGCTATGAGGTATGCGATTTGTTGTTGTTGTTGTTGCTAATCCAAGCTATAAGTAACTGACTGACCAGGTAATAAATATACTCTTAACTCCAAAACAATAGCTCCTACATAAAGACATTAAAAAATTAAGTTGAACTTTTTTTTTACAAATCCAAAAAAAAATCCAAAAAAAAAAGTTTTTTTTAAGGCCTCAGAGCGTAGACCTACGCGCCGTAGCTCATTTCACATACCAATGCGGGCTGGCTTCTGAGACAGACAATCTTCTCTGTTTGGCCTTATCTGAACATCATACAGCTGATACTGTGGACTTCCAAAAGAAGCCATGCGGCAATGTAGAGATGGATCATTATTGACCATATAAGTTAAAAGTTTAACGGGTTCGCCGTCGTTTTAATCTGTCAAGCTTTCGTCAGGATTAGCTCTGACTTCTTCAGGACCAAATTGTTATAATATTAAACCAAACATAGAGATTGCCACTTCTCTTGTTATCATCATTTGGGCTGCCCCATGCCCGATGATTTGAGAGAAGGTGCCCTTTCCTGCTTGTGAAAGAATTGGTGGCTCTGAAAAGAGCCGTTCAGATGGATTGCCGCTTCCACTGACTGAAAAGAGCTCTACACGTAGGTTGCCACTGCGAACCCCTTAAACTTTTAACTGATATTATGAATACCCGTCGTAAAAGCCTATCTCACAATTATTGACCATGTTCATTACAAAATCAAACAAAAATACAACTGTGAATAAAGACACAAAATCAACTCTTTGTCATTATATGTATGATTTGGTTCAAAACCACCTCTTCAGGATGTAACTTTGCATTGGATTTCTTGTATGACGCAAAACAGACGCAGCTTCATCGTATCTATTTCACTATATGCAATTGTGTAGAGACTGGATATAATCTGACACAGTTTTTATTAATATTGCCTCATTGCATCACCACGAGCCCTCAAGTTATGGACACAGCGGTGTTGTCAAATCAACAAACAAACAACAAGGAGGGTATATGGATTGAAATCAATTCCGTCAGCGGAGTCGACCACGAGTTGCTCATGGCCATCGGAAAAGATTTGCGTTTTGTTTGCTACCCCCGAATTGCGTCAGACAAACCTAAAAACTGGAAATACTGACTACATGTTTAGTATAGGCGTCCTGTATGCCCATGATATAAAATATGGTATTTGCATCTTGGATTAGACCTAAGCATCTTCAGATATTGGTTTAACTTTTGTGTTTTTTCAATTCTTTAAGTTGCCTTTCTTATATTCTTTAAGCAATCAGTGACTAATAAACATCCATTTACCTGAGCTTGAAATCTATCTTTGTATGTTTATAACACAAGTACCCTCCTATTGCTGACAAGTCCTGACAAATAAGTCTACATATTGCCAGTAATCCGGTGAAGCATATCAAATTGGAATTTTAATAGTTCTCCATTTCGGTAAATTTTTGATCAGTGAGTAATAACTATTATTTAATTTGTTTAAAATGTTTATGGCAACAGAACCATATTGTTAAGATAATTTGAATTGAAACCAATAATAGCATAGCATTCCAATGCATGCATTTAAAGCTGTCTCTTCCTTGGTACTAAGGCTACTAGTGTAGCATAGCTACTCAATGTATTGTCTCTTATCCCATCATAATGTTGCACTTGAAGAACAAAGTTTCCGTAATTGATTAAACTTGATACTTTGACGATTGCTGGAAACTATTTGCCCAATTATCATTATTATAGTTATTAATTTCGTATAGTTATTACTTGCATATTTTCTGCTCTACTAGTCACTTATTTTTTTAAGGATATAGTTGTAAAATTGTTGCTAATAATATAGAACTTCCATAGGACTACTACTACTATTGATTAACATCTCTCAATTCAAGAACTGCAACCAATTACAAAGAATTACCCACAACTGAAATAACTTAACACACGGCTGCGAAGTTCCCCCTTTATGTCCTGCATCACAAATAATATCTTCTTCATTAGGCTTAGGCTAGCTACTACAATTAAAATTCTTTTTAATGTTATGTACATACATGGAACATTAATGAATATATGAGAACTTTTAGCCCCTCAAACCCTAGCACTTGATTATTACTTGCAGGTTCAGAATAATGCCTCAGTTTTAAAAGCTTCTGCTAAACTTCAGAATATACTATAGGCTACTGTGCATCAGTGTTATTCTTAACACTTTACACACGGCTATTATATTTACCATACACAAAACAGAATTTTCAGAAACCTTTCACATTTTTAAAAGTCTATCTCAAGGATTACTGAACCAATACTAGGCATGTTTGTACTTATTTCAATGCATTTCATGTGGTGTTTCCAAATATGGTTTGATATTTAACAATTTTGACATTTTTGAAATATTTTGTAAAATTTTGGAATGTCGTCTGCAGACGCCTGCCGCATGGAAAGCGTTAATGCACATCCTCTATTACACAACCAAACGATTTCCGAAATTGGAAATGCATCCCCCTTAAAAGTCCCATTTTGCTTATACGCACCTAATGGAAAAACACCTTCTTAAAAGGACCTAAATTTAGACATCTTGGAAAAGGTCACCCTGTGCGGCGGTTTCGGCCTGCAGGACACAAAACTCAATCTGACGGTCGGACATCGTCCTGGTCAGATCGGCATAAATCCTGAGCACGGCGACAGAAGAGATTTGAAAAACAAGATGGACTGCCATTAACGCATAAGCTTTCAGGAAGACGTTGACTGATCGGGTTGCTTGTGTGTTACGTGTGCGCGGATAAGGCCACAAGCGAATGAGATTGTGAGTGTTTTTGTATTGGGCAGAATTAGGAAGGAACGGGACATATGTCTGATTATTGGGAGCAGGATGCTTGCATTGAACATAATCCATATGCTACAAAGGTTTCAGAGATACTGTTGATATCCTTAGTTTTTGATGTATCCAAGCCCCCACCATCCATATTACCCCCGACCTTTCCCCTTACCATCCCCACTCCCACTGTCCCACACCCACACCCAGCCCCTGAAAAATGATCATAATATTGCAAAATAAAATAAATAAAGTAAAATAAATAGATAAATATAAATATATAGATAATTTAAAAAAAAAGGAAAATAGAAAACAAATACAATAAAAGAAAAACAAAATTAAAACAAAAATACAGCAAAATAAATTAATCCGCACCATCAAATTTTGGATTTGATTGCAAAATATTGCGATTTGTCAGCTGTCCTGATATAAAATTCTTTGAGAAGAATTATTTCCAATTTGTGCAAGTGCTGTGTTATCAGAATGCAGAATTCAGAACCCTCGTCATGCCTCATATTTACGTCTTTTACAAGAAGTGCTATATAAATCAGATGATCAGATAATCTACCACATACTGTAAACGTGGACATTTTCGCGCTACATTAATTTTCGTGCTTTTTCGCACTCCAAGCAGCTACCGCGAAAAAATAAAAACACGCAAACATATTTATTTTGTGTATAAGTCTATGTAATGAACTTTCAAATCGCCAATTCAAAAACAAGCAAAATGGATGAAAATCGGCAAAGCGCGAAAATGTAATCGTGCGAAAATCACCATAGTAGTCGTACAATTACCTTGTGTAGAAGCATAGCTAAACAAATGTATTTGATTGCCCTTTGGCCCACGTGGAAACTTTGTACGAAACTAATTCGTTGACTTTATCCAAGAAAAAAAGAAACAGTTAATCTCAAATCAAAAATAGTATAAATGTTGATCCTGAAGTGAATCCCATAATCGGGACAATTTGGAATAGATTATAAAGGATAAATTTGTTCTAACAGTAATACTATGACAAATTGTAATCTTTTCTTTGTAATTTTGGGGGCTTATGGTGTGGGGCTGTATTGAAAGACGAATATGCAACAACAATAAATGTGTTTGGGGTGTATCAGAAAGGAATATTTTAAATAATAATAACGATTGTAACTGCTTAATGAGTGTGAGGATGTCTAAAAGAAGAATCTTGAATACAAATTGTTTCATACAGTGTAGAAAAGGATTATATGTATTAACAAATTGCAAAATAACAGAATTGAGAGTTGGATAATGTGTGACACATCATGAAAATGTTTAGTTAGACAATTTAATAGGATTGCAGTAAAAATCAACCTCTCTATGAATGTACTTTGATATAGAAATACTGAATTACAAGTCATCATGGGTGTTTGGGGGTAGTACATAAACTTGTAGCGGTTCTTAGAGGGAGAGTGGTTTTCAGTGATTTTAAAGGCCTAGCTGTGTCAGTGCCAGCATCATTTTTTTAAAGATGACGAGGCAAACGTGGGTCAAGAAAAAATCTGGTGGGGGGGGGGGGGGGGGGGGGGGGGAGGACAAACAATTTGGGTGACATGCTGCATGGAAAATGTGTTAAACATTCAGACCATTTTAGGCTAATTATAGTAATTTTGACAATAAAAGTCAATTTGTTTAATTGTTTGAGGTCAAAATGGGGTGAGGCTAACTGGGGGAGGGGGGGGGGGGGGCAGTAGGATGCCCAAGATGAGAGGTTCTTATAGTCTCAGTTGGTTTAAGAGTGTCAGGCACAGCAGTCTTGTGTCTTGATAGCCTAGGACTAAGAAGGATGGGGGAGGGGGGGGGGGTCATATCAAGATTTCCCAAATAAGTAGAGTTCACTCTCTGATATGCCTTAGTATGGATCCACCCTATATTTACTTATGTACATCATTATCATACTAATCTTATAACAGTCTACGATAAAGGCATTGAGTACCAATAACGAGCAAACCCTCAAGTAATTTGAATTGCAAAAATTCCGCACAAATTATAGCCCAGAGTTCAATCATCGAGCGAGCCAGCCAAAGTCTAAAGAGTGGTCTCTCCACCCCCACCCCACACGGTAATTGTGTATCAAACCTCGGGCAGAAAAAATCAAGAATAAAGTTGGCATAAAATTCATAAATTCCCCCATTATCTCTAGTGTAAAGGAATGTGTGCCATGTAAGATAAATTCTGCACACGCACAAGCAGGTATGCTGATGACTCTCCCCCTCTTCATCCTGATGTAGCCAAGCCATTAACCCCAGGGGGATAAGGTTCATCATCTCATCTTCAGTTTTAATAAATCTTAATACACTTTTTGGTAATAGAGTGTAAATTTCTCTTCTATTATTTGCGGGTGAGATAATTTCACTTTTTTGCGATTCTGTTAAAAGAATAGTCTAACGTGATCAAAATTGGTTGATATAAAGATGACTGAATGTCAACATTGATACTGGATGAATTCCAATGTGAGAAGGTTCATAGTTAAATTTCTGTGATCACACATAAGGGCTATTCCATTTGAGATCCCCCCCCCCCACCCCCTCTATGGTAAAATATCACTTGGGTCATTTTGTATATTTTTTGATATTGAGATAGCGGTTGAGGGGCATGAGAGAGAGAGAGAGAGCGCAGGGGAAAAGAACTCAACCCTCGCATGACCTTAATCTTCCCCAAAGACAGTGTGAATTTGAAATGGGAGGGGGGGGGGGGGTACATGCATGGGTGACTCTGCACTCCCTGTGTGGAAGATTGTAGGTCATGCCTTCCATAGGGTGTATGAATTTCAACTGGAATAGCACATTGATGAATAGTTCTACCTCTGAATGTTGAAATGTGCAGGACAGATATGGGTGATGTAACACTGTTTTATTTTGGGTCATTTTGTAAATTTATGTTTTGATATTTGAGCAGGTGAGGGGGGGAGAGAGGAGGGGTGAAGATCTCAACCTCCTGAAGTGTGCATGTTCACCCTTCAACCGACCCCTTACAGAATTAGGGACAGAGTATAGAATCCCCTCCATACAACCACTAAAGCAAAAAAGAGCAAAAAATACAGGCCCGGAAAAATATACAAATGAATTCAACACCTTTTAGAAAATTCCCCATCTTGGAAGCCAGAGGGTAAATTTGCACTTAAGATTTTTTCCCCGTTTCTTTTTGGTCATCTCTGCGCAAGAAGTTAATGGGCTACGTGGTAACGGTGCGTAGTGGATATCTAAGATAGTGTGATGATTATCCGATAGGTTAACAAATCATTGTGGTTTTTCCTTGCTAAAGGTGCGTGAAGTTGATTTGAGAATGACTTTCTTCTGTGAAAGAAGCGAGTGGGATTTGGAAGATGAGGCTTAATATTAGGATTAATTTTGAACATATACGAGATCAGTATTAGTATTAGTGTTGTATTACCATAGGAATGGTGGATGTTATAAAAAAGTGTTTTATTATCTGAGTAATGTATCTAGCAAAGCTTGGCGGGTTGTGTTCAGTGCAGCATTGAAAAGGTTAAAGGGAGGCTGATATTTCGAGATTCTTTTAATGGCAGCTAGTATGGCGTAGTTAATAGGTTGTTAAAATAACTTCACATAATAAGGCTATATTAAAAAAAACACTTTTGTCTCAAAGCTCTTCAGTTTTTCAAAACCTAATGCGGAATGCGTTTAAAAAAAAAAATTATATATAAAATATTGAAATCCTTGTTAAAGTGACCTTTTGTATTTAAAATGATGTGATCAATGAAAAATCTGTGAAATTCTGGGATTTTTTATTTTTTTTGAAAAAAAAAAATAGATATATATATTTTATTTTTTTTAAAAAGATTTTTATTCTAATGCGCATCAATAAACTAACGCGCGTGGGAGCTTTGAGACAAATGATTTTAAAAAAAAATTAGCCTAATGTAGGTGGGAGGGGAAAAGCCTCTTGTTTCATTGACACAATATTATCTTATATGCTTGTAACATTTATGTGATTTGAGTTTATTAACTGTGTCGAGTCGAAAGGTATATACTGAAGACAATATCAGGATTTTAAGTCTACAAAATCTGGAATAAATTGCATTTTGGAATGACTGTGACTGTGACACATGGCTAATCAACCTCGCAACCGCTTGCCACACACTCCATGTTTCAGCTCATTAAATATGCAATGATTCGAAAAGTACAGCTCACTTCTTAATAAATATGGTATTAATATTGAAGCTGGTATTTAATACTAGCTAATAATAATCAAATCTGAAATTTGCTAAAACACCACTACCCAAAAGTCAACTTGTTCTTGCTTATAATTCACATATGTTTGGGCTTGAACCAAATTGGAAATCTGTGTATATGTCTGTCCACTTTGTCCTCTTATCTGTAATGTGAGAGAGTGCAAGAGGGCCACATTCCTGGGCTAACCCAATTGCACTTATTTTATCACATTGCAAAAAAACACCTTATAGTTCAAGTGAACCATTGTGTTTGTTTTTCTATTCTATATGATATACCAAAGATTTTCTATCTTTGGATATACATTGTAGACTGATATAGTCTTCTCTTACTTTTTTATTTGAAAAAGGTCCATGCACTAGATATATTAAGATGAAGTAAAGCACGTCTACCATAGCTTTTGGGATTTAGTGATGCTCCGATGTTGACGGTGTTATGCGCTTTTCCAGTTCAGTTTGATTTTTCGGCGATCTAGAAATGCCTATTTTTAACCATCTTTATATTTGTACAATTGGTAACTCTCCATCCGGCAATCCTATACATGTTTATACGTCTAGCCTCCTTCTCGGAATCGCAATCCTAATCCAACTTATTACGTCTAACCTTATCAAACATAAAGCCACTGTTTACTAGTTCATAAGGAGCCTTATACCGGCTCGCTAAATCTTACAATCTGATTCAATTATATTGTGGATTTAACAAAAAGAAAGAAGTGTGTCGCTTATTTTCTATCTTGTCGTCTGTTTTTTCACCAGGGATTTAAGCTTAAAACTCTCCATGTGGCTATTGGTTTTACCATTATACATGTACAAAACAAGATTTTTCAGAAAGCTTTCCAAACTGTCAAGGTCTATCTCAAGGATTACAGAACCAATACTAGGCATGTTTGTACTTCTTTCAATGCATTTCTCATGGTGATTCCAAATATGGTTATGAAATTCAACAATGTTGACATTTTTTAAACATTTTGTGAAGTTTTGGAATATCGTCTGCAGACGCCTGCCGCATGGAAAGTGTTAAAATATCCTATTTACCTCAGGTTGTGGTAATTAAAAAACATTTTCAACATATGTCAGCAGTATTGTGATCAAAAGAAGGCTTTCTTGACACTTTTTTCGTTTCATATAACAAGGCTCTTTCAATTACAAGGTATGCATGCAGAAAGTAATCAAAAAAAAGTAATCCTATCTTTTTACAAGATTTTTGAAAGATAAGACCTGAACCTGACTTTTGAACTTGATTACATGTATTTTACTGGTATGCTTTTGTTGTTCACTCAACCATGTAATCCAGTTCAATAAGAGGCATACTTCATATTCTGTTTTTTTACTAAATTCATAAAAGAAAAAAGAAAAAGGAAAAAAAAAGTATTGACTCCATTTGCCTGCAGGCATGCTAAGAGTTATTTCTGTCCTATCTTTTCAAATAAAATAACACTTGTGTCACAATTTAGAGAAAAACTCATTATTTTTTTCTCCAGGACATAATAAGAAAGTGGTATGAAAGGTGCCATGGAGGTGTTAAAGATCTTAAAGTAATAAAACTGTACAATGAAGGAACAAAACCTCAGAAGTGACTTTTTGGCATAATTTTGATCATAATCTTATTTTGAAGGATTAGGCTTCGGGAAGCTTAGTAGTGACCCGACACACTAGCATTGTAAAGCTTGTCAATAGAGCTATAATACAGGAGCCTTGTTTTCATTCTGTAGGGAAATATGCAGTTAAGTAGCAACAGACGAAGAAAACAGGATTTGTGTGAAAAGTAAGATTTAATTGCGGTTTAGCCAGTATGCCGTGCATGTTGGACTGTATACACTGTTAAAATGGCAATGTCAATTGTTGAGTTTAAAAATGTCAAATTTCGCCCAGCACTTTATCACATTAATATTTGAGGGTTCATTCATGTAATGCCCCTTTAATGACCCCTTAAATCATGTAATGCCTCTTTAATGCCATTTTAATGAACCCTTAAATCATGTAATTCCCCTTTAATTTATATTCTATGGAGGTTTGTTCTGTATTTCTATACATTTTGTTATAGGAATATTGATTGACCCAGAAGTTTTAAGGGTTTATTATTGGGCAGTTTGTTGCAACAGTTATTTAAGCTTCCTTGGATAACAGCGTGGGTTTTTCAATGAATGGTTGTCATGCGGAGTTTGTTTGCAAAAAAATATGGTTTTGCCAAAGAAAATATGGGTTAACGCGACAAAGTCATGCAGTAAATTAGACCAATGATTTGTATTTTGTTGGGAACCAGTGTGGTGGACACTGGTTTGTGATTGCATTGCAAAGGAATGCAAATATAATTGAAAATAATATTTATGTAAATAAAAAATCTCGGTATTTGTTTGCATTTGTGTTCTAATTTCTATCGAAACTAAGTAATCATTTTATAGGCCTGAATTGTGTGTGAATAACAATGTGACAATATTCACAAGCCATGTGAGTCTGTGAGTGACCATCATGGAATTAGGAAGACATTTTTTGTATAGGTTGTGTGCAAATAATATGACCCCGTAGTTTTAAGAGTGTAGAATCTTCTGAATTAAACAAATGTACGAGTCTGTGAGATTTGAGAATCCAGACCCAATTTGTAGGTATTGTTAAACAATTTAAATTTGTCTGCACCAAATACATCTTAACACTTTCCACGCGGCTATTAGTTTTACCATATACAAACAAGATTTTTCAGAAACCTCTCCTAGTTTTCAAAGTGTATCTCAAGGATTACTGAACCACTACTAGGCATGTTTGTACTTATTTCAATGCATTTCACTTGGTGAATCCAAATATGGTTATGAAATTGAAAAATGTTGACATTTTTGAAACATTTTGTGAAATTTTGGAATGTCGTCTGCAGCTGCCTGCCGCGTGGAAAGTGTTAATACTTTCTGTGGATACAAAATGTATTGGTTTTACCATAATACAAAATAGATTTTTCAGAAACCTTTCCCAACTTTCAAAGCCTATCTCAAGAATTACTGAACCAATACCAGGCATGTTGGTACTGATCTCAATACATTTCTTATTTTAATCCAAATGTGGTAATGAATTTAAATAATTTTGACATTTTCAAAACATTTTGTGCAATTTTGGAATGTCGCCTGCAGCCTGCTGCGTGAAAGTGATAAAGACAACCATGAAATTGAGACACGAGTAGCTTGAACTAAATGCAAAACCATTGAATCTACTCTTGTACCCTACCACTAATAGTATGTAAGAACTGTTGGTTAATATTAGGTGATTTCTCCTTTCTTTAAGAAAAGGAAACCCCTGAAGAATACATAACCTTATAAAATGATATCCCTAACATGAAACACTCAAGCATAACATCAAGGGAGGAAAGAACCCAGAAAGTTCATTTCTAGTTCACCCCAAATCCCCCACTTCTTCATCCTAAACTACAGTAATCAGTGGTGCGTTTCTCCTATCATGTCTATTAAATACACCGTTTGTTAACCATTATTATTAGCACTCAACTCACTATGTAACCGCTGTGCCATACGGAAATACCTGAGGTAAAACCATCCATTTCCCATCCTTTTACCTGTGCGTTATAACTTATAGTCCTCTACATTATCACAAAAGCAAGAGCGTTTATACTCTTTAGCACATTTTTTTTCAAGGACTTCATTTTAAAAATATCCTTGTGATAAAGACATCTGGACCATTTTGATATTTTAAACACACTCATAATAAGGGACGCACCATTTGATATCATGGGGGGGGGGGGGGGGCATGGAAGTTTGGGTCTGGCAGAATTTTTTTTTTTGGCTGCCGAAGATGGCAGAGTTTTTTTTATCCATTTATAATGTTTTCCTTTATTTTGAGTTGGGTTGAGCAGCTTTTTTTTTTTTTTACTCATCAGTGGGTGAAGTTATTTTGTTTTGCCTGGATAGTGGGCGAAGTTTTTTTCTTCAAAAAACTTCCATGCCCCCCCCCCCCCCCCCTGGATATCAAATGGTGCGTCCCTAAACGGCGATTATTTTGCTCAAAATCCGATGGATAGCAACTTTTGTGAACTTTAGTAATACAGGCTGCAAAGGGCCTCTTTCTAATGCTAAAAAGACTAGTAATCTACCCTATTACTACCCAACTACTGCTCATTTCACACATAAACCGCCAAAACAGGTAGAATTTGAGGCGCCGTTAAGGTTTTTGACCGTGCCTAGCATTCGCCTTTAAGGCGCGGTCTCTACGTCACGGGCGTCGTCGGTAACTCATCTCATGCATGTATCGGATACACATTGTAATACATCCATACCACTGATCCAGACAGAGATCCCCTTATTCCATTTAGGTGATTACCATACCTAATTGAGAAGCTTCCGTATTAGATTGCGTGCCAATCCACTCCGCCGGGATAAATTGGAGAGTGCTCACTTTTCACTCCATTTATTAGGGTATCATCATTCATCGTCATGGTAACATGACTCCATTATAGCAGGCATCATTGTATGATGATGGGACGTGCTACACATTCAAGTATCAAGACGAGTTAACGTACGTACTCGGCGCGATCCAAGTGCAAGGTACGAATTTGACATTTAGGTGACATTTTCAACTCATCTTTTTTATTCCCAATTGTTATCACCATGGTAATTGTTATCGCCATGGTAATGGTTACCAGGTGTTGTTTTAAACCAAATGGAACTTAAGATTATCATTCAGATTTCTATAACATGTATTAAAGATATGGAAACTGGACTGTATTAATTACGTATTTGCATAATCTCTAATAACCCTAACCCTACCACATACCCCAAAATACCACGACTGGGCACGTTGGTACCACCCGGCGTGGACGTTTTTTGATGAAAAAATTGACCCAGCCCATATAGTTTGCGCAATATACTGCGCAAACTAGCCTTGACAGCCTCTGGTGCGAGAGGTCCCTGGATCAAATCCTGGGGGGTCGGGGGGAAATTTTGGTCGATTTTCCACATTGAAGAAAAAATTCTGAAAAAAGTGGGGGGTAGAGTTAGGGTTAAGGATGATTATCCCCCGAAATATTTTAACAGAACGTTAGTTGGCCTTGGGGTATGTATTCTCTCTCAGTATTACCCTTAATTACTTATTTGGGCTACCAGTTAGCGCAGGTGGCAACACCTTTATCATCGAACTGGCAACTCGATCCTGGCACCTATACACCTATACACCTGTACACCTATTAAACTCTGGTATTAAAAAAACCGCGTGACGTTGGACGTCTATTTCTTGATCGATTTGGACAGAAGATTAAGCTTATAACATTTTTAGCAACAAAATGCCAGAAAATCAATGTTGCAAGATTTTTGGTTGTGTGCATATTTGACTCCGTCAATTTGACCCAGTTTTTTAATAGTGTATGAATCAGGAGTATGCCTGGAACAGAACGATTTTACTCTGAAATAGTGGTGGGCGATTCTTGTGTTTATAGGGTTCAGGGTCCTATTACACAGTGGTAAAGCACACTCTAAGTTCTAACAAGTGTAGGAAGTTATTGTATAAAGTGATGAAAAAATGCCCAGAACAGCCATAATTCTGTTACCAAAATATCAACTCCATAATCCTACACATGGGGTAAAATATGCATAGCAAGGTGGGTTGAAAACTACTGATCCTTGATATAGCGTATATATATTAATATGAAGTAATGTGAAATATTTCTTTATAAACCCAGGCACCCATTCAGAGTGTAGTGAACCATGAGCGTGGCAGGATGGATGGATTATGGTGACATAAATCATTTTGATAACTTTAACCATAAATTCTATAATTGTTTGCCAATTGCGCTGGAACAAATGGTAGGAGGCGTACATTGAATTCATGGGGTAGTAAAGTTAGACTTGACATTTGTGGTTTGTGGAAATTAATGTTAATGAATAACTTGCAGAGAAAGGTTTAACAATGGCTATTATTTAGGCCTTCATGATATTTAGCTGAAAGAAGTGTGTGATCAAGTTTCATGATTAATGTCAAGTCACCTCATTGCTCTTAATAGGGAGCTTTCGATTTGGACGACGGACGCTTCTACTACGGTAAGATGACACCTCGAGTCATGTGCGCATGCGTCGACTTAGCAATCCGTCGGTCGTCCAATTTCTAGGACCTGTCTTCGACCTGTCTTATTAGGGAGCTTTCGATTTGCACGACGGATGAATCTAGGACGGTTGAATGACACTTTAAGTCATGTGCACATGCGTCAGTTTTGTCATCCGTTGGTCCTCTAAATGCTACAACGCGTAAAGGGACTAACAACCGTCGTGGTGGCGACGGCAACGTTTTGTTTACCGTCGTAAAAGCGTCTGTCGATCAAATCGAAAGCTGAAGACACGTCCCAAAAATTGGACGACCGACGGATTGCTTAGTCGACGCATGCGCACATGACTCGAGGTGTCATCTTACCGTCGGGCGTAGAAGCGTCCGTCGTCCAAATCGAAAGCTCCCTAATGACTCAAGTCAAGTCAAGTCATAAAAAATGGTGACTTAAGTCCAAGTCAAGTCAGACATTGACTCAAGTCACAACACTCATTTGTTGTTATACAGCTTCCAAGTTTGTATTCAAAACACCTCGCATGTCGAGAAAATATTTAAAAATACCATACTGGCTCATCGAAGCGTAACATTTTAATGGAAGTTTAAACCTTTGACACAATGACACCCACCAGTTGAATTGTAGAAAAGTTCTGTAGATACTGTGAACTATTTATTTGGAATATAAAAGTGAATCTAAATAAAAACTGCACAGATTTTGATGGGATGAACAGTTAAACAGAAAAAATATGCTGGGTGTTATATTCTTTGTCTTGGTTGTGAGATTTCTAAAGGAAGCTTAAGTGTGATGGATAAGGGGTGTCAGTCTAACCTTGACTCTATAGATAGGAATGCCTATAAAGTCTATTTAAAAATGGGTTCTGGTTGTTAAATATGATAGCGCTAGTGCCGTGCTGGGATCCGCGAAACTAGAAGGCAAAAGAGCTGTGAGTGGAGCAATGGTAGCTTAGACTTACAGCTCATACCACATAACATACACTATACTATGGCGACTCAACTTCATACATGTTTTCAGCTGACCGGATGAGACAGGGGCAGGACAAAACCAGTGCTAATAGAAAGACAGGTGCAGCACAAAACCAGTGCTAATAGAGAGACAGGCGCAGCACAAAACCAGTGCTAATAGAAAGAGTGTTAGGATATTTGGCAATAGGCATAGGGTTTTGGTTCATACATGGGGCTATTTTTTAACATACATGGTATGGACAGCAAATAATGCCATTGGTTAAGAGAACCAAGGTATTTTAGACATTGATGATAACTGAACCTGACTTAACTGTGTCAAGTATAATGATCTTTTGATACTTGGATAAACTGGTAGTCCATTAGAAAGCAGGACATTACAAACAAATCCAAAAAACAAATCCTAAAAGCAATCTTATAAATCAACATTAGTGTGTATATTCTGTATTTGTCAGTACCCCAATGGACCTCTACACAACCAAATACTGACTGTCCTTTTATATCTTATTCCACAGGATGCGATTATAATATAGAGTAACAAAGCTCGGTATGCCTTGTGGATATTTAGATGAACCGACGAACTACATTACAACTCTCAAAAGAAACGGTGCACATTGAGTCGAGTTAGTTATTCTTTCTGACATATTTCTTTATCCCGTACCTCCCTCCCGTATTGAACTGTACATCAATAGCCACGTCTATGTGGCTGGCTTGCTTGGATTTTCAGGGCACGAAGAATAAATCCGATATTGTCTCCCGATCTGCTTCTGTCAGTGTTTGAACACCTTTCAATAATGTTTAAAGTATTTTCCATTTAGTTTGCTTACGGTACACACACACAGGGCCCATTACCATATACTAGCGATGTCAGTATTGAAAAAAAGAGTCTGACGTAAAGTGGAATGCTCACTTTATTGATATTTCGTTCAAATTTGAAGAAAAAAAATTGTTTTGAGGATGGAGGGCTGACAGGTAGGCCTGTATGTATTGAGGCTTTCACTCAAGTACAAATGAATATTTGTTGTAAAATGTGAAATATGTGTGTGGAATTTATTTTAACGACTTTGTCACGATCATGATGGTATGTCCGTCTAATTTTTTCCAAACATAAAAACATACTATTCAGTAGCCTCTTTTTGAGGTTGAGGAATTCATATTAACGACTTTGTCGTGATCATGATGGTATGTCTGCCTGTTCAAACATAACCAACAAACATACTATTCAGAAGCCTACTTTTGAGGTCGATTCCGTCTATGTCGATTCTGTCAACGTAGATTCTATCAAAGATTTCCTTTGATTTAGTTTCGATCATTCAATCATTCTAGTTTTCTCACTCGGGCAATATATGAAATGCAAAGACCCCGCAAAGAATCATCTACAACTCGACAATATTTTCTAGATCCCTGGATAAAGTGGCTTGGCTTCTCAGAAAATATTTGCGCCACAAGGCTTTACATAATACAAGACCGTTCGTCATGTAGCGGTTTATTTGTCCACCTGTATTTATGTATGTGCGCTGTGGATTATGGCATCAAGATATTTAATATTTGACTTAGACTACCATATGGTTATTTATGAAAAGAATGTCAATGTTGATTTTCTATAGGCTAATTGGTTTGTAAATACTGCGCTCAAACTTGCATCAACATTTGGACTTTTACGGTATGAAAGTGGATGGCATTTCTGCATGTACCTATAACAAACATAGGTATGATCTATGAATGATATGGTGAATCTGATTTGCCCAGCGAACAGCATTTTGATTAATAACAAAGAATGCTGTTAAAGGGGACTTAAAAGACAATGCATACGCAGTACATGCACTGTGAACAAACAAAATGGCAGGGAACTTTTTGCGATAACCCATTTTTCAATGAGGACTTTAAGAAAAATGACACATCATGTGCACATGATAAAATGTCATCTAACATTTACCCAGCCATTCGTGCAATTGACTCAAGGTCAATGTTTGTGAAGCCGCATTCATTATTAAGGCATATATAAGCCTACCACAGTACAAGAGAAGGCCTATACCATCAATTCACGTAAGGATTAATACTTCTGTGCAAGCTTAACACTTTCCACGCGACTATTATGTTCCCATATACAAAACAGATATTTCAGAAAACTTTCCCAACTTTCAAAGTCTATCTCAAGATTTACTGAACCAACACCAGGTATGTTTGTACTTATTTCAATGCATTTCACATGGTGAATCCAAATATGGTATTGAAATTCAACAATTTTGACATTTTCGAAACATTTTGTGAACTTTTGGAATGTCGTCTGCAGACGCCTGCCGCGTGGAAAGTGTTAAAAGGCCTATCCTGATACAAGGGAACCAATGTAAGCCTATCATCATCAGAGCTGTCATGACATCTAAACCACAACACTTTATCACTCTCACCATTACCGTCAAACTCAACAATAAGATGGCACCCACTCATAAGCCCATCGTGTCACATGCTTACTGACTGTTGAGATTGGTGCCATATTGTTGTTAAGCGACATTAGACAGATTATATTATTGAAAGAAAATTACTGTGGAAGACTTTTTATGACATGACAATGGCAATTTAGTATACACTTTTTCCTATTTTAATTGTCTCATTTCAGATGAAGTTTCTGTACACGTTCTGTTGACGGAAGTGTTTTCAACATTAAATAATTATTATAGGCCTACATGTATGTCCTTTACAGCCTTTTGCCTGACAGTGACAAATTATCACACAGCACTTCGTTTTAGTTGATGGTGACACAATCATTAGCCTTAAGTTTTCATAGCCATGTCATTTGTATAGTAACAGTATTGTGGGTAAGATAGTGCTTTTCTAACTTAATTTATATTATTTTAGTTAAATAAATCTTGAAAATGTGTGCTATCTTCATAAGATAGCTTTCAGTGCATGAAGTACTAAGCAACACTAAATGTATTGATCAATTTTGATTTTAAAGTTGTAATTTAACATTTTTTATCTTAATAAAATCAATCATGAAAATTTGCTATCTTCACAAGATAGCTTTCCGAGCATGAAGTACTAAGCATATCTCAATGTATTGATCAATTTTGATTTTAAAGTAGTAATTAGCTTTTGTTATCTGAATAAAATCAATCATGAAAATGTGCTGTCTTCACATGATAGCTAGCTGCTATACTCTGCTTGGCCATCTCGAGACAGTGACGTAACTGAACAGGCGCAGCTTTTACGCACGCGTGTGTATCTTCCGCCTTTCAACGCTCGTGTTTGTACGCCAGCGCCGCAAGTATGCGCGCGCGTTATATGATGCAATTAGTAGAATACGCGGTTACGTCACTGTCTCGAGATGGCCAAACAGAGTATAGTTATGATATTTATACAGAACATCTCAATGATTTATTAATTTTGATTGAGCAGTAATTAAACTTGTTTATTTCCATGAAATCAATATGCTATCTTCCTAAGATAACTGTTTGTGCATGCATTACTATTAGACAGCCCCATGAAATAAGTAAATTTAAATATATCAGTATTTGGCGACCAAGATCTTGAAAAATAAAATATTGCCAGCCAGTGACTGATGAATATTAAAGCTTAAAATGTGTAGCTTACAAAAATCATATTTAGAATAATAAAAACCATTTATTAATACATATGAACTGCCATTTATTCATACAATATGGTATTATTATTCCACTTACCATTTGAATACAGCAAAATATGCACACTTTTCATGTGCTTTCTTCATTAGACAAATGTGACGTGATCAAGCGAAATGAGTCACATGTCGGCAGTTTTCAATTTGAATATCTGTCTATCATTTAAAGCCAGTGTAAAATACTACAGTATGGTTCAAACCCCACATGAATTTATCTTCTGGTTTTTAAGTTACAAACAATTTACCAACTGAGAAAACAAAGTAAAACATAAGAATTTGTCACATCTTTTTACCTATAACTCAAAATCAATATTCCCGACATCCGACTCATTTCGCTTGATCGTGTCACAAATTTGCAAGTCTAATTTGACTTCCTTCTCATGAAGCAGAGTTCAAACAAAATATCAAAATTAAAATATGACATTTTCCCGAACATTGTGTGTAAAAATAAACCACATTAATTGGACTCTTTATTTCCAATAGGGTGAAAATGAATTGAGTTTTAATGCATTTCAGAAAATGTATAAGCGCCATCGAAGTAAGTGATATAATACTTGGAGACTATCCGTCTGCCTCAAGAAATGACTCACGAAGTAGTAATTAATTTAAGACGCTAAAAAATCAAAAGGGTGCAACCATGCGCAACCTAATTATTGACAGGAGCGTGGTCGAGACGTTGTCGTCATCGTAACTTTGCGTGATTAATGTGAATTTATGTATTATTTAAGCGAAAGTGATCAAATATCAATGATTATTGCATCCCAAAGTGTCTGGTGTCATATTGCTTTTAGATGAGAATATCATAATAAAAAGAAGAAAATGTAGTCTGCTAAAAGATAATACATCTGGTGAAATGTTATTATTAAGCGTTTTATTTCGCCATAGAGTCTACAAGCAAGTGCTTTTTAAGACACATCAATCCAGTTATACATTTCACTGAGACAAACATTTAGGCCAAGTTACATGCGTAATAAGCAATGGTGTAATACAATAATAGCAACATTCCTGGACAAGTATAGGCCCTACTTTTACTGAGTAGTTAATATAGTGTGTTACTTCAGTAAAATGGGTGAAATGTCAATAGTATGTTGTACAGTCCAACCTCGGTTATCCGGACATGATGGGACCAAGCAATGGCCGTATAAGTGAAAAATCTGGAGAAGCGAATTATGTGTAAATCTGCAATGAATGTCCTGACGTGCTCAATTGGGACAACAGCAGGGTACTGAATGAGGGGTAATTACAATGACAATGTATCATTTAAGCACTAAACAGCACTACCAACATCAAAAGTTAGAGTGTGAAAATAAGGTGATTAGGCTGTAAAACATATTTTCTTTTTGGATCATTCAGCTGGATAACAGAGCTTTCTGGATCGGGATAAAAGGGGTAGGATAACCGAGGTTGGAATGGAATGTATGTTGGCAGGCCATTATCAAATGATTATGGCAGGTTTGGGTTGTGCCTGTGTCTGTAAAAATGCTGAAATGCATCTATTAATAGTTTGTTGGCACGCCATATAAAGTATATGTCAAAATAATGTCATAAAACACGTTCCCTTCCTATCAATAACATTTTATCACCGTGTTTTCAAAAATGGAAGTTATTGTTACCGCTTACAGAAATAAGAAAAGATACGTCAAGGCAAGTTGTTTGAATATATACAAGTTGAATGAGAGAGTCACATCAAAGACGGATTTGGTCACATTGTTGACGTATGTTGTATAACTGGAAGGATTGAATGGAAACATATTTTATAACTTGTTTATGATTATGCTTTGATAGGAAATCACATATTACGTGCATACATGTACATTTATTTGTGTCGGTACCATTGCACATTGAATAACGCTGTCTGATCGTTGATACAACAGATGCAACAATTTTTGTCAAATTGTTAAATTCTAAAAAAAAATTGTCAAAATGATTGCCGAGAAATTTCACATCATTAACTGTTGAGCTCCCAATTGACCCTATATCATTACCAATCACCCCAATTGGTATAGGTTTGCACAACAGGGTTTCTTCTGTGTGAAAGCCATAAAGGAAGTAATAGGCTTAATTGGGATCAGATCACTTCCCCATCATTAGCTTTCCCATGAGCCTCTCTGTCAATGCAATCATCAATTTTGATGCAATTGACAACTGGATCAGGATGGGTGGAATCTTGAACTTGGAATACCATATTTGGAGTGGTTATACTATAGTGCTAGAAGACCATCTGCTATAAGTGAAATCTTCATAATGTAATCTCCAATAGTGGACAGACAAAGATCAGTGGTGTAGCTCAGGGGGGGGGGGCAAAGGGGCAGATTTTTTGTTGTGCCCCCGCCCCCTTTGTGCCCCTGCCCACTCTCCGGATGTAGTGCTTATATGCGAGATAACCATTTCAAAATGACAATTTTTCGTCTGGTTTTTAAAATTTGATAGGAAAAACTAATTAAAACCCGGTGGTTTGGACAATATTTGTTGGCTGTGGTGCTTTTGGACAATATTTGTTGGCTGTGGTGCTTTTGGACAATATTTGTTGGCTGTGGTGCTTTTGGACAATATTTGTTGGCTGTGGTGCTTTTGGACAATATTTGTTGGCTGTGGTGCTTTTGGACAATATTTGTTGGCTGTGGTGCTTTTGGACAATATTTGTTGGCTGTGGTGCTTTTGGACTGTGCGATTTTTTGACCGTGCACATTTTTTGACTTCTACCCCCCCCCATTTACGTGAAATTCACGAGGTGACTGACTTGGAAAACATTTGTGCCAACCGTTTACGAAAATTTTAGAAATCTTGCCCCCCCCCCTGAAAAAATCCTAGCTACGCCACTGACAAAGATGGAAGTAAATGGTCATATATTGGTGAGGTCGGGGGGGGGGGGGGGGGGGGGGGTGGTGGTGTACTTGATGGATATGAGGTTACGGGTATGTGCTGCCAAATAGGGTCCCATTTTTCACCCTCTGGTAAATGGATGACCCCTTTTTATAACCATTTTTGGTAAATTTAGGGGTCTAGAATCATTATTTTTGCTGTTTTTCACCCAAATGCTAGCAAAATCTGTCATATATATAGGACAATTATTGGTTTCCGATAAACATATGGGTCCATTACCCCCCCTAAAATGGGTAAATGTTTGGGGCCGATTTTCATTTTGCTGGCGACACATCCCTACCAAAACAATATCTGACTTTTGAGAGCATGGAGATTGTGCTCAATGGATAAGGATTAATAGTAACGTGACACAAAATGGGATCCCATTTTCACTCTCCTTTTTTATAAATCTATCTTCAATATCACACCGCCCCCTAAATGCTTCCTAATGCTAACCAGTTAACAGAAATCTGTGTTTATACAATTGGAATGACATAGGGTTGACATCCTTTTGCCGATATTTTGAAATGTGACAAATCATATTATGATCATATGATTTGTCACAATAATATAGAAAAGTAAACAGTTGTAATATACTGTCATACCAATACTATATTTATTGCAAATATTGTGACAGATGCAGAGGATAACAGTGTGTTCCATGATACAATACTGTGATAGATACTGTGGTGCTGTCAACTTATGTGGACATTGATGCGAAATGTCGTCCAATGTCAATCAATAAACAAATCAATTTCAAAACAACGTTACATTTGTCATGATTACACCTGACATTGATTTTGAAGTGGAGACTATTTTCATAGGTTGTATTTCACCTTGTATCAACGCCACATCCAAATACCTGAGAACCCGATATCAACGCGATATCAATGGTCAGTGCAATTCTCATGACAGTATTGAAAAAACATTTACGCAAGACAATCTGTCTGATAAACAGATGCACCCGACATCATTTTGAAATGGAGACTTTTATTTTCTTAGGTCTTATTTCATCTTGTATCAAATGCCACATCCACGAACCCGATATCAACGGTCAGCGCAATTCTCAAGACAGTATTGAAAAAACATTTACACAGCAGGACAATCCGTCAGATCAACAGGACTCGTTATCCACATCATCTCTTGAATCAACCTCACCAAAAAAAGCTATTCGGTTGTCAGTATCCTCGCGGCTATGACAACGACATGGATTTTTGTTTGTTCCTCTCTCTCTCACGAGGGGACGGTAGGATGAGATGGACTCAGACAGCTGTCTCTGCGGACAAAATGGATGTGACAGGTTTGTCCGCAAAAGGCCAGTCGCTCCGTCCACGTGCAATAACACTATCTATTGGGCGATGTCAGTCACAGACTCATGCCCTGACATGAACTTACTTGTTCCTCTCTGTTAGTTTTCTGAGACTTTGAGCTTATTTTTTTTTAGTTATTACACTTATTTGAACTTTTAAGTGTATTTTCATTTTATGATGTTATAAACTTATTTTAGTGACGTTTTAAAGTATACAACCCTTTCATTCATTTGTGATATGATTTCGTCGTGAAAAAAATCCAATAAATAGTGAATAGTTCACTCACATTTTAGTTACGTTTCACTACTGCTAGCTATAGCAGCTTCATCAGACTGGCAATAGACTGGCAAATCTGTCTCAAGAGGAATCAG
The DNA here is from genome assembly GCA_035610835.1 of Ophiura sarsii. Lineage (NCBI taxonomy): Eukaryota > Metazoa > Echinodermata > Ophiuroidea > Amphilepidida > Ophiuridae > Ophiura > Ophiura sarsii. The sequence goes on along the minus strand of CM069451.1, from coordinate 13,858,219 downwards.
GAAAAATTGGATTTGCTATTGCTAGATGACGCCGTCGTATAGAGGGTGTAGCTCCAATGAGTTGATCGTAGATGTTGTGCAGTGTGCATAATAAACCCCTTTCATTCATTGTGTACATCATTCTAATTATGTATCTCTTTCTATTTTGTCTTTCTTTTCCATGATCCTCCTTCTGCGTCATCATATCTTCTAATGAATGTCTTCAATATCCAGGTGAGTGTCCAGTAAAAATATCTGTATAAATAGTAAATGCCAACGATGCCTATAACGGTTATTTTGTTTTGAACATACTATAGCGCTTTAAAGCTATCAATTTGAATATTCAGTTGAATTGATTCTTGTCCAGTAGAAGCTGGCTATTATTATGGTTAGCTCAGTCAAATGCTTATGCCATGTAATAAAACCACTCAGAAATACTGTAAAGTGGAAATTTTTGCGCTACATTTATTTTCGCGCTTTTCCACTAAGATCAGCAAGCGCGAAAATAAAAATGTGCAAATATATTCCTTTTGTATGTAGGTCTATGTAAGGAAGCTCAAAATCACGAAAAATAAAAACAAGCAAACTTGTTCAAAATGTGCAAAGCGTAAAAATGTACATGCGTGAACATTTCCACTTTTACAGAAGTGTATCAAGTAGAGTTGGTGTTGAGAGGGTTAATCCGGTGTATGTTTGAAATGGCAACGATGTAGGGCTATGTAACCAATACGCAAACATTGTTTCGTCAACGTGTTCAAACAGGTGTGCAGCGTCTAGCAAGTCAAGCGTAGGCCATTTTTACGGCAAAGTTGTCAAACTTAAGCAGGTGAAATAATAACACACTCTGTTAATGATGTAGTGATGGGAAGATAACAAAACTTACAAAGAGTGCGTCTTGTCGTAACTTGCGCTTAGGCCAAAAAAAGAAGAAAGTTGACTTACCCTCAGAGTCTGGGTCGGACGGTCTGATTTGTTTGTGTTTTTTTTTTTAATTTTTAAAAATTTAAACAGGAGATACTACAACAAAAACATGTTTTTACCTTGATTTTTTCCAAAAATCGAGGTTCTGTATCTCTGCCGTTTCTTTCTTCTTTCTTTCTTTCTTTCTTTCTTTCTTTCTTTCTTTCTTTCTTTCTTTCCTCAAACCCACCTACAAAATGCATCTCCTCCTACATCTTACATGCTACAATCACCAGACTTGGTCAGTAGAACCCCCCACCTAACCTTCATATAGGGTCTTCACAGTTTGGGGTCAAAGGTCACACAGGGGTCACTAGGGGTCAAAAGGTGATTTTTACTTAAAACGCATTTCCAATTTAGTGAAATGACCTAGGATCGTCAAAATTGGTCCACATATTCCTTTTGACCGTACGCATATACAAAAGAACGGTTTTTAAAATTAAAAATCATTTGGGGTCACTAGGGGTCAAAATGTAAATTTTCAATTCGATCACTTAAAATGCATCTTGTCTCAGAGGAAATGACTCATGACCTTCATGATTAGTCAAAAGATTCCTTGTGTCCATGCTCATATAGCGTCTTCAGCGATTAAAGGTGACATGTCATACGGGGTCACTAGGGGTCATTGAACTTTACAGAGGGAAAAGGTAAGACATGCTCCGATTGGGACCGGGTTTGTTGCATCTTGTTTGGATTGATAAGCCAAGAAAATAAGTCAATCATATTGACCAGGTCAAAGGTCAAAAAGGGGTCACTAGGGGTCAAAATGTAAATTTTCAATTCGATCACTTAAAATGCATCTTGTCTCAGAGGAAATGACTCATGACCTTCATAATTAGTCAAAAGATTCCTTGTGTCCATGCTCATATAGGGTTTTCAGCGATTAAAAGTGACATGTCATACGGGGTCACTAGGGGTCATTGAACTTTACAGAGGTAAAAGTTAAGACATGCTCCGATTTGGACAGGGTTTGTTGCATCTTGTGTAATTTTATGAGCCAAGAAAATAAGTCAATCATATTGACCAGGTCAAAGGTCAAGAAGGGGTCACTAGGGGTCAAAAGGTGATTTTCACTTAAAACGCATTTCCAATTTAGTGAAATGACCTAGGATCGTCAAAATTGGTCCACATATTCCTCTTGACCGTACGCATGTACAAAAGAACGGTTTTTTAAATTAAAAATCATTTAGGGTCACTAGGGGTCAAAATGTCAATTTTCACTCCAGTCACTTAAAATGCTATTTTTTCAAGAGGAAATGACCCATGATTATCAGAATTGGTCAAAAGATTCCTTGGGTCCATGCATATATAGGGTGTTCAGCGATTAAAAGTGACATGTCATACCGGGTCACTAGGGGTCATTGAACTTTACAGCGGTAAAAGTTTAGACATGCTCCGATTTGGACCGGGTTTGTTGCATCTTGTTTGGATTGATGAGCCAAGAAAATAAGTCAATCATATTGACCAGGTCAAAGGTCAAGAAGGGGTCACTAGGGGTCATTGAACATTACAGAGGTAAAAGTTAAGACATGCTCCGATTTGGACGGGGTTTGTTGCATCTTGTTTGGATTGATGAGCAAAGAAAATAAATAAATCATATTGACCAGGTCAAAGGTCACGAAGGGTCAATAGGGGTCATTGAACTTTACAGGGGTAAAAGTAAAGACATGGTTCGATTTTGACCGGGTTTGTTGCATCTTGTTTGATTTGATGAGCCAAGAAAATAATTCAATTATATTGACCAGGTCAAAGGTCAAGAAGGGGTCAAAAGGGGTCATTGAACTTTAAAGGGGTAAAATTTAAGACATGATCCGATTTGGACCGGATTTGTTGCATCTTGTTTGGATTGATGAGCCAAGAAAATAAGTCAATCATTTTAATCAGGTCAAAGGTCAAGAAGGGGTCACTAGGGATCATTTTCTCAAAGAAAAATCAAGGTAGCCTGGTCTTAGACCGGAGCAAGATCTATTACCTTGATTTTTTCCAAAAATCGAGGTTCTGTATCTCTGCCGTTTCTTTCTTCTTCTTCCTCCTCCTCTTCTTCTTTTTCTTTCCTCAAACCCATCTACAAAATGCATCTCCTCCTACAGTTTACATGCTACAATCACCAGACTTGGTCAGTAGAACCCCCCACCTAACCTTCATATAGGGTCTTCAGAGTTTGGGGTCAAAGGTCACACAGGGGTCACTAGGGGTCAAAAGGTGATTTTCACTTAAAACGCATTTCCAATTTAGTGAAATGACCTAGGATCGTCAAAATTGGTCCACATATTCCTCTTGACCGTACGCAATTACAAAAGAACGGTTTTTAAAATTAAAAATCATTTGGGGTCACTAGGGGTCAAAATGTAAATTTTCAATTCGATCACTTAAAATGCATCTTGTCTCAGAGGAAATGACTCATGACCTTCATGATTAGTCAAAAGATTCCTTGTGTCCATGCTCATATAGCGTCTTCAGCGATTAAAGGTGACATGTCATACGGGGTCACTAGGGGTCATTGAACTTTACAGAGGGAAAAGGTAAGACATGCTCCGATTGGGACCGGGTTTGTTGCATCTTGTTTGGATTGATAAGCCAAGAAAATAAGTCAATCATATTGACCAGGTCAAAGGTCAAAAAGGGGTCACTAGGGGTCAAAATGTAAATTTTCAATTCGATCACTTAAAATGCATCTTGTCTCAGAGGAAATGACTCATGACCTTCATAATTAGTCAAAAGATTCCTTGTGTCCATGCTCATATAGGGTTTTCAGCGATTAAAAGTGACATGTCATACGGGGTCACTAGGGGTCATTGAACTTTACAGAGGTAAAAGTTAAGACATGCTCCGATTTGGACAGGGTTTGTTGCATCTTGTGTAATTTTATGAGCCAAGAAAATAAGTCAATCATATTGACCAGGTCAAAGGTCAAGAAGGGGTCACTAGGGGTCAAAAGGTGATTTTCACTTAAAACGCATTTCCAATTTAGTGAAATGACCTAGGATCGTCAAAATTGGTCCACATATTCCTCTTGACCGTACGCATGTACAAAAGAACGGTTTTTTAAATTAAAAATCATTTAGGGTCACTAGGGGTCAAAATGTCAATTTTCACTCCAGTCACTTAAAATGCTATTTTTTCAAGAGGAAATGACCCATGATTATCAGAATTGGTCAAAAGATTCCTTGGGTCCATGCATATATAGGGTGTTCAGCGATTAAAAGTGACATGTCATACCGGGTCACTAGGGGTCATTGAACTTTACAGCGGTAAAAGTTTAGACATGCTCCGATTTGGACCGGGTTTGTTGCATCTTGTTTGGATTGATGAGCCAAGAAAATAAGTCAATCATATTGACCAGGTCAAAGGTCAAGAAGGGGTCACTAGGGGTCATTGAACATTACAGAGGTAAAAGTTAAGACATGCTCCGATTTGGACGGGGTTTGTTGCATCTTGTTTGGATTGATGAGCAAAGAAAATAAATAAATCATATTGACCAGGTCAAAGGTCACGAAGGGTCAATAGGGGTCATTGAACTTTACAGGGGTAAAAGTAAAGACATGGTTCGATTTTGACCGGGTTTGTTGCATCTTGTTTGATTTGATGAGCCAAGAAAATAATTCAATTATATTGACCAGGTCAAAGGTCAAGAAGGGGTCAAAAGGGGTCATTGAACTTTAAAGGGGTAAAATTTAAGACATGATCCGATTTGGACCGGATTTGTTGCATCTTGTTTGGATTGATGAGCCAAGAAAATAAGTCAATCATTTTAATCAGGTCAAAGGTCAAGAAGGGGTCACTAGGGATCATTTTCTCAAAGAAAAATCAAGGTAGCCTGGTCTTAGACCGGAGCAAGATCTAGTATAGATTTTTTGTTGTTGTTGTTGATTTTTTTAATTTTATTTTTATTTTTAAACAAGCAGATACCACTCAAAAACACGTTTTCATCTTTCTTTATTGTTATGTGTGCTTCTTTCTTTCATTTTTTTTTTTTTTTTAACTTTGAAAAAAAAAAAATAGCGACCCTAGATTATTTTTTTTTCCTTATCTTGTAGTTACCTTAGTTTGCACATGTTGGTATGAATGCTTACTGACGTTTCCAGGTTGTTACAGCAGCTTGTGTGTTTTGCGTAGAGTATGACGAATTTGACAACATCATTATTTTGGGAAAGGGAAAAAATATTGAATACATCAACCTTAACAAGTTGGAGCAACACATTACAATGGTAGCAAAAATGAAAAAATCAGGAGACCTCTATTAGGGAAATGTGTGGGTTTGGAGGGAAATCTTGATGTCTGGAAGGAAACTTTTGTTTGTTTTGTGAAGAAAGATATGTAAGAAAAATAACAAGAATTTAGCTTTTTTGTGTGGAAAATTTGGCTTTTCTTCCCAGTAAATAAGAACGTTATTTCTCGGCCTGCACATGTGTAGACTCTGAAAAGTGAACACAGCCTCTTCCACGCACACATTTCAATGGGCCATGTCCATGCATTTCACTGTGGCCACAAACTTACCATAAGGTTTATGGGAACTGAATCATAGATGCTTTATAATACAAGATCCATGTACAGTCATCAAAAAAAGTAACTATACAGGTAATAAACAGGCTTCTAACTCTTAAATTATATATCCTACCTAAAAATGTTAAATGTTAAAGTTGTTGAGAGATTCGTCTTCTTTAATATGAGATATTGCACGTTAGGATCTGGTGATTATTGAGGAAGTGGCACTCAAAAATGTAAAGATAAGTCAGATTTTCATTTTCACATTTTTATTTTCTACACTCGGACTTATCTACGGGTACCTTATCGATTACCGGTAGTGGAATTGGGGGATGCATGCGCAGGTTGGACAGTCGGCCGCATTGTTCCGATGGATCAATACACCACACACACGCTACCTGTCATTCTCTCCCCCGTGTTGAAATGTAAAATGTGAATTTGAAATTGTGACTTTACCTTACATTTTGGATTGTCGCTTCTTAAATATTCATCCGATCCTTGCGTGCAATATCTCATATTAAAAAAGATAAATTTCTCAACAACTTTATGATTTAATATTTCTAGGTAAGATTTATATTTTTAGAGTTAAAAGTACATTTATTACCTGTATAGTTACTTTTTTTGATGACTGTAAATGCTCCACATTGCTACTGAACTCTGCCTTTGACTATGAGATCAAGCGAATGAGAAGTGAATAGTACATTTTCTTGTATTACAAAACATTTGGGTCAAACATGGATGTGGTAAAAATGAAACGTGACACGCTAAACCAGTACAAGTACATAATTTAATAGCATAGCCGTAGGACACACACATCACATTGGCCATGTCTTGTAATCGCTCATCTTGTTTACGATATGAATTTCATAAGCTCACCGTCCTCTGACAATGTCTGATTAGGCCCAAAAAAAAAAAATTATGTTGTCCTCCTCAAATTTCAGAGAGGAGGGGCGGGCGGGCGGATTTTTTAATTATTTTTTTAAATTTTCTTTTACCAGCGGAAGCTCAAAGTTCAGCCAACAAGAAGTTTAAATCACTCTGAGAGTCGCACATATATGTTAGAAACACTTATTTAATATTCAATGCCATTTAAACGGTTAACAAAAAATCTGAAGAAAAAAAATCTGGAAAAAAATCTGGAAAAGAAAAAAAAATCTGAAAAGGAAAAAAACAAAAACGGAGCGGCCCTAAATCTGGAGCGGGTGGTCGAGGACAACATAACAATTTTTTTGGTTGGCCTAAGCTCACCGTCCTCTGACAATGTCTGATTATTATCCATCCATTACCCATATCCACCTGCATGCACTTTAGAAAAATATGCATACTTTTAAAGCTGCCTTTTTTAAAAAGAGATATAATTTGAAAGTTTGTTATGTTGTGGTTTATATTTTGTAGAAAACTAAAGCTTGGAATGTTTTCAACTTTACAAATTCAGTTTTACCCCTCCTTTCGGAAATACCTCCAATTCTCTCTTTCCCTCCCTCCCCATCTCCCCTCTCCTAATGTATTATCCATTCAGTCTCCCCTTTCCTATTCATGCTCCCCAGTCCCCCTCCCCCCTCACTCTCACTTTCTCCTCTTCCCCCTTCACCACTCCTCTCCCCTCTTCCCCCACTTCCCCTCTCCTCTAAACCTTTTCCCTTCTCCAATCACCCCATGTCCCCATAAATAGCGATTTTCTCTGAGAATTAACACAAACACCAAACTAATTCAGTTTTGTCTGGTTTGCATCACCGTCTTGTTGGCATCTAGTATAATATGTGACCCGTCACATCAAAATGGACATATGTTGGAGGCCCTAGTCAAATCCGAGTTATTGGTATGACTGGAAGGAGCACATTTTAAGCTTTGAAATGACATTATGTTGAAGGCAATCAGACTTTGTAATCACAAGATATGATTTCAATAAGCATATTTTTTCTATTATTTTCTCTATATTCCACCAAATATATTGGCCTCTATCTCAAAACTGTGTTTGCCGACAACATGTCCTTTTTTGACGCGACTGGTCACATATGGTCTCTGGTCAGCCAGACATTCATTACTGTAATTAACTAAATTCTTTATCATGTCTTGGAATGACCAGACACGCACGCTGGGATATCAATATTGTAGCGCATGCAAGGTTTGTGCGCATTTAAAGGGATATTATGTGATCTTTTTCCAGGGAACGCCCTCAATCCTCGAAAAAAAATTGTAAGCAGATTTTCTTGCAGATTTACATTTCTGATCATTAATCGTACATACATTCCAAGTTACAGGGCAATATGATTCTTAATTACTTCAAAATCAGGGTTTTAGAGTGAAAATAAACTGTCGGAGTCTGCGCCGACAACTTATTAACTCTAAATTCACTCTAAAACCATGATTTTGAGGTAATTAGGAATCGTATTGCGCTGTAACTTGGAATATATTCATGATTTATGATCCGAAATGTAAATCTGCAAGAAAATCTACTTTCTAAAAAAAATCATGAATAGTAAGAGGGTGCTCCATGGATAAGATCACACAATATTCCTTTAAATTTGGCATATCCTGAGACTGGCAAGGATTCGCAAATGTTCATGTTAGCAACATTATTAGAAAAGTATTAATTTTAATGCTTTCCATGCGTCTATTATTTTTACCATACACAAAACAGATTTTTCAGAAACTTTTCATAACTTTCAAAGTCTATCTCAAAGATTACTGACCAAACACTAGGCATGTTTGTACTTATTTCAATGCATTTCTCATGTTGATTCCAAATATGGTAATGAAATACAGTAATCTTGACATTTTTGAAACATTTTGTGACATTTTTGAATGTCGTCTGCAGCTGCCTGCCGCGTGAAAAGTGTTAAAGTGTAACTCTCTTGGTATTTCAGAAATTGTGAACATTTAATGTCATGAAAATATTGATTCAGTTTACCGAGAAAGATTGGTTACAATCACAATTGTCTCCCTGTAAAATATATTGTACATTTCTTTTTTGTCAATGATGGAATATTTTGATTAATTAAGATATAAAAAGTGGCAATTTGATTTTTTTTCAATTATCAATCATTATTTATTAAGCCGTCATTTTCATAAAAAGTGAATAATGGAATACAAAAGTGAATAATAAAGAATTTTGAATCTTAATTTTAGATTGTCATTTTGAAAGTACCGCCATACATGTACATACAAATATGTATAGTTAAATTTGTTAAATGAAAGATGACCAAATTAATGAATGATGACTGATGCCATATAAGGTAGAATGAATTAAACAAACACAAAAACACCAATTGCATAAGCTTTTCTACTCTACGGTTAATAAAAATGAGAAATTCGTATATTGCAGAATGCAAAAAAAACCTCCCGAGCTCTTGACAACACTGAAAGAAATGTAACAGAGGTATCAATGTTAATAGTGTACATCGTGACTTAAAATACAGTATTAAAAAAAACACCAGCGCAATAATAAGAGTAGCAGTCATAAAAAAGAGTTAAGTTCAGTTATCCTGCATTGACATTAACGGTGGAGTAAAACAAGCGGAAGAGGAAATATATTAAAAGCAAAGGAATTCATATTGCTAATGAGCTATTACATTCAAGAGAGCAAGAACGAGAGAACACTTAAGAGACGGTGCATCGTGTCGTTGTTTACCGACACAAGTCGATGTTGACGGCTTTGGCAGACTTGCCGTACTGACAGCTGAGAGCATGGCACTTCCAAGTGAAACAACATTGTTAATCAGTGATAATAACAACTAGCTTAGGAGTGCTAAGTACAGTGTACTTTCACGCTTGCAAGCTTGACAGAGTTCTTGATTTCTAGTTGGCGTCTCTTCTACAGAGCTAAATTCAAATTTGAGTAAAAATAACAGGGATAATGTGAACTTAACACTTTCCACGCGGCTGGCTATTAGTTTTACCATATACAAAACAGATTTTTTAAGAAACCGTTCCCAATTTTCAAAGTCTATCTCAAGGATTACTGAACTAATACTAGGCATGTTTGTACTTTTTTAATACATTTCTCATGGTGATTCCAAATATGGTAATGGAATTCAATAATTTTGACATTTTTAAGATATTTTGTGAAATTTTGGAATGTCGTCTGCAGACACCTGCCGCATGGAAAGTGTTAAAGGTCCCGGGTACGCATCAATGACATGGTATAGAATCAAGTTTCCCATGGAAAATCAATGATGCACTTTATTCCATCAAAATCTGTCAAACACTCAATGAATGTGTAGCATCTAAAGAACACTATGAAAAAAGGTGCAATTTTGTACATTTCTAAGGCTTGAAAAGGCCCAATTGTTCAATTTAGGTCGTAAGTCTACAGAATGAACAGTACTTTAATTTATTAGATATTACCTTTCACAGAGTACCTGAGGAAGTGGATTTCATACGTGTCTTGTTTGCAAATTATGTGGAATTAATTTTGGTATTAATGATATAAGGTTAATTTATACCGTGTCACACACTGGTATCATGCAGTAGATAGTTACATAATGAGTTTAGGTGTGAAGTTTCAGTATATAAGGGGATCATCATTTTGTTCTGATAATTTCGCATAAATTAATGTTGTTGCGATAACGAAAAACAATTTCAGTCGGTTGTTATTTCAACATTTACGGATTCGAGTTTAAATTAACAAGCCTAGTAAACCTCATGAAACATAACAACAACGTAAATTCCACGTTTGTTGCGCAGTCACGTAAGATAAATGTTTTGATAGCGTAGGATGTCGTAAGTCATGCGACATTAATGTTCTCTCTGTAATCCACACACTTGTGGGGGATTTAAAGCCCCGGTAAAGTGCTATCCACCGTCTATTTTCATTGGACTTGTTTACTTTCCCGACCCTGTTTGTGTGTAAGCCAAGAGTAGTTTACACCTCTTGGTTTAGTATAACACTACACCGAGACCCTAAGGTGCTTAGGATATATAACCTGGATCAATTTTTGGAAGAAGCAACTAGGACCGAATCATGCAATCTTGGAAACCGAAAACCGTCCAATTAGACTCATCCACTCTACGCCTCGAAGTGATACATGTACGCTAAGATGCCAAGTGATATATTGGATATAGGCTGAGAATCCCGAGTAAAGAGATGTAGGTAGGGTTTTAAGAGTAATCCGCCAGTAAGGAAAGGCTATGGATTCTTGTGCTAGTCTTGGGCACATTTGGGTTGCTATGGATGGATCAATGATGGAGCAATTAAGGCCTTTGCCGACTGCGGAGGTGACCGCACGACTACCTTACGCCAGCCAGCGCCAACAAAAAATGGGATAGCGAGCGATATAGGGTGGGAATTAGGAAGTGTGGAGGAATTCATCAAATAAAGTAGTAAAATCAATGAGAAATGGATTAAACCTACCACCAGGCACCGAACTGATTAGGAGGCATTGCCACACATATGGAGAATGTCAGTTAGCGTGCAGATTCATCATCTGCGTGCCTCACAGTGGTAGTACAATTCGGATTAATACTTCTATAGAATAGCACACAGATTTGAGATTCTCAACCCATTTTGAAATGATATCAGGGTAGTGTGATGGAATTTCATCGTTATTGATAAAATTAGATCCCTTTTTTGCTGTACATTTTTTTTAATCAAAAAATTACTCAAAGTGCAATATTGTGCCGTGAAAATGTACTATCTGCTTTCATTATACACTCTGTACATCAGGATGGCTAACTTTCTATCGCCATCAATTTCTAAATGGTATTAAAACCTGCAGTTTAAGGGGATTTGAAATATTGTTACTTTAGACAACCTCAAGAGGTTGGCATATATTTCATGACTACTTACACAGCAACAAACCATTTTGATTTTCTGTATAGATGTAATTTGAAATTAATTAACCTCAAAAGTGAGGTAGGTATGGAAAAATAGGGAATTCAGGAATCAACATGCATGGAAAAATGGTACTTTATCGGGCAATTTTGGTCAAAACGATACATAAATACATCGCAAATTGGATGTTAATTCTCTTAATTTGAAGGGAAATTGTTGCCATTTTGCTGGGAAATTTGCCCTTTTACAGACCTGTTCAAAGAAGTCCTGAGTGCTCATTATAGCCTGGCCTGGTACCGTTTTTACTTTAATTGAAATGAGGGGTCTCTGGTGCCCTTCAGTGGCAGCACTAATGCCCTCCCCAGTCGCGACCTTTTCCCTCATTTGCCCCTCCCCAGGCAGCTCAAGCCAACCCCCAATTTTGTCCCCAAAACAATCGAAAAAGTTGGATTTTAATGTCTTAAAATTAGCTTAAAATTGGTTTGAAATGTCTAATTTAGAACAAATTCATCTTATTTCGGGCAATTTTTACAATAAAAGCTAAAAAGATATATCCCCCCCCCAAAAAAAACAAATGGTGAAAATTGTGATACTGGTGCTCTTAAAAGATGGATAGGATAAAAGTATCATCTTAGGATATTATTATTAATCTTGACACATGAAATGGGATTGTAAAATGTAAGGTGTTTGCAGAAATGGAGAATACAATATCACGGTATTAACACTTTCCATTTGGCAGGCGTCTGTCTGCAGACGACAACAAAATGATTCAAAAAAGTCAAAAATATTGAATATCATTACCATATTTGGAATCGCCATGAAAAATGCATTGACATAAGTACAAACATGCCTAGTATTGGTTAAAGAATTTTGAAAAATCTGTTGTATTATATATGGGAAAACTAGTGTTAACAGTGAATTGACCCGGTGACAATAAAGTTAATGGCTCCTTGTGACATACAGGGAAAGGGGGAAATCATTGGATTGAAATTAAAATTAATATCAAAATAAAATGTCATTACTTTTCATATTTGCATGAAGGAAAATGGATCAAATAGGATCTAATAGTAATAAATACAAAGAAATATGTAACAGGTATAGAAACATAAACAATATAATATTTGAAAAGATGAAACATGTTTATTTTATTTAAAAATATGAAGAAAAAAAATTGATATGATTACAAAGGTTTTTATTTTGTAAAGATAAAAAACAGATTTTTATCTGAAAAGATGAAAAAGATTTTTATTTGAAAAGATAAAAAAAGATTATTATCAGAAAAGATCAAAAAGATTTTTATTTGAAAAGATGAAAAAGATTTTTATTTGATAAAATGTAAAAGATGGTATTTAAAATTGCATTTGACAGATTTCAACCCAAGGCCTTTCCATCATAATTATTTCAATTTGAATTTTTCTTTTCTGAGTCAGTACTATTTAATGAGAACGGTCTTGTGAATTTGATCTTGTCGGCAAAACTTGTTCAGACAACAGTAGTTGTGTTTGTCGCCAGATAAAAGGAAAAGTTAACAAGCGGTCATTAGTGAAGAAGAAGAAAAAAAAGGGTATTTGAGTTTTTCATTGACCAGGTCCTATAATAGTGTTTCTATAGTCTAGGCCTCTCTGTGCTGGTCACTACCCTCGTAAGGAAAGTAATAACATCTACTCGGATTGTCAACCACTATTAGCGACATACCACTGTCCATTTAATTCCTTATCTCGCCAGTATCGGAGACTGATTTGCCGGAAGAAATTGAATATCAAGACCCATTAGCAGAGAACCTGTTTTCCATAGGACATTGTATGTTGTGCCCTGCGGTGACCCATACTTAGTGCAATGTAAAAGTCGATTCACTGAAAAATAGCTGTAATTTCAGGTTATGCATTACTCTATAATGTTTTGTGATTGAAGTCAAGTGCAAATTATTGTGTGTGGTAGTCGGAGGAGGCCCTGGTTAACACTTCTGGCCTTGTGCCATTGTACAACGGTGGGGTTTTGTATTGTAATTTGACCATATCCATCATTCTGCATAATTCGTTTGGACTTTTGCAAAGACTATAATTTATTAGCTAAGCTTTATTGAATAACCCATTGTTAGTCTTACGCCAAGGCTGTTCTGGGTTGGTTGCTTTGTAGGTTGGCTGGTTGATGGTTTAGTCACACCTTTTTAATGCAGTTCATGTCATGAAATAAAGACAGGTATTTTATTTAGTGACCAGCTAATTACAGTGACGAGCTAACAATACATGTTACAAGTCCGAATACCTGGCTGGACGGTATATCTAACGATATTGCCAAACCACAAATATGAGACCTTGACTGATTTCAATTGAAATATTTGATTTCAATTGAAATATTTGATTTCAATTGAAATATTTGATTTCGATTGAAATATTTGATTTCACTTTTCAGATAACTTTAACAAAAATTCTGGTAAAATTAGTTTGTACATATTGTCAGCTTTACTTGGCTTAATTAGCAAAAAAACCAATCTAACATGAGTAGATCCTATCTACAATCTGTGTATATTCACAAAATATAATTCACCAAATGTATAATGAGAAAGCGCTTGATTCCACCGTTTGCTTTGGGCAAAATTGTGCGATCTTTGGTTTAGATTGTGAGTTAACAAGCGGTTATGAGCTAGTAGAGGTATGTTATTAGATGCGCATTGGAATGCATGGCTGATCTGTAATGATAGAGGTTTAGTGCCGCGGAGTTCGTGTCAGCAGTCATCTAATTGGGTACGATCGGTGTTTGCTGCGATCGTTTTTTGCGAGCTTGATGAACCGTAGACTTCTTTCATGCGCTGCAATCCATGTCAAGAACGTAAACTCTCGCGGCATGTTCACTTTTTTCACACACGCACGGGTGGATTCGTCAACCATAGGATGAATCGCGCGATGAACCTTGATCATGTGCTGAAACTGCTGAAGACAATATAATACATTTTTTTGTCATATTGGTTCAATCAAAATATATAGGGTGGGACGTTATGTAGGTGGTTTTGCGTCACACTTTGTTGACTTAGCACACGGTTGGAAAGTGAAAGGGAACAATTAATTTGGAATGACTTCAACTTTGATTCCTGTAATACAGGCTGCTAGGGAAGTTATTTTTTGGACGGAAATTCTTGTCTGAAATAGTTTATTTTTCTGGTGGTGGTTTTGAATTTTGTCAAAAGTTGATTTTTCCCCTCAAATAATATGGACTCTTGTCATAGAGGTGGAAGATGAAAATAGGTTTAGTTTAAAGTAGACAGGTTTGGGCTTAGTTTGCTTGCAAACAGCTTATTAACATCCACCTCCCCCAACCGTCCACCACCCAACCCCCTCCTCCCACCGTGCACACACACTCAGCCTGCTGGTGCGAATGAGACATATATATTTTAACGCTTAATGCTATCATGGATAATTACAAATATGTGGATGAAATCATTGATAATGGTTGGTTGGAAGTATTGTTCTGCTATCTTCAGTAGATAGCATCATTGTATGCAGTTGTTACATACATGTATTTATGTGAATCAATCTAGTGTGTCTGTATTTTGTCAATTCCCCATGTTAATAATGCAAGATCATCTGTGCCCTTTTTCTCCCTAAGCCTGATTATGTTCTGTTACTAATATGATAAGAGCTAGAATTAGGGTAAATTTCACAAATTTAATGTGCCTTTTTACTTTCACAAAGTTACACAGTTGCATTGAAGGTATTTACGAGCTATCATGAATGGATTATGAAGCAAAATGGGATTTCATATTTTGATTTAGCGCAAATTAGTGTGATTTTAAGATTATGAAAATATAAAATGTGAATTTTACATGACCCTTGCGTGAACCTTCCCACATTTTGCAAACCGCTGGTGAAACGGATCAATAGCCATATCCTATATACTTGACTTTTTTCAGCATCGTGAGCAGTAAATCTGCTATTTGTTTGCTGATTCTGCAGACAAAAAGTCTCAAATATCTAGACACACATGACTTGCAAGCGCTAGTTCAGAAAATTAGTTAATTGGTTATGGTGAGTGGGATTTCAATGTACATGAACATCTAGACGTCCTATCAGCACTCCAGTTTGTTTTTCTCCCTCGAAGTGCAACATTGCATAACATTTCATGGATGGGTGCAATATAAATGCATTCCTTTTCAAAGAGTGCAGTTTGTTTGCAGCCACAACTTGGACTACAAAACTTTGCGTCACAATTTTTGCACCTAAGTTATTATCATAATACTAATAGACATATATTTGGGTGCAAATTGGTAAGCGAAATAGACAATTTTGAGGGCTCTGTAGTGTCTGATATTTTCAAGGTGTACTACTATTGTGATACGGCTAATTGGTGGGAATAAATAATACTTAGATTAAGGTGGCTTACTCGGCTACGGTGCCCGGCAATGATTTGCTTCAATCTGATATGGCTTATAGGTGGGAATCATTGCTGGTTTGTTCCCATAGATTATCTGTTTACTTGAGGTTAAATAATTCTTGAAATATTGGGCAAAATTATTGCTTTATTGCTTTATACATCAGCAACCAAAATGTAGGTGTTGGTGTTATCTCTTATATCATTGATCATGACAATTATGACAACATTTATTCCAATAGGAGCTGCCTGCATTAGCAGGTATTTTATCGTTTAGTAAGTGTACATACTTCAATCTCATTGGTTAACACGTATGAAATCTGATCCATATCGTGTAAACAACAAGTCAAACCACACGATATATTCCATATCGTCGATTAACCGCGTTACCAGATGGCGCGAAATGATATTACGTGTAAAGCGATTGCTTTGCGTCTGTGGAAGAGTTGCTCAAAATACGACATGTAAAATAAACAAATAAAATGGCGGATGATTTAAATGCAACCGAGTCGATTTCTGTTACATTCTGAGGCCGAATTATACCGCAAAAAGGTCTAACCCACGCCAAAAAATAAATGATCTGCATATAACCTAACCAGACATGTTTTTCTTGATGATTTTATGGACAGAGGCGATGGCGCAGAGCCTGTTACAGGGTTGAATTTTACGGAGGTAAGGAAGGTAAGAGAATTCAGCGCCTTGCTCTAACTAGATTTTGACGTTTAGTTTTCCGCGAGTGTTTAAATATTTATTGGGACTATATATCACATTCGGCCTGCGGCCTCATGTGATATGACATGCCAAACCATAGGTATTTTTCCGTATTGTGTGAACATGCAGGGGATAACTAATGGAATTTCTAAATTTATTTCCATATTTATGCCTGGATGATGGATGTTCAGTATGAGAGGGAAACACCTTAAGACGCTTCTTGATATAGTTTGATCAGTTCCAAATTGGCGAAGGCGCCTTGCAGCAGCGAATGAATACAGAAGGACGCGGGCGCACATCAGGCAACAAGCGCACTGTGCATCATATGCGTCACACGTGCGTGCAGCCAAAACCGTGTGCGTCTGGTCATAACGGTAGGCGTACGCTTGGATTACGTTTGCGCACGGAGAGATAAAAACCGAATATTTCTCGCCAATTTGGAACTGATTGAACTATAGTAGATAACGATTTAATTACTGCACATTATTATAAGGTGAATGACTTCCACACTCCTTCTAGACTGTTATTTAGTGCTATTAGGATTTATATTAAAAAAGTCATATGTCTCAAAGCTCCTGCACGGTTAGTTATTGGTGTGCGCGTTAGAAGAAGAAGAAAAAAATTTGTTTTTTATTTTTTATTTTTTAAATTTTTTAAATTTTTAAATTTTTTTAAAATTTTTTCAATACAAAAAAAAAAATCCCAAAATGTCACCGATTTTTCAGATTTTCATTGATCACATCATTTCAAATACAAAAGGTCACTTTTACAAGGATTTCAATATTTTATATTAAAAAAAAAGAAAACCTTAAAAAAAACGCATTCCGCATTATGTTTTGAAAAACTGAAGAGCTTTGAGACAATTTTTTAAAAATATAGCCTTACTGATTTTTGTACATGACTCCGTTTTACCATGACAACGAGGCACACATTATAGTCTGCAGTTCTTTCATCCTTGCGACATTTCGACTTTTCATGCAATTAATTTAAGCTATCGATCAGTTCTCTATTTAGTTGGCATAGTACATTTAAATTGTATATATAAGCTCTTACATAAAAGGCCAGGTTGTGTCTTATAGCACCAATTCCCAAGTAAGAAATTAATTTGTGTGTGCGAATTGTCAATCTTCTGCTCTATGCTCTCTGATCTTCACCTCCCGTATAGTTGACAAAGGAATTTAAATTGACCGCAACCGTATCCAATATGCCCCACTAAAAACCTCTTGTCACCATGAGGCCAGAGTGCAGACATTTGCCACTCAAGTCTAATTGGGACATTACACATCAGTGTTAGACAATTTGCAGCTTAATCCACTCCCAAGTTCAAAGTCACCTCCATTTTTCTCTGCAATTGGTTTACCACAAATCCCACTATGGTCCCACTGGTATAAACTAGCTGTTCATCTCAGTTCTCAAGTTCTACTTTTCTCTTATTTTTTGCCCTAAGGGTTTTGTCAGCGTGGTGCCTTACTGGGGTGTGAATGAAATTGATAAGTTGCCACTGGCAACTATTGACCTTATAAGGTCAACCACCAACTTGGGTCCACAACAGGGGGCTAGCCATGTTGAGAAAAGATTGGGCAGTGGTTTTGCTAATCCACCGTTTTGATCCCACTTTTCCTGATTAATTTAACCAGAAATGGGTATTTTATGAGAGTAAATCCCCTTTTTTTAAAATGTGCATTGTATTTGTGCACTTTTAAGGATTAATATAAGAGCAGATGTTCCCACTGACTGTGTGCTGGATGGAGGTGGTGTGAAAAGAGAAATTAAAAGTGTTTATCTTTCGTGAAATAAAATGCTCAATTTTATGCTCACTGACCATGTCACGACACCCTGAAGTAATGAACCTGCATTGGAGTAAAATGGACCAGAAATTGAAGGGGTTTTTTTTGGATTTTATTTTATTCTCTTTGTGCACTATTCTTCATGTAACAATGCTTTATATAGACATGGTTAAGCGGGTCTTTTTGATCACAATCGAAAGAATGATAATCCAAGTAAAATATTAAAACGCATGTCCAATTCACTTAGTGTTTGAATTTACTTTTGATAGATTATGAAATGTATGGATATGAAATGTATGGCACGGGCAATTTATTAAAGTCAACTTCATGGGTCAGGGGACATATTTCATGAACTATTATTATTTCTGGGATAGCTGAATTTGGCAACTAAAATTGTTGGAGGGGTCAAATGTGTGTGAGAGTTTTCATATAATTGTCATTGCATGTTATTATAATTTTCATAGGATTTTACGCATTCATAAAGTGGCCCATGTGTTAAGGCCATAAAAAAAGTTGTTTGCTTGCCCATAGATGCTCTCCAAAAGGTAGGGGCAGTTGGTCGGATATATATTTTTTCTTCTTCCAAATTAGGTACCTGAATACCAGAAATAAAGGGAAAAATAGAGTTAAATACAGGGTTTTTTTCTAAGTCAAAAACGGGACCTTAATGATCAATATGAGGTCACATGGGTGCCAATGAAGGTCATTTACTTGACTAAAAAAATATTTGGAAGAAAAAAAAATTGTCGAAAAGATTTTTTTTTTTTTTTTTTGGTAAAAAAGGTTATAAGTGACACAGTCGGGACTGTTTTACACGGTCAGTTGGACGAGGGCAAGCAAACAACTTTTTTTTATGGCCTTATTCCCCCTCAATTAATCTATCCTTTAACTTTGACATATGTTTCAATCATAGGAGGGAAATATTGGTTTCCACTCACATCTGCCAACCATATTGTTGCAAACAGTGACAGACATTTGCACTTTTTAATCAGTGGCAATATCTGTGAACATTGGTCCTTGTTTTGTTGTTGATGGATAATAGCAGAACTGCACACAATATGGGTTACCATGGCAACTCAACAGGACGATGTAGGCTACTATTGTGAACCCCTATCGGACTAAAAAGTAAACTCTTGCAACCCGCAACCAGAGAGTGATGCCCTAGTTTATGCCTAAGAACATCTCAAGTCGCCTTTAATTTAGCGCCACAGCCTGGTTCAGATAGAGCAATAGGATTCGTTGACACTGTAACCTTTTCTTTCCTATTAACTTAGTTAATATGCTCTTTCCAATTAGAACCGTTTGCATTCAGTTGTCTCACTAAACAATGATGTCCGGGCAATCTTGAGCCATTATTTCTATTAAGATTGAAGAGACGACCCGCCGAGAATGTCGCGTAGCGTTTGCGAGTCTGCGAATGGAGGAAATTTGTCTGAACGTTCTTCTGTCCCGTCGTAATTAAAAAGTGAGAGACAGACTCTAATAGCAATCTTGCAACTTGCATTTCAATTTAAAAAGAGCTTAGAAAGTACAGAATTATTTATGCATAATAGGGTAGGGTGGTCTTATAAACAGGTTCAATTTGGGTGGGTTAGTGTTTGTTTGTTTGTTTAACTCGTTATTTCCTCCAGACACCTACTTAGGATGTATCCCGATGAGGTCAATCCATCAATATTTTTACTTTCCATTTTGATGGCAGTTCTTGATAACTTAACTTATGCGGCTACCCTGCGTCCATGGGCTCCATGCAAGTCATTCATTGGATGAGTGGTGCAGAGATTCAGATAGGGTACCAGCATATTCATCAGAAACCAATCTAATTTAAAACAGAATGTTTTCTATGGCCTCTTGTAATGTATATTTTTAGGAAGGCGACCCGTCTCGATGAAGCCAATAAGAAATATGAACAGTATAATAGAAAGGTAAAAGCACGGAACCTCTCTCAGAACCAAAACAAAGGACGAAATCGCGGGCATGAAAACAAGGCTGCTGATTGGTCCACTGAGTGGTAACCAAGACACACAGACGCACACTGCAAAAGGGAAAGTCCAGACGGTGTCTGCCCCAGTAAATAAATTGGTTTATGAAAGTAGGCCTGTCATAAACCTTATTATTACAATCATGCTCTCCCAATTACCGGTGTCCAAGGAAACCATATGGTAATCACAGACTCAAATAATTTCAAATAATCTTCTTCCTAGGAAGGGTGACCTCTAAGCTATTGTTATCTGATCGCCTATAATATGGTGACCCTAAGATTTCCTTATAAACATGCTCTTCCACTCAAAGATGATCTCAGAATAATTAGTTTAGGCCATAAGGCCAAAAAAAAAAAAGTTGACTGGGTCGGACGGTCAGATTTTTAAAATTTGTTTAAACATTTTACAGGGAGATACTACACAAAAACATGTTTTAAAGAATTTTTGTTGTTGATTTTTTTTTGTTGATTTTTTTTTTTGACTCAAAAACACGTTTTCATCTTTCTTCATTGTTGTGTGCTTCTTTCAATTTTTTTTAATTTTTTTAATTTTTTTAATTTAAAAATAAAATAAAAAAAGGATTCCGAAAATTTGGGTCGGTCGGAAAGGGCAACTTTTATTTTTTGTTGCCGAAATGATGGGTTTTGAGGATGTGTGGCTTTGGGTTTTGAGGATTCATGGCTTCATTGGCTTTGGGATCTGGGATGAAAGATTTGAAATAGCTTCCTTAATCACATTCAGATTCAGGATGTGGCTTTTCTTCCAATTACTGAAAGTTTGCAAATATGGTTTTGTATGACCTTAGCTAATTGGACCTCGGGTCAACAAGAGAAGCCGTATGGATGAAAAGATGCTTGGATATAGATGCACACACAAATTATTGGCAATGATTTGATGTTGATTTACATAATGTGACGTAAAAACTTAAAGGAAACAAAATTATGACTGAAAGCTTCCAAAATGGCTTTGTGTGTGACCTCAACTGATTGGACCTCAGGTCAACGAGAGAAGCCATATGGATGAAAAGATAGGATGTTTGTATAGTTGAGCTTATTGTATGTATGTATTCATATACCAATTGTTTGCAATGATTTTATGTTGATATAAAAATTATACAAAATAAAATTAACTCATGATACTTATTCTGGATGCATCAATGATCAATCATTTAAAATCTGGACACTTCAATTCAAATTACACAAGACAAAGTGACCTTTCTTCTTATCAAACCTAAAAACTTGAACATCTCCATCAAATTCTATACTAGGTCTTGGTCTGCCATATGGAAAGAAGAAAAAAAATCCTGACTAGAATCTGATTATAAGAATAACGCCTGAAGTTATGGGTCATTTCTGATTATATGTTATCCTCAAGATGGCCAATTCTTATTAAAATTAGATAATATCCTGCTATCAAGGTAGGCCATAATATTCACGCGGAAAGGGCATACGAGTTACGCAGCTTAATTTCTTCCAAAGTGGTAATAACTTACTCTGGTTTTGCAACTGTGTAAAGGCATATAGCAGACGACAAAAAGGCTTTGCAAGACGACAGCGGGACACATAGCTTGGAGCTGGAACTAATCCATACAAATGACCAACCATATGTGTGCAAAAACAACAGGGTTTAAATTATCATCCATTTTCATTTTACTTTATAGTCTGTCTCGTACAAAATAGGCATGAATTTGGAGGCTCGTAAATGGAGAAGGTTGCTTTTTGTCCCAGGTAAAATACCGATTTTGCAACTGCGCGAAGAGTAGGTTATAAGTATAATGTGCTCTGTATGTTTGGGTATCTTCATTGTACAGGCTATTATTACTGTTACAATATCATGAGACCTGCTTATTTAGTACTGGATGTACTATAGATATTAAGATGTGAAATATTACTATGTAAATTTTCCTTCTCCAATGTTATTAATTTATGGTTAGAATTGGTATGGATTATGTGGCATTATATGTTGTGTCTTTATGAAAGGTCACAATAATACAGTTTCTTCAGTTCTTTTAAATTTATTCACCAAAAAATGATCAACTTTATACGTGAAGAATAGGGAGATTGATGTACTTTCTAGAGCATGTGGTAATGGCATCGTCAAGTACAATGCACAAAATTGCATGAATGCTTCACAAATATGTGAAACATTAATCAACTGTTGCCTTTTTTTTCTGCGCATCCGGTGAGAAAAGTAGAATCGACACCTTCCATTTTGTAAGAATTGTCAGTTGGGAATATTCTACCGACAATGTCAATGCTAAATACAATAAGAGCTCGTTATATTTCTTTAACGTTTGCTGAGTGCCTTCTACATGTGATGTCACGTACAGAGACTGTAATGTACATATAAGGGCATTGTGTACTAGGTGACATTTGCCTACTCCTCGACACATGTAGACATAGGAAGATTGCTTAGCTTGTCGTATTGTCTTATGTCAGCTCTGGCCGATCTCTTCTCGACGAAAATAGGACACATTTCTTTTTTCGAAATGATGTGACATTTGAAATGATGTTAAGTCGTTGCCTCGTATTATATGTGATGTAAATGTAACTGGCATTTAGCGATGACTTTTGTATGGATTTGGTACATGCATCCGGTTGTGAGCGAATTCTGATTTCATATCTATAGTTAGATCAGTTAAAAATTGGTGAAACCTCATTACAGCAGCGAATGAATACAGAAGGACGCTGGCGCACATAAAGACAACAAGTGCACTGTGCATTATATGCGTGACTGAGTTCGGCTACCTAAAATTGTGTGCGCGTGGCCACAATCGCGCGCATACGCATGGATTACTTTCGCGCGCGGAGATAAAAACAGAATATTTCTCGCCAATATGAACCAATGGAGGACAATTTTCAAAACCAATAATGAATTGTATGTTGCTTGCTATCCACTCATTGATTAATATTTTGAATACAATAAATTGTCATAGAAACCAAGCATCACAAGCAACGAGTTGGTTAATGCTATGTCCACAGTTAATGAATAATTAAAAAATATTTGAGCCATAAAATGGCGGGCGGGCAGGTAGGAAAGTGGTTAGAACGGTAAACCAATCCAATCACTTTGCCTTTCTAGCATCAAGTTGCCTGCTTCCTGTTTGTCGCGCACGCTTCACAAACGCCCTCAATATATCCACCTAACAACCTCTTATCTCAACCAAATGTAGTGCAAAACAAGACGGGTCATGCCTTTATCAACAACTTAGACTGAGTCCGAATAACTCAGGAATTATTGGCAAATCAAGAGTTAATGAAAGACGTGTTTGTTGTATACATTTACATTTGATCAAGGGAACAGGCTGGCAGACTATCAACACAGGAGACAAGGTTTCGTTTATTTTATTTGCGCCTGCATACAATCCGGTGGGGGGGGGGGGGTACTCGGATTTGGTTTGGTCGGGGGTGTGCCGCGGGAGATTCAAAACACCTACCCATTTGTAGGGGTGAATTTTTAGGAGTTTTGCTTCATTTTAGACCAAATTATCGGGAAAATAGACCTAATTTTTGCTAATTTTCGCGAAAATAGACAAACATTTTCGCGAAAATAGACCCATTTGTAAAAAGTGACCCCATTATTAGGGATTTCCAGCACAAAATCATACCCCATGTTTAGGGATTTTGTGCCAAAAATGCTACCCATTAGAGCGGCGGCACACCCCCGTATATCGTCTTAGGCGAGTTCCCCCCGGGCATACAATTGTACCTTCATCTTCAACTGTATCTTATTGAGAGTTAATTTGCCAACTATTGCTTGAATTCATGTCAAATGTTTACACTTTTGTTAAATTCCTGCCTATTTTGGGCTCTTTATTTGACCCTGTGGCACCACATTCATTCAGATTTCTCTTTTTTTCTTCTTCAAATTTGTTCATTCTCATGCTAAATATGGGTTTTATCGTCTACATTATCTGACCTTTTGAAATATAACTTTTGGATTAGATGAATTAGTATTGCAGAGACTTGCGCACATATAACGCTTATCCGATGCTAATGTACGTAACATGTATGCAAGTGCAACTTTAAACATAAGCACACAAATGGATGGGAATGTCATTACCAAAGCATCAATTTCTACTACTTGTATTATAGTTCATTGCACCATATTTGTGATGGATATAAAAAAAATTACACCTCGCAAAACAAATCCTTTTGAAGATAAAGATGTGAGACTTTGACATGATTCTCTGCATGTAGCTTTGTGGAAAAAAATGATTTCAATGTATTGTGTTGAATATTACAAGCACCTACTATATGTGACACATGACACATCTACTTTTGACAAAATTGAGATTTTAACAATACCTGACAAAATATAATGTAAACTTTACAATATTATCTAGTTTTTGAAAATTGAAGTAATACTTATGTAAATATGTGGGAAAAGAAGGGGAATATTTCTTTTTTTCTTTCTTTATATTTTACAAACCATTTCGCTCTATATCTCAAAAAGAAGCCTTGCTCATAAGATGTACCTTATGATGTAATGCAACACATATCAATATACACAATATGTGTGCGATATATTAAAGCTTTGTTGAATTCTAACCTATTGCTCTATATCTCAAAATAAGCCTGGCCCACAAGATGTTCTTTATGCCGTGATGCAACACATATAAATATACACAATATGTGCGATAATATTAAAGCTTTGTCAAATTCTATCCTATCTACATTTGGCAGGTGGGACTGTCGTCTACAGTGCACAAACCTGTACAGAAATAAAATGCACATATCGATATCGAGTCTTTATGAAGTCTTGATGCAAACTGATTTTAAAGCAACATTGATAGTAAAGTGTAGTGTGTTGTAATGCAGGCGTGAATATTGGCTAATCAACCCATTCTGTCATGTGCAGTCAGAGGGTCGGTAATTTTTTTTCTGAATTGGAATCTCGTTTGAAATCTAAGCAGTTCGATTTCCGCTTGAAATACACGTCCCTCATCAGTGAATGATCGCAGTTGACATTTGTGGGGTAATTTGGTGTTTTAAGTCGCATATTTTATAATGAGAATTTACTAAAGTACCATTTTTTTTTTAAATTGACATATTATGACAGTTTGTCAAGGATAACATGAGAGCAAACATACATCTTGGTCGGTGTTCTCTATGTTATTAATAAAATATTCAATAAAAACAAAAATGCACACATTGGTTGCAAACATTATCAGAAATATGTCCACATGTGTGTATCTCCTCTGCTATCTTCAGTAGATAGCAATAGCACATGTCTTCTAAAGAACCGAAAACGTTACAGCAATGTGTGTACTGAATAATCTTAAACACTGCAACAGTCCTTGAATGGCTGGCATCAACCTCTGGTTCTGTAGTAATCAAAATCATCATGTGTTTTCATCATCAATCTTTTTTTCATATCTTTCATGATGGATCGTATCGTTTAAGGGACTGAACACTTCTCATTCAGTTATGTGTTGGTTGGCGTTATAAGGCCGTGGTGTCATGTTCGCCACAAACCAATTTACCTCGCCGTAGCGCATGAAACCGTGATTGAAATTTTATGTCAAGAATTACTCATCCCTTATGATTTATGATCCAAAAAGTAATTAATATCAGAGTCATCTATATAGTCTCTAAAATGTGAGTTCAGTCTTGCGTGAATGACTATTAATGTCTATTTTATGTGTGCAGTTTATAACAGTGCCTCGAGGCAAATTTATCTATTAGTAATTCTGACTAAAATCAAAGTTAGATTGTCTAATTTTATTGGGTTTCCAAACCACTGACACACAAACAAAACCTTATATGCTTGTGCCCTCAATATACTATACAATATATTTGTATCTTATAATTAGGCCTAGACACCCAATATTGCCAGAATTTGGGAGGTTATTGAGGTGTGTTTGTATTATTTGGGTAATCAATAGAAGACTTAACTCAAGTTCTTTACAATTATGTAACACATAATCAAATGATACATTGATAGTTCTTACACCAACAGATTAAAACTTGGGCACAATCTATTGATCCTTTGTACAGGATTTACTTAATTCAAACCTACTGCCCTTAAAACTGCAACTATTTTTAATATTAGAATTATGTTCTATATTCTTTGTCTAATAACTGCACATTGTGTCTAATTTATAAGGTAATTAAAGGGTGCAGTGTTCATTTAGCTTTCATACACTAGTACCATTTAAATGGAAATCCTCATAAAAATGCACACACTTTCGCTTGCACAGCTGAAATAGCACTTGTCATAGAAGTGGCTGACCAAATACCATCATCCCATCCATGGACGAGGCTTAGTTATGCCCCTTCACAACATGGCCTGCTGCCGTCTTGTGTGTATTGCTATGAATATTACACATATCTTTGGCCTACTGTCACAACACTCCATGTTTATCCTGCCACGAGACCCCCTATCTACTAGGCAAACACTGAGGCGATTGCTCAAGTTCACTTCAAATGAAATGCAATACGGGTATTGCGGTGACAAAGATAAACTTGTGAGTTTTGTTGCGGACGGTTATAGCCAACGCAGGATATGATCAGGCTTTTAAAAAAAGGGAAACATCCTCCAAATATAGATCGTCTGTTTCTTGCTTGCTTGATTAGGCTAGTGTTGCCAAATAAGAATGAGCCTCAATAGCCACATTTGAGATAAAAATAAACCCAATTTGTGATAAATATTAGCCCAAATATACAGTGATATACTGTGAGGAAACTCGGCGACTATTAGATAACAAATGGTCAAATGAGTAGTATCAGCATAAGTATTTTTATGTAACCTTCTGTTTCTTTAGAAGAAGATGAAATAAAAGTAGCCCAATTGATCAAATTGGTACTTGATTCTTCAAACATAATCAGATATGGCTACTTAAGCACAGACATGGCAACACTCTCAATGGCTCAGCAGGTGGAATAATAGGTCATTTTTCTGTTGTGAAACTGATAAAACAAAGCAGCGCGGTATTACTCAATCCATACCGATCATGTTACCCACAAACCTTTTATTCCGATTCTTGCATGGGGTGAATGTTGTCTTAGTTTATGACACATGATTTTTCTTTACAATGTTTCTCAGCGTGGGTTTCCCGTAAGAAGTAGTAGCGTCCACATAGGGGGGAACGACTAGAAAGGCGGTAGCTTGGTTAATTGGTATTTAATCGTTGCTACGTGGTATTTGTCACATTGTCTCCTTCCAGAAACAGTGGGATAATGTGGACGTGCACAAGTTCAAATAGAATCAAAAGCATCTTGGTGTGCATTGTATCACAATAATTTGGCTTCTTTCCCATGATATGTATTACCAAAACAAAATTAATGTGGTTAGTAACAGAGAAAAATGCCGGTTACATAAAATGGTCGTTTAGGGTTGAGTAATCTTGATATACAGCAATTTTTAATTTAATAAGAAAACTCAGGAAACTTGCATAAGAAATTAGAGGAAATATGAATTGAATGATAGGGTTGAGAGTTAGGGGAAAAGTTACCATGAATCAATATATTACAAACAAATAGATGAGGAAAGGTACTCACATTGGGTGTGAGAGATGACAGTTATCTACCCTGCCTCAATGATAGACTATAATTATTGCAATAATGCAGTGATTATTTTCCCCTTCCCCTTAAGGGGGCTGTGCACCTTCAGGTACAGCCTCCCTAAAACTGCCGTAACTTCTTTATTATTTATTAAATCTATATAAAAGTATACATTTTTTTGCAGAAAAGGGTTCAATGAATCCAAACATGATCATGAAATTGACCATTTTGGGAGAAAATGATAAAAAACACGTTTTTTGACCCATTTTAGGTTCTGCAAAGATAACTCAAAATATATTTTGTTAAATTTTATCTAACTAGTTTTATTATATTCCTCATGCAATTCCCTAGGAATCGTTTTTTTTTTTTTAATTTTACTTTATTATTTTTTGAATTATCGACCAAAAAGTGCCAAAAAATATGATTTTTTACCAAAAAAAGTGATTTTCACGATTTTGGAGGTTAAAAATCATGTTTTTTGGCACTTTTTGGTCTATAATTCAAAAAATAATAAAGTAAAAATTAAAAAAAAAAAACGATTCCTAGGGAATTGCATGAGGAATATAATAAAACTAGTATGACACAATTTGGCAAAATATATTTTGAGTTATCTTTGCAGAACCTAAAATGGGTCAAAAAACATGTTTTTTATAATTTTCTCCAAAATAGTCAATTTCATGATCATAGTTGGATTCATTGAACCCTTTCCTGGAAAAAAATGTATACTTTTATTAAGATTAAATGAATAATGAAGAAGTTACGGCAGTTTTACGGAGGCTATGCGAAGGTGCACATCCCCCTTAAGGATACATCAAATATAAGGCAATAAGGCACAGTAAACATTTGTAAACACCTTTTGTTTCATCCACTATTTTATAAGCAGCAGAAATAGTGCAAATGGGTATTCAGCATGCCTAAATAAAGCATTCGCAAGCTAAAATAGCCATCAAAAGGATATAAATAAGACATAACATGCTATATACAAGCAAGTGTGATGTTTCGTAATGCATTATATCAGTCATTTTGACACTTTGTGTATTTAATGTATAAACAGTTTGAGAATCTGCTTTCTTCAGTAGATAGCAATCTGCAGTGGATTCCCTGTGGGTGAATGAATGGTGGCGGTGGAGTCTCTGGGAATGTTAACTATGGGTTTTATAATGAAGGTGTCTAGCTTGTTTTTTTTTGTACGAGGGATATTAATAGGAGCCAGGGAGATTCTTAAAATTGCCATCGACATAGTTATAGTCTGTAGCATTTTGTGTGTGTGCGCGGCATAATTTGGTAAACCATAATGGTATGAAAAAGAGAAAAGAAAAGGATTCTTTTTGTGAATAATTTTCTTGTTTTTTTTAAATTTGCGTACTAAGTCACTCTTTTTACTGAAGAAATACTTAAACACTTCAACCCATTATGTTTACTTGTCAAATTCAGGGTTTCCATGAACAGGAAATCCAGTATTTCTATTTAATCCCCCCTAAGCTTATCACCCACGATGCACCACTCTTTCCTAGTCACCCATGTGGAGAAAACAAATCGTTTGAGCTTGTGGGAAAAGTACAATTAAAAGGCCTTCCTTGTATTCCATCTCCAATTTGGCATGACCATATTTAGATAGGGTTTTCCCAATCAGCGAGAGGGCTGACTTTTTGGCTGAGCATATGGCTAACAATAGATCCATACCCAGGGTCTATCTATATCCTGCCAGCGGGGGTTGCACACCATTTGTGTGAAATCCCGCTGTCCTGATTGACCAGTGCGTTATTGATGCACAACAGGGGGTTGTCACTGCCTGGCACTGTATAGATGGTATGGATGAGTGGAAATTGGTGAAAAAAAGTTAAAATTTGTTTTTATTATTATTTATGAGATTAAAAAGTTATCCTTTTTGTTGTAGGTTTGAGGGATTTTATTTAGATCAGCACTTCTGAATAATACGATGGCTGACCGCTAACTATTGAGTTGGAAAAGTGGTTCAATCAGTCTAAAATAAGTCTACAAAACTTGCAATTACTCTTTCAGAGTACAGCTGCTTTGTTATTTCAATGTGGGAAGGGGCTTTATATTTCCGACTGTATTTTCCCTGGAAATCATCAGAAACAAAGACCTCAATCTCAAATCTAGAATAGAAACCAGTGCAAGTTCATATTGGGCAAGGACACCAGATTTGCAACAGTCATGGACATTTAAAATTAAAAACCAAACTGGTAAAACCCATTAACGTTTTATTTCCTTTTGTCTTGGAGTTAATTAAAGCAGTTTGTTAATGAAGGTGTCTCTGGGTAGTGTATTTATCCACTACCATAAAAAGTCACTATGCCTTGAAAAATATGATCAAAAACTTATTGAATCAATTATTTTCACTGACATCTATGCCTTATGGGAATAAATCATCGATTTCAACCAAAAATCTTTAGAATAATATCACAATAGTCATGGATGTATGTTAATTTTCAATCATTTTTTGGGACTCGAAAATACACTCTATTGTTTTATAGTCTCACTAATCTTCCATCAAATGCAGACACCCAACAAAAAATAGCAAAGAATTAATCCAGATTCAGTTTCTGTTATTATTGAAATCCATACCCAAATCTTGTCTCGTCTTCACTTATTTGTATTGATAGCATTTCACCCCCATCCATTTGGCTGTTGCTTTCACACGTCCCAACCCCTCTGTAGAAGGCATAGAAATACTGCGCTTATATTTTTTATTGCATCAACGTTACAAAGGCGTGTAGAATTTGAACGGAAGAGCTTAACCAATTTACTAATCCTACCAAAAGGTTCACAGTTAGTAAAAAATGGCATCGAATGAACACCTGTGTTACCATTGTAACGTATACGTGCACACCAACCGATAATACGCGACCAGTTTCGTACCTATGCTCTGTTATTCCAGGTATAACAACGGGTTAAAAAGACGAGCCAATCGTATTTCGGCTCTGATTTCAACCCCCCTAGGAGCGCGTAAACGATATTTCCAACTTGTGAAAACTGGTGGTGCCACCTGCCGGTAATCAATAAAGCGGGCGATGGGAGAGCGAGCCGAGGAAAGCGTCAAGTTACCAAGGAGGGCACGCTGAGACGGGTGTATGGTAGAGAAACTGATGAGTAGTAAAAGATGATGATGATGATGATGTGAAGGGCCTACTGTAAAACCATTTAATTTCACGAGGGATTTAATTTCGCGAATTTCGCGAGGGACGTGGATTCCCCGAAACTGAATACTCGCGAATCTGATAGTTTAAAATTGAAAGTAACAGTAAGATTTCGAGATTCGCAAAATTAAATGCCCGCTAAAATAGCTGTGATTTCATTCAAATTCGCAAAAATAAAGTTTCCGCGAAATTAAAGTGTTTTACGGTATCATCTTATGTTATGAAGTGTGTAGTTGGTTGTCAAAAGAGAGCCAAGCTTCAGTCAGTGAAATGTTGGGCTTCGTAAAATGAGATTGACTGAAATATGATTTAGAGAAACTACTAACGAGTAGAAGAAGGTATGATGATGTAAAGGGTTGTAGTTGTCTAAGGAACTACCCATGTTTACCAAGACAATGAAATATTTTAGTTTTATAAAAAAAAGAGATGATGGAAAAATAAAAGTGTCTATAATTTAATAAAGGAAAATATGACTAATTAAAGTGAAAGGTGATTAGCATAGAATCTTAGCTTATCCTCCGCAAAAAGAACATGGAAGTACGACCATGCAAAAACATACATGTAAATTCCATGACATTGTACTGCTCTCTGGGTAATTGTAAAACATTGTCCTCAACCTGCAGAGCAATTGTGTGTGTATTTTACCATGTAAAAGTAACCTTCAATAAAGTTTAAAAGCAATTAACATCATTTTGCTGAGGAGGATATTTGCCTTTCGGTATTTGCTATGAAACCCTTTGGCAGGGCGGGCCTTTTTTTCTTCCCAGGCCGTTCACCTGGAGGCTGATTACCTGATGACATCCTGATTAAGTTGAATATATATTGAGGGTATCTGGCAACAAAGTTCCATCTCGAATAGCTGCCAAGTGTTAAATATTGGGAAATTTACATGCTGAGCAGTTGATATAAAGGAAATGTAACTGGGAGCAGCTATTGTAGATACACCTGATGACATCCTGATTAAGTTGGATATATCGAGGGTATCTTGCAACAAAGTTCGATCTCGAATAGCTGCCTGGTGTTAAAAATTGTGAAATTTACATGTTGAGCATTTGATAAACGAAATGTAACTGGAAGCAGCTATTGTAGGTACAGTCTTTTTGATCAGATACCGAGTGATATGAAAAGGCACTATCTGTAATAGCTGCTCTGTGCTCTTTACACCAAGTTCTATATGGTATTTCCTTGTAAAAACGCAGCCTTACAAAGGGCAGCCATCGCACATACATCCTTTTGGCTCTAAACTCTCATATGTATATAGCAGTGTGACAAGTAGAGAGGGAGCAAGGACAATTTTACTATAGGACACTTCAGCTCTAACTTGGCCTTCACTTGTCTTATTATTATATGCCATTCTTGGTATTTAGTGTGAAATTACAGAGCCTCAATACTCTCAAGTTCAACATCGGAGCTTTTCAAGTAGTAGCACTGTAGTGTGATGTTTTTGTATGTATACTTTACCCTGGAGTGAATGGTTAGGATTAAGCCAAAGCAAATTATTACTTTGTTTCAAGTATGATTAGAATATTTGAAATTATTTTATCTTTTTTCTCTGTTGAGATGAGAAAGATAGTAGATTTGCATCATGCCTTGCATTATAAGCTTCAGTGATTTGCTACCTGCCATACCACTGTGTTGCCATACATTCCTTCTTGTGTAACATTGCCAAGTAATCTTTATCCCATCGGCCCTGTGCCAGATACTCAGTCTGCATCAGAATCATCCCTATCCAATCTTAGGGCGTGTTCTCACTGTGCGAATGTGGACTCATACCTAGGTGCGAGTCTACATGCATAACATTGATGTTGCGTTCTCATTGTGCGATAGAATATATCAAAATCCCGATGTGGTATCGAGTCCACTTACCCGGATGTTACTTGTTTACAAGTTTAAGCGAGTGCGCTATGCATACTTACCCCGCGTGCATGACATTTGGCTGCGTAAAATTGCAATTTGAAGCGCGCGAGTGACGGTGGCGCAGTCTGACGCAGCACAACATGCTTGTTATTGTGGAACAAGTAGTACGAGTGAGTCCACATACGATAAGTAAAACGCGTTCTCACTAGCGATTTTGATACCACGTCCTAGGTGCGAGACTACCTCTTCGAGTAGGTTTCGACCCTACATCGTGGATGTAGAGTCGAACCCCCTTATTGCGCGTTCCCACTAGGCTTGGAAGTAGACTCGATGTAGCATCGAGTCCATGTCCTGGTATCAAACAGCCACAGTGGGAACGCGCCCTTAGATGTATGGTATTACACTAAATTGTCACTTTTGGGAATTCAACCAATAGGAAATGATAAGGACATCGAATCATCATGATCATAGCAAATGTGGAAATGAAACTTCCTCTTTAATATAAGTCGACAAAGTTTTGAAGAAGTATTCATCCGTAAATTACATTTGATTACAACGAGGGATGCTTGCAGTAAGTTAATCAGGAGATAGGGATTAGAACTGCTAAAGCTTTTTTTTAAGCTAGCCCAACATTCTTAAGCCTGAGAGTATGGAAGATATTCCTAATTGCTATATCAAAGTACTTTGACATCTTGGAGTACATGTAGGGTTAAATTAATTTGGGAAAATCTAAAAATAATAATAATAATACAAATCAAGGCAGATGTTTCTAGAAGTTTGTTAAGTTCTTATAGGCTTGTTCAGATTGCCACTAAGCTCGAGAATAGTTAATATTGAGCTTACATTTTTTTACTGCTAACCCAGAGTGTCTGTCCACACGGCAAACTTAACCTCGAGAATAGCGACACTACTGCAGTAGCTTCGAGGTTAACTCAAGGTCATGCGACTTTTCATTTTGCGGTAAAACCTTGGTCACAGGTCATAAATCTCACTCGCGGTTAGCGTTACGATGGATTTACACGGCGCACACACTCTCGGATAGTGCTTCGGGGTTAGTTAACCATAAGATCTTTTAGGGTTAACATTCAAGCTTTATTCGGGGGTTAGCGAATTTGACGCTAACCAAGAGGTTAGGCAATTTCGTTTGTTTGTTTGATTGTCCATAGATCATAAAAGTTGGGTAAGTCGGTTGGGAAAAGTTTGTTTCTTTTTTCTCACTTGCCCCTTTTTCAGGTACCAAAAGTAAAATGAGATGTACTTGTTGTGGTAACCAAATCGGGGAACAAAATCTTTAACATTTTGATGAGTATTTTTATTTTCTCAACACTTAAAAAAAATGGGAAAAAAATGAAAATTTTGATTTTCGACTAATATTTGTAAAAAAAATGAAATTTTTAAAAAGAAATTGAAATGTTTAATTTTTTAATTTTAATTATTATTATTATTATTTTTTGGGTCGGAATGATTAAGAGGGTCGGGCGGACGAGGACAATCAAACATTTTTTTTGGCCTTAGACTCCCTCGTTGGAACGCACCTTAAAAAATGCAATTATTCTACAGGTGTCTCGAGAGAAGTCCCGAAGGTTTGAGAACTAGGTTTACAATTATGATGCCAACCTGATGTACTCGTATGTGATTTGATAATAAAAAATGGTTTCAGGTAATTAGGTTCATAAAGGCATTGAACCTTTAAAGGAGCCGACTGATATAAAATGCATACAAGGATAACATCAAGAATGAATGTGTTTATTAATGGTTTCCAGAGATCCTTAGATTTTCATTTCAACACCCTCCAAATGCTTGATATGCAGCATTGAAACACAACAAGTCATTGAAGCGCAACAAGTCATTAAGTCTGATGTGGATACGTTTTTAACCAGGCTGCATGCTGCAGTTGAACCGTCTCCTGTGTGAACATTAGAATGTCATGCCTGACTGACAAGAGACATGTATATAAACTTTAATATTGTGATATTATTACAGGCTCTCTTCATCATGCAGATTGTCATTTGCTTTGGTCTGCTGGACTAATGACGGGATTGGATTCTTAATCGTTAAATGTTTGCATTTTTCTGACAGCTTAAGTGACAATTAGTATAAATATTTACACAGGCACTTCCTACAGATCTGTCTTGTAGAGAAAAACCCAATAGAATAGCCAATGATTTCGCATATCTACGTACATACATAAAAGAGAATTTGGAATCTCAGAAATATAAGATTTATTAGGGGAAATCCCATTCCTCAAATAGATATGAAACTATCAGTCAAATGGATACAAAATAGCAAGGTCTTTAACCATTATGCCCTCAAGCAGAAGTTCATATTGACAGCCATTATCCTGATATTCAAACCAACATACCCTTGAAACAGCAGTCATGTCATTGAGCATAGAGATACAGATTGTCTGCAATTGAGTTGATGTATATGTGGCTCTGTGGCAAGAGACAGAAAGAAAACTATTGTCAGGCATGTAGATAGGGTATAATTCAACCCCTATTTGCATGTTTGTATATGATTACCATGCAAGTACCGTATTATGCCGAAAGGTTATAATTCAACCATATTTAGGCCAACAAAAAATAGCTTGGATATGCATTTTTTTAATTTAAAAAATAAAATAAAATCCCTATTTTTTGTCTGGAAAACATTTTCCGGGTCTGCGATGCAATGCAATAATAACAATGTTACAACTAGATAAGATGTCCTTTGCAAATGTTAAATCATTAAAGTGAATGGCCTGGATGGGTAGCTTTAGGGTGAAGGAAATAGCGAACACGAGGAGTGAGCCAAGCCAGAGGAACGATATTGTTTTTTTGATTGTCTGTGGAATGATGCTATAATATATCAGAGACACTATTCATTCTATGGGCAATGCGGAGGAAAAACAGAAAAATGTTTGACAGGATTTATTGACCTAAACATTGTTAGTCTGAATCTGAATTTGTTTTCTTAGAAAAAAGGGGATTTTTTTAAAATTATTTATTTGTAATTTTTTTTTAATGGAAATTTGGTAAAATAACTAAGAATTTTAAAAATTGCTAAACATTATTTTGAAAATATTTACAAATTTGTGAAAAAATTGGGAACAAATAAACAAATATTTACCAAATTTTCCACAAACCTTCAAAGATCCGTCTGCTCATAGAACAAGTTTTTTTGTCATCCCATAATATGTCAATGTGATGGAATATTAACATGGTTGTATGTTACCTTAACTCTAAACTCAACTTTCGTATTATTGCCAACGAACGTGACAGGCATGCCAGTGAAAATTGTCAGGGATTGTAGACTATCAAATTAATCGAAATTTAAATCTGATTATTTTTTTCTCTGATTGTGTGAGAAGACATGCCCTCTCTCTCCTTGACACCGAGTTTATTTTTCATTTACACATGTTAAATAATTATGACTTGAACACATTTCTCATTGCAGATAAAGAATTCAAAAATGTTGAATATAAATGTTATATTGATGGAACTACTATAATTTATTAATATGATTGGACCATAATCAATGAAATTACATTAATTTAAGAATTTCATTTCAGTAATCATAGCACAGGGTCAATTGTTTTATGATGGTAATCAATGCATCTTTCAAAATAATCAAGATTTTTCAGAACCCTTTCCCAACTTTCAGTCTATTATGTTAAGATTTACTGAACCAATAATAGGCATGCTTGTACTTTATATTTCAATGCATTTCACATGGTGATTCCAAATATGGTAATGAAATTCAACAATTTTGACATTTTTGAAACATTTTTTGACATTTTGGAATGTCGTCTGCAGACGCCTGCCGCGTGAAAAGTGTTAATGCATATTTCAACTATTTTGTTAACTACTTTATTTGTCTATTTCCAGTTTCAAAAGGGATACCTAGAACAGTTTATAATATTCACTACAACAAAAACTCCAAGGCAGAATTTTTTATTTTATTCTTCTGATGGTAAACCAATACATAATTCTCATCCTGCCATGTAAAAACATTTGCCCTTCACGATATAGTTGTATTATGATGCATTTAGGCCATCCTGTGGATATTTACTAGCTCGTCATATCCGTTGAGCGCATCTTGCTCAAACAAGTTTAACGCTTCACTCGCGTTATTACATCCAAGGTGTCTCGCTACGAGTTGGTTGCTTTCATGGGGAGAGTTAATTGTGGAGAGCTCATTTACAAATTAGTATGAAACTCTATACTATAAGGTTATGTGAATTCATGCTAATGTAATGTTATACCTTTTGTTAAAAAATTGATGTATCTTGAGACAGTAAAATAAGAAAAGAACAATTTACGAGATATTTTCAGTGTGTCGTCGCAATGCGTGTGTTATGAGGCTTTAATTTAGCTGGTGGGCTCGTTGTACACTCTAGTCAAGGTAAAGAACCCAGCTATGGATTCATGCGAGATTAACTTTGTTTTTCTAACATTTCTTATGACACAATTTGCTGCTTGGAATTGTAAATGTGTATTGTTCTAGATAATAAGGCCAACAAAAAGTTGACTTGGCTTTCAGGGCCAGAGTCTGGGTCGGACGGTCGGATTTTTAAAAAAAATTAAACAGGGAGATACTACACAAAACACATTTTAAAGATTTTAAAAAAAAAAATGTAAAAAAAAAATGATTTTTTTGTTGTTGATTTTTTAATTTTTTAAAAATTATTAAACAAGTAGATACAACTCAAAAACACATTTTCATCTTTCTTTATTGTTATGTGCTTCTTTCAATTTTTTTATTTTTTTATTTTACCCTAGATTTCCGAAAATTCGGAACTGCCCCAATTGGCATGTTTCGAAGTTATAGTGTCGATCCACATATAATAATTGATGAAGTCGTATCGCTTTAATGTTAAGGTTGAATGTGTTTTCTCATAATATTAGTGCGTGACTGAGTTTCTTAATGTCAATTTGTACAATTGATAGAGTAAGCGAGACAGACCGTGTTCGTTACAAACGTTGCGTCAGTATCGGTGAAGCCTGGTTGTTATTCTTTGGTTCAATAGTATAATAAAGTAATATTAATTTGATTGTCTCGGTGCGGGACGCTGCACCTAGCACAACAATGCGATAGGTATCATTCGTTCTACCTGATCTACATCGTACTTCCTTAAAGGTAGACTTTTTTGTGTGAGCAATTTTTTTGTGCTTTCCCAATTTTGAACTATTTTGCCTGTTTTTAAATGGGCAAGTTGAAAGGTATTTTATAGATTGTTAAACAATAGAAATATATTTGCTTGTGTTTTTTTTCGCAGTAGCTACTTGAAGGGCAATAAGTGCGAACATTTATGTAGTGTAAAAAATGACCACTCAACAGGCATTTTATTGATAATAATGGTCTGTTCAAATTCATTTCACTCTCATGTTGTATGAATTCAATGAACAATTCCATCTACTCCATTTCAGATGGATTGTTTATGTTGTATGGATTCAATGCACAATCCATTTGAAACGGAGCAGAATATAAGTGTGTTAAATCATGTTTAATGGTTTGAAATAGTTTCATGTCCCACTTACAAAAATCACATGCTTCATGGTAGTGGAATTACATACAATTCTAATTCTATTTGGTACTGGAAAGTAATTCCTGCTTACAAAGTGTATTGATAAGTTAAAGGTATCACGATTGCATTGAAATAGTTCTGAATTGGGTTTAAATTTTGTATAGTATGATTTATTTACATGACCCTTTATTTGCCATTTAGGTTTATTTCAGTGTTCTTCATGTTAAATTTGTTAAAGTTACCCCTCCCCCTCCTAGTTTTGAAGTAGGGGTTTCATTTAAGAATTATATTAATTATTGAGAAATACCAAAATGGTATATAGAAACACTGAATAATGCGTTTAGTTATGTAAAGGTGGGGTGATTTATGTATAGGAGCATTTCTGGTATTGGGGAGCCTTGTCAATTGATGTTTTTTTGGCTCAGAAAGTAATGGGATCATACTAGTCTATTGTTGGACTATTGTTAAATTAAATCTGAACATGATACTGTGATGAACTCCCCTTCTCATTTTTTTGACCCAGTGGACCAGACTGCAAGAGAGGAAAACAAATTATCTTTCTTGTGAAGAGATATTATCCTCGTTCTGCCAGTAATTGAGTGCTAAGAATGACAGTCTATGGAATGACACACCCTATTTGACCATGATTTGACCAGTGGATGGATGGCGTCACCACCAAGTCCAAAACTAACAGATGTCGAGATGACTTGGTTGAATGATCAACACTCATGGCCTGTCATGTTTATTCCCACCTCTACAGCCCCTTCCCTGTGAATTCTGCTTGCCAGGTTGCCTACCCATAGGTGTGTACACACGTGCCCTAACCAGCCCTGTAGGATCAGCCATACTGCCTACCCATAGGTGTGTGTGCACATGTGCCCCCATTCAGCCCCACAGCATACTAAAAGATCTGACGATAATATATGCATGGCACGACGTCCCTATGGCTATCGATGACGTCTCTATGGCTATCAAGGATGAGGACTGTCCATCTGCCCCTCGATCTTAATTCTAGTGACTTTCAGTGCACTATTTGTGGCAACTCGCAAGTTTCTTCACATAATGTGCTGCACCTTAATGAACTGTGTCACTGTTACCGATGGTATTGAGTTCGTAGATTTGCGCCTCGGCGAACTTCTCACACTGCATGACTGCCGCCTTAGGGTAAGGTTAAGGGTTCGGGCTCGAGTTAGGGTGTAGGGTAAGGGTTCGGGCTCGAGTGAGGGTGTAGGGTAAGGGTTCGGGCTCGAGTGAGGGTGTAGGGTTCGGGCTCGAGTGAGGGTGTAGGGTTCGGGCTCGAGTGAGGGTGTAGGGTTCAGGCTCGAGTGAGGGTGTAGGGTAAGGGCTCGAGTGAGGGTTAAATTTAGGGTTAAGAATAGGGTTTATTCAGTAGGGCATCACTGTCAGCTGTTAAGTTGATACCAGTTTGTTTTTTCAACAGTAAATGTATAGAGGCCCAGCACAAATCCATCGATCAGCTTTAATAAATAAAGAAAAGGATCAACCATGCGTCAGTTACCGGAATCATGGCGAATTGACGCGGGATTTTTGAAAGTGATGTAAACTCGCATGATTAAGAAATGGGATTTTTAGCTTCATATAGTTTTGGTGAACAAAGTTCAGTAGTCCGCCATGATTCCGGTAAACTACTTCATAATTGCAGGGTCTCTATAGAAAAGATAAAAAACTGCCTAGGGAGAGGAACATGGATTATTAATTAGCAAGATTAATAATTCAACAGAAATATGAATTTTGAATTTAACTTATTGGTCCCAATCTATTCACGCGTTCTTATTAATTTCAAATTTCATTCTTGAATTTTGAATCATTCATACATTTAATCTGTGAGACTTGGAACCATTTTGTGTCCTTAGCATGGTCAGTCTATCATCGGGTATATCACAACCAAATTCAGCGCTTCATTGTATTCCGGTAACACCACCGATAATTCCTGCCCTTGGCAGTATAGCCATCCAACACCAGATACTCTCACGATAAGTGAGCGGCTTGAGCCCTCTATATGGCGACAGATATCTTAACCGTAGGCGAACTGGAGACAACGAGATTCCTGAATGTCCTGGGGGGAGGAGGTGGCCATTTAAATACAAAGGTGGATTTCATGCTTGGGTTTGGACTTTCAGATTTAGATACATTAAAAAGTTTTCCAACATATTTTCCTACTCAGATTATGAATAAGTATTTCATGTTGGCGAACATACCTCTTTTTCTGGTTTTAGCTATTTTTAATACCTAGAAGCAATAAAGGCAGGTACATCACTTTTCCATTAAAAAGTTTTATCTTAATTTTCGAACTCGCACAATCTTTTTGGAATTTCCCCAACAATTCTGTGTAAACTTCAATAAAGTCTTTACCTAAATAGACGACAAACTGCGCCCACACCGCCATCAAGACATGAGAACTAGACAGTTAA
Organism: Ophiura sarsii; assembly: GCA_035610835.1. NCBI lineage: Eukaryota > Metazoa > Echinodermata > Ophiuroidea > Amphilepidida > Ophiuridae > Ophiura > Ophiura sarsii. The sequence goes on along the minus strand of CM069451.1, from coordinate 13,817,719 downwards.
AGTTCCTGGATGATGTGGCTTCCTATCAGCAATTTGAGTTTCAACCCCTGACTCAATGTCCTCAAGAAATGCAACAATAATGCAATGTTAATTACATTCAAATAAGGCCCCCCAAAAAAATTTGGTTTATTTAATTTTTTTAATTTATTATTATTATTATTATTTTTTTATTTTTTTTAGATTTAAATTTGATTAAAAGTCAATCGTCTATTGACTATTGTCACACTAGAAACATTAGTTAAATTGACATATGGCCTATACCAATTTTGTCTTGACATAAACCATATATATTTTTCAGCCAAATATGTGTATAGTTTTGAAATGCAGGTTGATTTTGCCAAATGACTGCCATTCGGCAAATGAAAGTAATATCTCAACATTTTAGGTTTGTATTATTATTCCCTTCCAATAAACAAGATCTTAGAAGGGTAAATAAGTCTATCGTTCAGTTATGATCCAGGGGGGGGGGGCCAGTCAGGTATAATGTTGTAATCATCCGCGAGAACGTCTACCACAACGCAGGCTTGTGTTAATTAAGGATATACAAATTGCCAATTTCAGAGAAATTAGGGTGTCTTTTTCAACCTGAATCCCTGCTATAGGGTTGCTTGGGCCAATATTCACATGTCATTGTAAAAGTAGCTGAAAATGGTTAGGCCTATTAGACAAATTTAGTAACAAAACTGAATCACACAATTGCTTCATATATTTTTCAGTCTAAAAACTCTGTTTTACTGTAGGACCTATATCTTTTGCTATGATTCGTCAATCTATAATCCTTGTTACGGAGACATTTTTTTCCTCTTTGAGGTAGTTTTTGAGAGTGGATTCACACAGATGATTACAACTTTTTATACATGACTGGCCGCCCTGGGAGTTATGACTTGCATTAAACCTGAGAGCGTCTGTGACATTAACCTGAGAGCTGTCTGTGAGTGTGAAATAAAGCAATTAACAATTGCACCATTGATTTCTTGATTCATGCATTTATGTAGGAAGCTCTATTATCCTTGTATTCGCTCCCAGATACAGAATTTCTGTGTTAGTGTTGTCATGGTAACTAACAATGCACCAGTTTGGGTTTTTTCAGACAATAGCGTACATGTCGTATATCACTGCATTCACTGAAATCGGAGTACTAAGCAAATAAGCCCGGGGGGGGGGGGGGGGGGGGGTACTCGGATTTGGTTTGGTCGGGGGTGTGCCGCTGGAGATTCAAAACCCATACCCATTTTTAGGGGTGATTTTGGAAAAGTCGGTACCCATTTTTAGGGGTTTTGCTTCATTTTAGACCAAATTTTCGCAAATGATCGGGAAAATAGACCTAATTTTTGCAAATTTTCGCGAATATAGACGAAAATTTCACGAAAATAGACCCATTTGTAAAAAGTGACCCCATTATTAGGCTTTTTCAGCACAAAATCATACCCCATGTTTAGGGATTTTGTGCCCAAAAAGCTACCCATTAGAGCGGCACACCCCCGTATACCGTCTTGGGTGAGTACCCCCCCCCCCCTTGGGGCAAATAAGAGGGAAAAAATATAGACAACTGTCTAATTCTGTGTGTGTAACATAAGATTTGCAAAATTCGTACAATGATACCATTAACTCGAGGCCCTTGGTTCACACCCTCTTAAACCCAGACCCAGTGATGGAGTGGACCATCTGATTGGTAGATTACTAGGGTGAAAAAGAATTGATTATATTGTCACTCTTATGGTAATATGACTCACTTCATGACACCTCAACAGCCAAGTCAAGCCACCTTCTAATGGCCATTTGACTCGTGAGGGTTAGTTTTCACCGAAAAATATTAGCCCCGAAACGATGTACCATCTGCGTATGTGTTTAACAAAAGGAGTTAGGCGGACTGACAATCCTGGGCAGGCGGCCCGAGATTTAACTCTGCGGTGGCTGAGACGATGTAGAGTGGTTTGGAAGATATACCGTTACACAGTTCAAATTTATCAACAGAGTACAGGCATTGTAGGCAACATATGGTATATTGTGCTCAGGGTTGAAATTAGCATGATACAGTGCTAAGATATGGACTGATTTGTGTTTTCTTTTCGGGTGTCTCATTAATTTTTAGTTGCTATTTTGCATATCTTTTGTTCCTAACAATAACCTAGGTCATACACACATGGAATATATTGTCTTGAAAACAATTGGAAGTAAATTGAACTATCTAAAGTAAGTGAGCAGGGGTGTAAGATTTCAAGCCATTGTCTGGTTTAAGGCATTCGAACATTTTCTAGGTTATTTTCTCTGTTTTTCAGGTATTTTCGGACAAAATCTTCTTTGTACAACATACAACATAACAATTGTGTGATAATTTCAGATGTTTGGAGACATTTTTCAGACTTTTCTCCCATAGTCTGCTTTCACCCTTGAACGAACAGCAGAACAACTGTTACATTAGTTCTTTCTCTGGAATTGTCTAGCACCCCCATGATTCAATCTGTCGAATTACCAAATACATAAAGTTGCAAACAATGGTTTAAGCACCACCAATCCAAATTATTTCCAATCATGAGGACAAAAGACGCTCTTTTCCCCCTGCGACCTCCTTATGATTCACCTCCCCCATGATGCACGAGCCAATTACACATGTTGATCACATACATGAGGGATTAGCACATTTTGATTAATCTACCGAGTGACATTCCTCCCCGACCTTTACATCATATCCCATCTCCTTTTTTATACGATGCATGATGTAAATTTGAATGATGTCAAGCATCTAACGCTTCCATGGAGCCTTGATCTTGCCGGCTGATGAAAAATCAAGGCAGAACATTCATTGGTCAGTAGGTCTACACCAGCAATGACTCAACCATGGTTTTATTGCGTCGTCATGGTAACTAAGCTTTTGCGGCACTTGTGATTGATGAAAAATAAATGAAAATTGCTTTCACTTATGGAGAAATGGTTTCGCATCCACCCGCCACTGGCCTCTTTGTGATGTTGTCCTACTCCTCTCCACTCTTAATGGAGACAAATGATGGTGCCCCCAGGATGTATAAATCACCGAGTTTAAGACAATTTCATGATATTTTGGTAGCCATAATAATGTGAAATTAATGAAAAAAAATGATGAGTCCTCATTGTGTAGATTCAATTCTCTCATGAGTTAGCGTATGTGATTTTGGTGAATCATTAATAATGACTTTTTATGTATACCATAGAGAGACACAACACGTATCATATCAAGTGGGAAAAGTTTCTGTGGTACTAATAATATATGTGGAAGCAATATACCAGCTTTTATGATTACAAGCAGTGCTGGTTATGCAGTTTTTGTCAGTTTTAAACAAGTTTGATCTCTGTACATTGTAGTTTCTTAGGTTTGTAAAGAAGTATGGAAGTAATATTACAATACCTGAAAGTCAGATATCAACCTAACTTGGGTGACATATATATTAACCTTTACGCGGAACTGCCCTTATTTGGAGGCTTCTTCTCTGAGAGGGTCATTAATAGATTGTAGACTCCCTCATCTCTATTCCTGAAGTATGGGATGTTCAGTCTAATCCATAGGGTCTATGGATTATTTACAATATACAACATATCAAATTATTTTATTGGCTTTGAAGTACTGTTAAAGTGGTAATTTTCGCACAATGAATTTGTCGCGCATTGTCAATTTTTAACTGTTTTGCGTTTTTTAAAATTCGCGATTTGTAGCCTCATCACATAGACCTATACGCAAACGAAATATATTTGTGTGTTATTATTTTCGCGGTAGCTGCTTGGAGCACGAAGGGCGCACAAATAAATGTAGCGCGAACATTTCCACTTTTACAGTATGGACATTTCTCTGATCGTATCTACCCTATACCATTGTCATTCATACATTATACTTCTCGTACCAGTGATTGTGAATCATGCAATAGGACTACGTTCCAGTTTAAACGTTTTATACAGAATGTTTTAGGAAACAAATGATTTGACAAATCCCTACTCTAACTTATTCTCACTCCTGTATTATTTCACAAGGGCACTGAGAATTAACTTGTGATTCATGCTTCATGTTGTATGTTTTATGGCAGGGGTTTATGTTTGTTATCAACATTGAATAATGTGTGATTTTAGTATTCATTAATTCATTGATTTTGCTGATCTCTTTGATCCCGATGATCCTAATGACCTCTCATAGGATATGCAGTTGACACTTTCCACGCGGCAGGCGTCTGCAAACGACATTCCAAAATTTCACAAAATGTTTCAAAAATGTCAAAATTGTTGAATTTCATTACCATATATGGAATCACCATGTGAAATGCATTGAAATAAGTACAAATATGCCTAGTATTGGTACAGTAAATCTTGAGATGACTGTGAAAGTTGGGATAGGTTTCTGAAAAATCTGTTTTGTATAAGGTAACATAATATCCGCGTGGAAAGTGTTGAATACAAATGCGTAGGCTTCCACCTCCAAACTAAATAATAAGGAGGCATATTTGTATGTAACCCCTCTATACCAACGGCAATCGTTATGTCAAGCCTGGCAGAGCAAATGACATTAAATCACAAGTAGTAATGCTTCATTGAATTTATAAAACGATCAGCCACCAGTCAAGAAAAGCTTATATGATATGACTCATAAATTGTTGCATTAAAATGCCAGATTTTTTATGGAATCATTGTGCACAAATGGATGTGTATTATCAAAGACTGCTTTATTGGTTTTATATATCTTGTATTATGGTTGGTTGTTTCAATCCCAAACCAGTATTGTACTTGCATCAGGGGGTGTACTGTGATGTGTACTTTATGTTTGATAGGGTGTGTCCAAAGTAATCTCCTTTTCGAGGCTTAGGTCCATCCGCTTACCTAACCATATTGGGGGTACAAAGCTTGGGATTAGAGCGCTAGGCGAGAAGGATTGTATTCATATTATCATAACCTAGCGGAGTATAGCCAATCAGAACGCATCTTAGGCCAACAAAAAAAAGTTGTTTTGCGGACTGTTGCCCTCAAGTGCCCAAAATTTAAAATCGGGTTGGTCGATCGGATTTTTTTTTTTTTTTCCCCAATTTTTTTAAACTATTTTTTTGGCTGAAAAATATATGGTTTATGTCAAGACAAAATTGGTATGGGCCCATATGTCAATTTAACTAATGTTTCTAGTGTGACAATAGTCTAAAAAACATATATTTGGGCTTACTTATTAATTTCAAGCAAGAAATAGTAACATTTAGACATTTTTAATCAAATTTAAATCTAAAAGAGGGCAACACAACTTTTTTTGTTGTTGGCCTTATTGAATGTCCAGAAATACATTCTTCTGATGTCTCCAATTGGCTCATTTAATGTAACAGTGCTCTTTGTAACCAATTAAAATTGGTTTTAGATCTAGAGGATGATAATACATCAGCAGGTAGTTAGCACACTATCAAAGATTAATGTTGGCAACCATGCATAAAGCAATACCTAAGTAATCATGAATACACGCAAATAAACCACATCAAATAAATAAATCCAATTCTGGGAAATTTATTTAAGTAAGCCCGGGTGGGGGGGGGGGGGGGGGGGGTGGCGGGAGGTACTCGGATTTGATTTGGTCGGGGGTGTGCGATTGAAGATTCAAAACCCCTACCCATTTCTACATTTTGTAAAAAATGGTACCCATTTCTAAGGATTTTGCTTCATTATAGACCCAATTTTCGCTACTTATCGGGAAATTGGCTCAATTTTCACAAATTATTGCGAAAATAGACCACATTTTCACGAAAGTAGACCCATTTGTAAAAAGTGACCCCATTATTAGGGCTTTTCCAGCACAAAACCATACCCCATGCGTAAGGATTTTGTTGCAAAAAAAGCGACCCATTAGAGCGGCACATTCCTGTATACCGTATTAGGCGAGTACCCCCCCCCCCCCCCCCCTCCCCCATGGCAGTAAGCATGGTAAGAGTAAGGCAGATATGGTATAGAAGCTGCTGAAAAATATCTAGTCAGATGTGAATTATTTCTGTAATGAATCTAACCGAAGTTACACCTCTTAAGCTGCCGCTTTATCACAAATAAAAACAAGCAAATAGTCCGCAATTGGCAATCAATAGTTCTCTGTACAATACTCATAGCGTTGTATAAATGCCTCCCGGAGCAAGGTTGATGATATAGAGGCTCATCCCCGCGTGTTTTTTTTGTTTGATATGATTACACAGTTGACATCCCATAATATGTGGCCATCAAGAGTCATTATAGAATCAGCCCAAGGTGTGTAGAAGTTGAATGACCAGCCCTGTAGACATACAGCATAACTCTCACCAACCATAACCATAACGTGATGCATTGGTTTCTGTCGTAACTTCATTATAATGATCTCCACGAACGAAGGAACGAAAGCTTAGTGCTGTAGGGTATCAGCATTTCGGGTCATTCGTTTAGCAGGAAGTTAAGTCCCTCATTTATTCCAAATGAAGGTTTTATAAATATGCCTTTTGATTCTGGGGCAAACATGGGTTTACTTGTTTGAGGGGGCATATTCCCAGTTCAGGGTAGAATTACTTGGTCAGAGGGTGAACATTTGAAATAATTATGAATTAACAGTCTATATGTCTTACTGTACGTTTACAGAATAAAGTGTATACTTAAGTTTGTTGAGGATATTCCAGATTTTCATTACTTTAATACTCACCAAGATTGCGAGTTCATGGCGTATTACCGTATTATCCCTATTAAACGCCCATGCCCTTATAAGTGCCCACCCCCGTTTTTCTTAATGACTACCAACAAACGATCCCTTATAAGTGCCCACCCTTTCAATTAACGTAGCACTGTACAACAACATTTTCACCACTGCGTCCTTCAGTAAAGCGCAGTACCAGTAAGCCTGACGTCACGTAATGTGGCCACAGTGAGACCACTGCGATGCCACAATGTTGATTTTCCCCAAAATTTTTATACAGTTTACTTTTCGAACGCACATGGTTTTCCGCCAGTGCAACCTCGCCGAATTCAACAGTGTTTATGATAAATGAGTTTAAAAAAGGTAACTTAATAAGCGCCCACCCAAAATGACTTTGCTAACCCCCTGGGCGCTTAGTAGGGATAATACGGTACACAAAATCTGTTCAGGTTAGGATAGGGTCCAATATGGATTGTCTCTGTGCATTCTCCCCTAATGCCTTCAGCTAATCTATCCTGCAAAGTGACCATTTCATATGCATCGGCACGTCTATAATACGGAGAACGTAGGTGTCATCGACCCATGGTTGAACAACACATCGGCCACGATACACGCTGACAGCTTCTATTAGGCCCCGTCCATTATTCCGATCATAAAACGTCTCGCGTCTGTTAACGGGCAATTTTTAAAATCATAAAACGCTAAATTTGAAAATGCTACTTGATATTTGACTATCAAACCACCGCACACGCACGATCAGTCTTGAATGGGTAATTTGAAAATCATGGAAATGAAAATTGAATTCTTTTGAAACACCTTTCTATCAGGCAATTTTGAAATTAATAATTCATAAAGATGTACCCTTCACACTCTATGTTTGTCAAAATAAAGTGTATTGTCGAGGGTATTCCAGAATTATGCCCCCCCCCCCCCCCCAAAAAAAAAAAGAAGAAGAAAAAGAAAATGCTTTATGATATCTATATTATTACGAAACCCATCAGCACAGCTTTCCGATCATGGATCACAAATTTGACAATCTTGAAAATGGAAAAATGGACAGCGCTGCATGATATTTGGCTATCAAAGACGCACAAGCGCACTTTATATAGAGTACTTGTAGCTAGCACTGCTTGTAATTTGAGTTTTATACCTTTTACCATGACTACTTGAGCCGATAAATGCAATTTGTGCTACTCAAGCAGATCCCCATCATTTCAATGTGGACGACCTTTTTGTCGCCATGATGCTAGGACGCAAAACCCTTGTTTTTCCCAATGTAATACAATATGTACTTCAGTTTATCTCTGGCTTGTTCTTCATTTATAGAGACAGAAAAGTAATCCATATGTCATAAACAGTAATATTTGTTCATGCATAACCATACCAAGAATATTTTCGCAGAAATCACACATTTGAATTCCTGTGTAGTTGTGTTTAGAAATGCATATGGTGGAATAAAGTGGGCCCGAAAGCGTACTTTATCTGTAATTGTCTGAGTTATGATAAGTTAAAACCAAAGCATTGGAACGCCCTCTATCTTTGAGTTTTTCCTCGAAATGCAAATCACATTTGTAAACATGAAACTAAAATATCTTGTAAGTTACAGAGCATTCCTAAATCATAGTGTGAATGCGTTTTCGTCGTTTAAAATTATAATTCCATGGTTTGACAACGTGTTTACGCCGTTCAAGTTTTTCCGGCTATGATTGCAACTGTACGTACGGAATGCTTTTTTATGATGAAAATCTGAAAAAATCTGTTGAAAATTCCGTAAATTGGAAGCAGATTTCCACTGGGATTTCAGGGGTGTACTTTCGGCGCGAATCCGCGAATCGATTCGCGTAAAGATTCGCGTAAAATCACTACCGCGCGAATCCAGGTGGATTCTCGCAACAACAACAACAAAAAAAACACTTTTTTTTAATTTTTTTTAATTTTAATATTTATTTTTTTAATAATTTTTTTAATTCTTTTTAAGTCCAAAACAGGACCTTAGATGACTGGTATTTGACCCTTAGTCAACAAACATGCCAAATTTGGAAGTTATGCAAGCTTATAGCCTTATTCTTGATATTATTTTAATTAATTTTAAGAAGTGTTTGATTCTATTTGTGTACTATTATTTTCTAAGTATACAATAGTACAATAAATGTTTAAAATGCGGAATTTAAATTAAGTAAAAAGGATTCTCGCAAAAATATTCTGCGAGAATCCATTTGCGAGAATCCATGGATTCTCGCAAAATTCCTCTGCGAGAATCCATTTGGATTCTCGCAGGATGTCGCGAAAGTACACCCCTGGATTTAGTAAAGTTATGAGATGTTTTTACGGAAAATACAGTCAAGATCAATTTATGAGTCTAGGAATATGACTTTCCTGATAGTCAAAGATCATTTTAATAGAGAAAAAAGATGTACTAAAGTTTGAAAAAGATCCCATTAAATATTGCTTTAAGTGAGATAAGCATTAACATGTTCATCATATCTTTAATGATGACGTTTATGGTGGAACAGTGATAACGGTAGAGGATACAGAGCCTTGAGAATTGCCCTGTTTCTTTACAAAAAAGATATGGTTCATAGACAATTGTTTAAAATTTGCGAAATATGTCGAAAAATTGCCTGAAAATTATCCAAATATAGTACTGTTATCCAAAAAATAAAAATTACGGAAGCCCCCCCCCCCCCCCTTCAAATTTCTGACTCGGCGGTACATTTCCCAAAATTTGTGGAAAAAAACCCAACAAAAAGCCCTGACAGACCGACCCTACCTGAGAGGTCCGTTTGTCCGTACACAACAGGTTTTCTTTCCCTGCCGCCTTACCCACCTCCCCCCCCCCCCGTTTAATTCGTCAATCAAAATTGCTTCACCCTTTTGAATACTGTAAAACCACTTAGTTTCGCGAGGGATGTGGATTAGCAAAATAAAATTCCCCGAGAAACTGACAATTTTGCATTGAAAGTAATAGTTAAATTTCCAGATTGTGCAAAATTGAATGCCCGCTAAAATAGCAGTAATTTCGCTAAATAAAGTAGCCGCAAAATGATAGTGTTTTACTGTATTCACACACATCCAGTAGCGGCTACTGAATTTGTAGCCGATCATTTCCATCAACCACTTTACGGCTTATTATGCGACATGCTAATCTGTTTGGCTAATAAGGTGTCATAACTAATTTAAAGCGGAGTGCAAGATTAATGATGTCCTTTAATAGTTGCCGCTTATTAACGAAACAGTGATTAGAGGTAGTGACCAAGGACCGTAATCACCGTGTAAGAAACGGAGACGAAACAGTGATTAGAGTTTATAGTGACCAAGGACCGTAATCTCCGTGTAAGAAACGGAGAGCCAGTATTTTGTAAAACGTGCGTTTCAAAATTTAAAAATTGTAGATGTAAAACCAGATATATCAATAATTTGTTTTGGATCCGGTGTTGGTATGGAGTATATACGCATATAGCAGCGTTTCACTATCGACTATATTCAATCATTCGGCTACATGCGATGTGATAATATTCAATAACATTAACAGCGTGAAGCTCTGTAAGCTTTCTGATCGGGATAATAAGTTTTATGAAAGCGAATTGCAATGAATAAATCATGGAAGCGGCACAGAGTCAAGTCATTTTATAGTGTGCAGAAGAAGCGCCGCTTTATAAAATATATAAATGGGAAACTTGTTATAAATTTATCTAGGAATTGCTACAGGGCTTTTGTGTATAGAAACACTGTTAAATGTTTTATAACGTGAACAGTGCAGTGTGGCTGGTTCTCTGCAGTCCGTATATAAAGAGTTTAAATGCCAACAATAATAGTATTTGATATATATAGTTAAGATGAGAAACTGCCGGGGTTCACGTAAATAGCAATGTAATAAGAGTCATTACTCTACTGATGTATTCTTTTACATGGCGGAAGTGAGATATAATACGAGCATTTCACAACGCTGTGCAAAATTGTGTTCTGCTTATCGTGTTCATTTAAAAAAAAAATTTGTTATCTTTTGTGCTCAACATGTTCATTAGTTCTTTTCTTGTTTTATGGATATTGTCCTTAATTGTTTACTTTTTCTCATTTTTCAATTGCCCAGTGAGAATTATCGTATGGAATATTCAGACATGCTTGGTGCGAGAGAAAGAAAAACAGCAATCCAACCCTCTCTAGATCATAATTGAGTTGGTTCAGAATGGCAGACAAACAGTATTTTTCCATTTGGCCTTATACATGTAACGGCAACATCAAAAAGCTAGAAGTCATTTAAGCCGAATACGTGCATGTAATACAATCAAAGCCCACGATACCATCCATGTAGCGTATGTATAGATGTCGCTCTGCTAGTATAACAGGGTGAAAGCCACTGTTGAATGGAGCATTATGATTAATGTTGTTTGCTTGTATATGGCCATCGATGAAATCTCAATCGATCATAAATGTATTGATCATATTTTTATGAAACCCTGTCAAAAGTGTTTGCATTGGGTAAAGTGTTCTGTCAAATGTATTTGCATAGGGTAAAGTTCCTGTCAACAGATTGCTTATTTGAAGTCAAGTAGTTTGAAATATGAGCAGATAATTTGGAAATCAGAATCAAATCTGATTAAAATTCTCTAGCGAGCTTTCTGAAGAATTTCAATTCTGAAATTTATTAAGATAATTTCATTTGGGCGCAGAGTCGAATGAGTAAAAGGAGTATAATTGCTCTTTCTGATTTTGTGAGCGCAAGTTTAAGATGGGAATTTGCCCTATGGAGATATATTACTATTATAGAAGATGAGATAACATTAGGCTAATGCTTTCTACAGGTAGGATTTAGCCGAAACTTTCTCCGGCGGAACAGTTCCTGTCGATCGTTCTTGTCATTAAGATCTGGACTCGATGCCTATAGGCAGAAATATGATGGAATTCAAACCAATTTAATTTGTAAGAGAATGCGGCGTGAGAAAGACCGAGGGAATTGTCAAAATTCATCCATCTATCCGTTGTTTTGTCTAAATGTTAACGTTTCAGTTATTACAGCCGCAAGGCATTTGGAGTGAACGGCGGTGGCGATATATGAATGCAGGATATCCAAAAAGGTATCAACGTGAAATGGTCAAGGGAGTTTGGGTATGCCAGTATACTGTGATATTGCGGCATGGCTTACAAGCCTGGCAGATGTCACCCCTGGGGTCGGGGATATAATAATGGATTTGATATATGTGACGCGATCAAGAAGAATGAGTTGGATGTTGGGGAACCCTAAATTGAGATATGGCCAATTCAAAATGGCGGCTTACATAAGTTTTGATGGAAATTCATGTATACAATTTGACATAACTTTGGAACAAAACGTTGTATCGACATGGGGTATTCAGTTTCTGAAAGCTCTAGGTGTCTTCTTTATAACTGTATTAAAAACTCATTTTCGACCAGGGTCGACATCCAACTCATTCCTCTTGATCGCGTCACATATCAGTGTTAGTTTAAAGCTTACCTATAGTCTATTGGCCATCACGAAACAATGACGTAACTGCGTATTCTACTAATTGCAGCACATAATGCGCACGCCTACTTGAGGCGCTGGCGTATACATACGAGCGTTGAAAGACGGAAGATACATACGTGCGTAAAAGCTGCGCCTGTTAAGTTACGTCACTGTCCAGAGGAAGCCAAATAGAGTATAGGCTCAGTTAAGATAGCAATAGCAACTCTAGTGGGATGCGTTTTTTACCGCTTTGTTGTAGTATAACACTTTTAGATATGCTTACAGATGCCAGTACGCATGTAGATGAATAATGAAAGAGCTCCATATCCAAACAATCAACTCATCGTCTCTTCTCTCTCCTCTTTTTTTTTTTTGTTCTTCAGGTGATGTGCGGCCGTTCTACCCCCTGTATTATACATCTCAACCCCTCAACACGATAGTAGCCGAAGGAGGCTCGGTTACGTTAAACTGTACAGTATATTCAACCAGTCAACCTATTTCAATAAGATGGTTAAAAGGACAGACAGAGATCGACAGATCCAGCTCAAACTTTGTGGTATTATCCACCGGCGCATTGCGCATTAACTCTGTATCAAGAACTGTGGAAGGGAATTACCACTGTGCAGTGCAGGATAATCGTGGCAAGATGATCAAGAGCCGGGAAGCAGTACTAGCAATAGCAAGTAAGTATTAGGCCATGAAAACCCCCTGTTCTACAGACCTCCCGGGTAGGGTCGGTTGGTCAGGCTTAATTTGTCAACATTTAGAACCTTTTTTAGAATTTTTTTAAAGATTTTCAAAAATTGTCAAAGATGTTTAATTTTTTTTCTTCAAAAAGTTGTACTTATTTTTCTTCAAATATTCTCCCAAAAATGTGTTTAAAAAGAGTACGAAAATCTTAAGGCACTGTCACACACACCTAGCCGAAAATCGCCGAATTTGTGCTCCAGTATAGCTCCGGCGAGCCAAATCGGAAAGGTGTGACAGCGCCTTTAATTTTCAAGTGCTTTTTTCTCCCCGTTGTAATTGTGTGCTCCGGTTTAGTCCCGGCGAGATGCATCGGAAGTGTGTGACAGCGCCTTTCCATTAAAAAAATATCTTTGGTGTAAGACAGCATGGAATTAACCTAGCACAAAATCCTCTATTGTCGGATTAAAGGATTAAACAGCTTTAATCCGTAATGGGGTCTTTACGCTAGTCTAACTTATGAATGTCTTACACCAAGGATAAACCCCTGAAATGACCATGGTACAGTTTGTTTTCTTTTTTAATATTAAGGATGAACTTGAAAAAGAAGCGATCAAATAAAAATGTTGACTAAGATCAATTCACAAATTCATACAGTTTTTCAAATTTAATCCAGGTAGATTTAAAAGTGTGTTGCATATGTTACCTGTGACAACATGGAATAAAGCTATGAGCTATACAAGTTGTAGTTTGAGCTTAAAGGTAGATGACCCGATCACATTTCGATTTTCAACTTGAAGTTTTCTATTCTACATGAAAGGTCATCCTTAAAAAAGTCGTGTTCCAAAGTTTGAGTTGCATAGCTCTAATGGTTCTTATTTTACACGCACAAGATGCTGTGAACTGTACCCATTGAGTAGTACACAAACTATATCGGTGGTATACCACCATTTGCGGTAATTCGATGTTATTTCATCGATTTCTCCGTAATTATACAGATTTAGGCCGTCAAATTTCAGTATGATGATGAGAAAAATACGAGCTTTCATATGATATGAAAATCTCCATATGTTTGAAATAATTCTGTGTTACGAAAATGTGATCGGGTCATCTACCTTTAAAGCAGCATTGAGAGATTGCTGACAAAAAAAGAAATTTGGAACAAATGAATTATTTCAATAGATAAGGAACCCAGAAGTAATGACTTATAGGAACACGGTTGAATGATGACGCTAGGTTGACGCTAGATTGAAATTTGGTTGAAGCAATTTATGTGCTAAGTGATGCTGATAATTTCGATGTGATGTACATCGAAATTACCAAATCGCGAAATTTTACAGGATAGACGGCGAATTAAGGTAAACGGTTTCAGATGTTAGTTAGTAAGTATATGCCTAAGTATTACGTAGGTGCAAACAAAAAAATGATTTCCAGAAAAATTGAGGGTGCACTCCCATGCGTATCTCTCAATGCCCCTTTAAGCTTATTTCATTCAGGGCATAAAAAGTAAATATTACCTAATTTGTATTTAATGGATTGAATATGTCCAAGCCAGCGAACCAAAATGCCGCTACACCTTTACCGTTTAACACTTTCCACGCGGCTATTAGTTTTACCATATACAAAACAGATTTTTCAGAAACCTTTCCCAACTTTCAAGGTCTACCTCAACAATTACTGAACCAATACTAGGGATGTTTGTACTTATTTCAATGCATTTCTCATGGTGATTTCAAATATGGTAATGAAATTCAATAATTTTGACATTTTTGAAACATTTTGTCAAAATTTGGAATGTCGTCTGCAGCCGCCTGCCGCATGGAAAGCGTTAAGCATCCCATTACATGATACTGCATGGAGTGTATTTACAGTGTGCAATTATCCACCTAGACCTACATCACAAGTATGGTCAGAGCATATTACATAATGTGTGTCAGTGCAACCATTGATTTATCGACAAATCCGCCTTTTACAGTCCGTCTGTCCGTGACCATTTGATAGTTCCCCGCAAATGACGTTTGCACAGCCATAAACCAAAGTGCGGCTATTTAAATGTGCAGCTATCCCAATTTATTCTCGGCAGTGTTGACATTGTCCCCATGACAACGAGGGCAAAACCTCTGTCGTAATGGCCAAAAGCTCCGGACGAAGCAGCTCTTAAAAGCTTTAGCCTACCGCAGCTGCTCGTCTTGCCTTCAAACGTATCAGACGTCGGATCGACAACGATTTTCGTATCCGGTTGTGTTGACTTAACAAATACCAGGGCAATGGCGTTATTCTAACCCTCTCGCCGGTTTGTAAACGCAGCGACGATGATGAACAAACAATGGTTACGAGTGATACTTGGGGAGAATGGCGCCTCCTACTGAAGGAGGTGCCACTCATTGGAGAGCTGTCTTGGCAAATTTACTCAGAGAATGACTGATACATTTATGTGTAATGAATGAAAGCAAATTCTGTATCAACTTTCTTGCTATTGGAGCACCATTTCTGGGTCAGTCACTGATGGAGCAATCTGATAAAGATGGAAAGAGATTAAAAAAAGAAGATTTCAACTTTCAATGCATTTGCTTGCATAGTCCTGTTAAAGATTACTTTTACCTAAACCGCAAATGATTTTTTGGTTGGAATATTCTTAAAGTGACCATTTTAATTCCAAATTGTTTTAGTTTTGTTGCCATTTTATTTTGACCTTAACTGATTTATTCCGACCAATCATCTCTGAATCCCATCACTCATAGAACCATTTGACCGTAGGTAACATGCCACCTTATAATCAGCATTGGTTTTCTTGAAACTGTCACTATCTGACCCCATCCCTCTTTGGTTTGTCATCCCTATCTTCCAAGAGAAACCATTTAACCATTCATTATGAATGTAAATATGCCAATCAACCAAAATTATCTTCCTGAAGATAATTACATGAAGTGAAACTTATCACCAATTTGATTTCCCACAAAATTTATGGCCCGTATTCTTGTACGTACATTTGTATTAAAACACGGTTTTAAAGGCATATTATGTGATCTTTTCCAGAGAGCGCCCCCTATTCATGATTTTTTTTTAGAAAGTAGATTTTCTTGCAGATTTACATTTCTGATCATGAATCGTACATACATTTCAAGTTACAGAGCGATACGATTCCTAATTACCTCAAAATCATGGTTTTAGAGTGAATTTAGAGTGAAAATATAAACTGTCGTGTTATCCCGACAGTTTATTTTCACTTTAAAACTATGATTTTGAGGTAATTAAGAATCGTATCGCCCTGTAACTTGGAATATATGTACGATTTATGATCAGAAATGTAAATCTGCAAGAAAATCTGGTTTTTTAAAAAAAATTTATGTTGAGGGCGTTCCCTAGAAAGATCACATAATATACCTTTAAGCTTAACATGTGTTTTCTTTATATTTCACCAAAAACAAATCCACTTACAGTATTTGGGCACCCATTGACTTCCTCATTGAGGTTGCCATACGAGGCTTATCGTCAAAATACATACACCTTGCAGTCAGATTCCAAGACCGTACATGCAATTGGAAATCTTATCCGGTGAACATGATGCGCAGCTGCAGACACCTTGAGGGCAGCGCAGACATCGTGGAGCCGCAGATATTTACTATTTCCAAATCACAAATTTGATTTTTTTCTCCCCGTGGAGAATGAAAGTGGAGAGGGTATATGTAAGGAGGTACTTGTAATATAATAAAATCCTCCGCAAAAAAACATGAATTGGAACTGAAAGGGACATCTATCACTATTATCCTTAGGTAAAGTAGTGAACCGGGTAAGACATATATTTAATATGCTCTCCAGATAACGAATTTTATGTATTTAGAAATTGTTTACTTATATAAGCGATGAAAAACAGATTGTATGCGTGCGTGCAGTCAGGGTGCGCTGGTGCTTTCATTCATATTTACTTTAAGAAAAATAATAGTGTATAGGTAATAGGTAAAAAAGGTGGTTAACCACCAGTCAGTTTGTGGACTACTCAACGGGCACATTTTTTGTGACCTTGTGCTTCTAAAATAAGAACCATTGGAGATATGCAACTCAAACTTTGGAATTTGACAATTTTAAGGATGACCGTCCATGTAAGATAGAAAACATCAAGTTGAAAATGGGGGCCAGCAATCAGAACATCTACCTTTAATGGTTGTTTCAGGTAAATAACCAACCAGAGACACCAAAAGGAAAACCGACAAGGAAGCTCTCTGCCTGGCCATTTGACAGTTGAAAAAAACAACCAAGTAAAGTAATCCAGTCCAGTTATCATGAATAAAAAATGGCGATGTAACCTACTTATATCATCTAGAGTATTATGCGTGTCCTTCTTTTGAGCACATTTTCAGTATTCAATATTCTTGTAAGGCTCTTGAGAAAAAGAATAACTTGTCTGTACTTTCCACGGTGGGATAACACATAAAAAGGAAAATTTGTTTTGAAGAATTGAAGAATATAATGAAATTTTATGTTTATTTTCTTCAAATGCACATACTATCATGGAAGTTGTTGATTTTCAAGAGGTAAACACATAGGGCCGTATTCTCGTAAACACAGTTTTAAGTTAAACACATGTTTAAATAACTTTTACTTTGAACACATCATTTTCAGTGAACGCAATTCTCGAAATGTGCTATGATGGGGGTTTTTTAAACGGAAATGCCGTCAAAATAGATTCATGAGTTCAGAAAAATCTTTCCTGATAGTCAAACTTCATAAGAAAGAACAAATATGTGTAAAAATGTGAAAAATATCACATAATATTGCTTTAAATTGCTGTATTGTTTCTATATAAGGATTAAAGCAAACATGTACTTGATATTTTCTCATAGAACTGTACACAAACTTCATTACTTTTTTGCTCAAAGCATTTTTTTTTGTATATAAAGAGCAAATGTGAGCAATAACCCAACAGACATTAACAAGGCTAATGAACTGAGTGATTATAAATAAAACTGGTAACTCTACAAAGAGTCTGATGGGGCCAATCAATTGGTTCACCGCAACTCAGAAAACATGCATAATACAAGAAACACAAATGGACAGGGGTTAAAAAATGCCAATGAAAGTGACATAAGAATAAGATAAATGCCCAAACATAATAGCAAATCTGAAACGTCTCTCAGTCCTAATATTTTGCAGGTACAGAGTGAATCAAAAAACAGTGTGCACGATTTGAAACGGCCATTTGACCTTGATGCGTGCATCGAACCATGGATTCTTTGTTATACAGCATGATGGTATGGGGAGAGAGTCTACAAGCAAGATTCTCACTCCATACCGTGCTGCAGAAACATTTATGTCTTAACTGTGTAAATCCCATAGGAATGGCGAAAAATGTGGTCAGTTTACAAAACTTGCCACAGTTTGCTTATTTTTCAGTCGATTACTTTCATTTTTTGGGAAGATAAACTAGATTAACAACACTTTATACTGACAACAGGGAATCCATGGTTCAATGCACGTATCAAGATCAAATACCCGTTCCAAATCGTGCACAACGTTTTTTGATTCACCCTGTATAATAAGAAAAATATAGGCTTTCTTCTCATACCAAAATCTCAAATTCGATGGGGGTATATGTGAATGTGTCGGGGTCACACACCTGCAATCTCACAGAATATGCACAGAAGTTCAATGATCTCACACAGATTTTAAGGTAATGAAAGCATGATAAATTGATCAGATTGAATACATCAAAACTCAATTTGAATAACGAATGCTGATATGGCGTAGACAGTTTGGAACACAAAAACACACCACAAATAGCATCGCGCTTACATTTAACAGTTAATATTTGTGTAGACCTGATAATCATTGCCTTGGGATAAGTTTTTAGCTTAAATTGTTAATAACGAATTCATATTTGGTATTTTTATCGTATTGCTGAAAAGAATTGTGAATTATTAATTTGAGTTATTAATGCAGACTCGGTATTCGGAGGAACCTGTGTATATAGCTGTGATGCAGGGACAGCATAGCTATTTTCTGAGCGCTCTTGAAGCAGGAAGTTTAATCAAATTAAGTCACATAAATCCAGTACAAATTATATCATAAATAGATGTATACGACTAATCAAAATTCATGAATTATATTCTAGTAGTTATTAAAAATATTCAACAAATAGAACTTTCACTAAATCTCTTCCACTCACTATCGCTGATGGCAACAGCACTTAACTGATTTAGCTAGGCTTATTTAGCAGAGGTAAATCCCAGTAGCCATTAATTAGATTAATTAGTGCCTAGTGCACACAGAACCCATTGGCTTAATTAGTGATTTAATTGAATCAGGGTCAGAGTTAGGTCAATATTATCCTTCTAATCAATACTTGTTGTAGGCAGCGAGTGCTTGTGTGTATTAATATTATAGAAGGAGGCCCCAAATATTGTGTGGAAGGACTTTTAAAATGTACGAAAGATGACGAGGCACACATGTATGCAATGCAGTCCCATCATGCATTGGGATATAAAGAGCAGTTCCAAAATGCACCATTCGCTCTTTGTGCACATATCTGCCATTGGCGAGGAGAGCCTCGAACTGGAATCAGATTGAATTAAAGTGTTGCACCATTTCACAATGTCTCACTGCATGACCAGTTATATTCTGCAAGAGAGAGTCGAACTAGTTACATAATGTTATGGAATGGTCCCATTCAATGTGGTACAAATCCGAGGCTCTCCTCGCAAATGGAGAGACTCACTGCATGACCAGTTATATTCTGCAGAGAGAGTCAAACTAGTTACATAATGTTATGGAATGGTCCCATTCAATGTGGTACAAATCCGAGGCTCTCCTCGCAAATGGCGAATCCGTGCATAGAGAATATGCTGGAGGCGCAAGCGTCATGTAAGGCCATGTAATGTTTGATGGGTATTTGGGCATTGTGGTCTAAGATGCAATCCCATGATGCACCATGATGCGGATGGATGGATGCGGTATCCCAATGAGAATCATGGGATTTACATTTTGGCCCCCTCATCTCTGTTCATGACAGTGGCGTAACTAGACTTTTTCATTGGGGGGGGGGGGGCAGGAAGGGGCAGTGACTTGAAATGGGGGGCTCCTAAGACAATCCACGATTTTTTGAGTAAAGAGATGCGCGCGCCGCGCGAAATTGTTCGACTTTACAGCTATTTTTGCACGACTGAGCTACATTTTGGCTCTAAACAAGCTTGAACCAAAGAATATTTCATTTTGGGAAGACATACGCGCGCATAGCCTGCGAAATTTTTTCATATGTGTACTTTTGACCATCATAATTCCATGATTCCTTTCGTCAAATGAACCGACAGTGCCAATCTCAACCGACACAACGTCATTATTGGGGGATTTGGTGTGTACTTTTTTTGTAAATTTTATTTACAGCCGTACTTGATTTAATTTGGGGGGGGGGGCAAGGGTATCAAGTGAGGGGGGGGGGGGCTCTCATCCCCCCGCCCCCCCCCCCCCCCCCCCCCCCCCCCCCCCCCCCCCCCCCCCGCTGGTTACGCCACTGGTTCATGAACTAAGTCTCTCTCCTAATCAGAATAGATAATTGGATCCTACTCATCACTTGAAGTCCTCCAATCAGTCACATAGTTTCACTTTATCAAAATTCAACTTAATTTAGTGACACAAACCTGATGAATCTCAAGGAAACGCATGTTACATCTCTCCATATGGTAAGTAAAGTGTTGTGTGCCCGGTATATTGTCCGGTACAAAAACAACCCATTCCTTTTTGTATAATGGATTTCAAAGAAAACACTCACCCCCGCTCTTATATTTCTTTACACATATAAAACTCTTCACTTTAAAATCCCAAAGTCCATAAGCAAAAACCCTAAGTGCCCTATAAGAAAAGGAAAAAAAACATGGACAGAGCGAGAGTGAGTGAGCGAAAACCTCAGTACGGACCTCTTAACTTCGCCTTAGTTTGTCGCTAACGAACGAAAGCAGCGTAAGTTGACCTTAAACGAGTGCGAGTTTAGAACAAGCTATGCGTTTCACACCTATTCCCCAAACACCCTGTATTTTGTAATTAGGTAACAAACAACTTGCCAAAGTGCTTTACACAGCCTATACCTGATGTGCACCTTCCATCCAGGCACCTACCCACGTATATAGCCAGTTCTGATTCGGGGGAGAGCTGCCTCACTGCACGTGTAAAGTTCAAGTCCTCCTCGTGTGACACTTGAGTTCCCCCTCTGAGGAGGCACTCAGCAAGCTGTTTTTCGGGCATTTTGTGATGTTAGTGTTGTTTGCCATTCTACCTTGCCCGTTCCCATGGGTGGGCCTCTTTTCTCTTATGTAGAGATCTATTCGTATCTTTTAAAAACTGTTGATGAATCGTGTTACTGAGGAAGATGATGGCTGCTATTGTTTACACTCAATTGAACATGTGGAGATGATCTAGCCTCTCTTAATTTTGATCTATACATACAAATGTAGAATATATGTTGTGAAACTAACCTTCTCTCACCTCCTCCTCCATCTCTCCCCTTCCACCTCTTCGCCTCTGCTACCTCTCTTCCTCTTCCATCTCTCCTCCCTACCTCTCATCCCCTGATACCTCTCCTCCCCGCCTTCTCTCCTCCCCATCTACTTCTCCCCCACCTCTCCTCCTTCTCTTCTTCCCTGCTACATCTCCCCCACACTTCTCCTCCCCTTCCGCCTCTTCTCCCCTCCACCTCTCCTCCCCCTTTTTCTCCCCTCCATCTCTCCCCTCCCCACATCTCCTCTCCCCTCCCCACATCTCCTCTCCCCTCCCCACATCTCCTCTCCCCTCCCCACATCTCCTCTCCCCTCCCCACATCTCCTCTCCTCTCCACCTATCCCCTCCCACATCTCCTCTCCCTCCACCTCTCCCCTCCCCACCTCTCCTCCCCTACCACCTATCCTCTCCTCTACCATAGGTAATTAAATATTTATAACAGGGATAAGTTTACAATTGCAATGAAACATGGACATCAAGATTGCACAATATATCAGGATTTAAGAAATCAGATTTTCTTTGGCTGGATAAAAGTTTTTTCTTCTGGACTGGATAGAGAAGTTAATACAGTGGTATTTTGTTAAGAACCAAAAAGCGTATAATAATTAAGTACAATCCACAAAATGAATCCAACATTTCTGCCAAAAGCTGTAAGATTATAAGGTTATGAGGTTGTGAATGGAATACTTTCTTGGATAAAGGATTAAAGACTTTACAAATAGCAGGAATTTAATGGTTTGAAGTAAGAGCATTTTGCATCGTGTTGCCAATTTGTGTCTCAAGATTTCAAATGCATGAAATGGAGTGTATATGATACAACATTCAACCCATGTCAGGGCCAAATGTGAAGTGGCTTTCCAAAAGTAGCCGGATATTTCGTTATGTGCAATTTTAGTGTGACACGTTTTAGTGATCGTGTGTAAATGAGAACGTGGGGCAACTTTGAATTTTGTATGGAGAAAGGATCAGAATGGTACTGGCACCGGGGGAGGAGGAGGGGGCAGGGGGAAGTTAGGTACAATGTTGTAATCATCCGGGTGAACGAAAATACGGATTAAGGGTGCTTTTTGTCGACCACAACACGGCCCAGCGCGGGCCTGTGCTAAGGGTATCAAAAGATTTAGACTAGGCTTTAGGACTGGACTAGTTTATGAGTTACATTCAACCGTTATGCTTCCAAAATTGTAGTGAAAATATATATAGTTTTAGATAAGTTTTAGTTCTGTACGTTGGGGAAATATTTAGCTCGCTATCTCAAACTAATCACGTGGGATAAGTGAACTGGAAACATTGGTGTCATTAGTTGCTTTTCATAGCGTGAATAAAGATTTACTGTACCTTAAAGTTCTTTTATCGCAAAATTGCTATTACCACCAACCACGGTCCCCGAATTTGATTTCAAATGCTTAAAATATACACACAAGTTAAGGAGTAGGTAAAAGTGCACAGGGCACCTCGTCGGCACCCCATCCACACTTCCACTTATTAAACATGTAAAACATGCAGGTAAAAGAGATAAAAAGAATAGTTCAAAGTGAAAAATGTTGTACCCCTATCCATCGCGGCGGGCGCCTTTATTGAATTCCTTTAGTCATCCATAAATACAAGTAATCTGTGCTTTAACAAGGATGCTTTTAGCTTGTTGCAGCTCATCCGGATCACTCACATCACTACTCTTGTGATGGAATATGTGTTTAACACTTTCCACGCGGCAGGCAGCTGCAGACGACATTCCAAAATTGCACAAATTGTTTAAAAAATTTCAAAATTATTAAATGTCATTACCATTTTTGGAATCACCATGCAAAACGCATTGAAATAAGTACAAACATGCCTAGTATTGGTCCAGTAATCCTTGAGATAGTCCCTGAAAGTTGGGAAAGGTTTCTGAAAATTCTGTTTTGTATAGTAAAACTTACAGCCGCGTGGAAAGTGTTAACACTTTCCACGCGGCTATTATCTTTAACATACACAAAACAGATTTTTCAGAAACCTTTCACAATTTTCAAAGTCTATCTCAAGTATTACTGACCCAATACTAGGCAAGTTTGTACTTATGTCAATGCATTTCTCACGATGATTCCGAATATGGTAATGAAGTTCCATAATTTTGACATTTTTTAAACATTTTGTGACATTTTGGAATGTCGTCTGCAGACGCCTGCCGCGTGGAAAGTGTTAAGACTTGAGTTATCAGAGTGTCGGGAGGTGAGAGGAGGAAGGTTTATACCTTTAAAGTCATCTTTTAAAGTAAAGAAATGGATTTGCTCCTTTAACACATTAATTCTCAAAGATATGATTGTCTTCTTTGTTCATGTGATTGGTCCCTTTGCTGATGGAAAAGACTTCTCTTAAAGATTAGAGAAAGTTGGATAATTTAAAAAAATGAAAATACCTGGCCCTTTTAAGATTTCTAGGAAATTTTTGGAAAAAATTTGAAACTTTGGAACATTTAAAACAAATTATGATTTTTGGGTAACAAAATTGAACATTTTGTGTCCCAAAAACTAACTTGAATTCAATCAAAAGAGAGCCTTGGTTTCTTTTAGCCATAACACCATTCCTTACAGCCTCTCCTATTGGTTCTGATAAAGACATTGCCTCCCCTTATCCAATCAAAATAGGAGTCAAGCTATGAGGCAAGGCAGGTAAATAACTTATATCATTGACCTCTCTTACTGCTTCCGCCATTGGATACGTCACTGTTATCCAACAATCATAGCGTAACAGTCCATTATTTTAATTTCATTTCAAAGATCTTTCTTTTAGGCAAGGTAACAAAAACACACTTGAATATGTTGTCCCACCCATGCAAGGAGACCATAAATTTACACTGTACATGTAAAGAAAACACTTGGGTTAGATGAAGTTGAATGTATGTATTCAATTGTATGGATGGAAAGGTCAGGTGGGCGGTTTAATACAAGGTGGCAAAATGTAGTATTTTCATAAACACAATTTTGGGAAATGTAAACAACATAACATTTCTTTCCCATATTATTCATTTCCTGTGGTTGAGGATATGTTGTTTTAAACTTTATACCGAGTTGTTTTGGTTGTGTTTGTTAACGGAGTAAAACCTCGAAAACCGAACCTTTAGAAATCTGTAAAAACAGGGTCTGTCTTGGTTATGGGTAGACTCTTTCATCAGAGGGCAAATCAGGTTGATTTGGCATGTTTTTTAAATTCATTTGTTGTTCTTGGTGAAAGCCATCAGCAGAGAGGAATAATCTCTGCTTTTCCTCCCCTCCCCTCCCCTCCCCTGTGATAACCCAATGCTGCCAACAGTGCTATATCAATTTAAAACTTGATTGAGATAGTTTGTCCAGTTGGTTCAAGCAAGGGAAACTTTTTGAAGGCCATATCTTTTCAAACTTGTCATCTGAGCGTACCTGGTTCTGGGAAGACTTTGCCAGTAGGAGGTTAATAAGGGCACATTTATAATCGTCTTTCACTTTTTCATCCCAGTTAAAAGCCATCTGGGAGTGGCATTCCACCTCCTCTTTCACTCCCCTTCCCCAAGTGTCATGCCACTGGTGTCAACAGTTCTCTAGCTCAGTTGAAATTCATCAGGCAAATGTTAAAGGAGCAAAACAACTGCTTTCATTTGGGATATTGAAATGCGTTTACAACACCAGTGAACAAGCTTAGGGAAGTCATCTTGAGATCTCTCTGGTAATACAGTGCTAACAACCTACTCAGCGCTGCTAAAGTCATGCAACTACCTGACCGAAACACCCTTTTTACGTATAAAAATGTGACGTAAGCAACTTTGCTTAACACTTTCCACGCGGCAGACGACATTCCAAAATGTCACAAAATATTTTCAAAAATATCAAAATAATTAAATTTCATTACCATATTTGGAATCACCATGAGAAATGCATTAAAATAAGTACAAACATTCCTAGTATTGGTTCAGTAATTATTGAGATGGACTTTGATGAAAGTTGGGAAAGGTTTCTGAAAAATCTGTTTTGAAATGGTAAAACTAATAGCCGAGTGGAAAGTGTTAACTATACTATATTCCCTACGCTCTTTAGAGTTCCGGCAACTGAATAGCTTGTGCATATATTGGACCCTTGGACACTGATACTCAGCTTGTGTTTTACCCAACTCTTACGTATGCCATTAGGCCTGCTTTCAAGAGGACGTGTATCGGGAGGAAGTGTTAGGTATTTTCTTTCCGGGGGAGTATGAGGTTCTCTTTTTTTATCTAGCAATAACTCTCTTATTTATAACGATGCTTAGGCCCCCCCCCTCCAATTTTTTTTTTGTTATGTTGTCCTCGACCACCCGCTCGCAAGATTTGAGGGCCGCTCAGATTTTTTCTTTTTTTTCTTCATATTTTTTAAAAAAAATTCAAGATATTTTTTTTCTTTCAGTTTTTTTCTTCAGATTTTGTTCAGATTTTTTAAAAACAGTTTAAATGGCATTGAATATTAAATTAAGTGTTTATTACATATATATATATGCGACTCTTAAGAGTGATTTCAACTTCTTGTTGGCTGAACTTTGAGCTTCCGCTGGTAAAATTAAATTTAAAAAAAAAAAAAAAATCCGCCCGCCCGCCCGCCCCTCCTCTCTGAAAGTTGTGAAGGACAACATAACAATTTTTGTTGTTGGCCTTATTGCTTACAGGATCTAGAGATCACAGGAGTCTTGTAGTTTTGACATGATTTGTGCTTGAAGATTTTACTGACATATAATTGCCTGGAGAGTATTTTGTATGTTAGGTTTAGTCAACAACATCATTTTGATTTTGAGAGGGGTACGACAGAGAGCCAGGTACAATGAATGCTGAATTGAGGATAAAGCAACCACACTGTAAACTTTTTGGACGCCTCAAAAGGTATTCTGGTTATTAACACCAAAGGTGTTCTATGATTTTAAACTTTTTATATTGGAAATATTTACACATATTTTCAGTCTTCTCTTATTTAAACAGTATCCTATTCATATATCCACAAATATTTGAAAAACATCAAAATCGATATTATCATTACAGGATTTAGTCAGCTGAAAATTGAATGTGTTCTATTTTTCTATTTTGAACACCGTGTTAAACAAAGGAACAGCTTTCTTACACCTTTCTGAACACCTTATATGTAACAGTTTGGGAACACCGTGTGTTCTAGAACACGTCTGTGAACACCTGATGCGTTCTAGAACACATTGGTGTTCCCTAACTGTTACAGAAAAGGTGTTCCTACTGTGTTCAAAATAGAACACATTCAATTTTCAGCTGACTAAATCCTGTAATGATAATATAGATTTTGATGTTTTTCAAATATTTGTGGATATAGGATACTGTTTAAATAAGAGAAAACTGAAAATATGTGTAAATATTTCCAATATAAAAGTTTAAAATCATAGAACACCTTTGGTGTTAATAACTAGAACACCTTTTGAGGCGTCCAAAAATGTTACAGTGCAGTATTGAAAATATTATTTTATACCATATTTGATCATTTTTCCCAGTGACACAATTCACAACACATTGTTAACTGGCATTGACCGACCACTTCTATGTAATAATAATAGGTAATAGCGTTTGTTATGGCCTTCTCTCTTCGCTACCATCTACTTACATCATTCGCCTGCAACGTTTGCAAAACTGGGCTGCACGTCTTGTATTTGAAGTCGACCGAAAACATTCGCCTGGACCACTTTTAAAATCACTGCATTGGCTTCCAATACGCCAAAGGATCATCTTTAAATTACTTCTGTGTGTTTATAAATGTCTTCATAACCAAGGACCAATCTACTTGTCAAATTGTTTATCATTATATGTTCCAAAGAGACCACTCCGATCTTCTAATGACTATCTACGTCTTCAATACCCTATCACTAGAGTTCTAGCTGGTGATAGAACTTTCACAGTTTGTGCGTCAAAAGAGTGGAATAAGCTACCTATCTGTATTAGACAATCATCATCTACAAGTGTGTTCAAAAAAGCTCTTAAAACTCATTTGTTCCCTTAAACAGTTTTTCTGTTTATATTTTGTTTCTAATCTATTTTGTAATTGCTATAATATATTGTACGTACTATGCTCATGTTACACTCACATTTTGTAGTTTAAGTTGTAATTTTAAGGTTTTATCTTGTAAGCGCTCTGAGCCTTTTGGAAATGGCGCAATTAATGCTTTCTGTATTGTATTGTTATAAATTGCACTAATACATCATTGGAATAATGGTGGAATTGGCAAATACACTTGGGAATTCCGACATCATTTCTCTTTTCTTGTCCAAATTGAGGCCTATAATTAATCTCCCCAGGATTTGCTTCTCCCTCTCGGCAGAATGGTGACACCTATTGATAAACGCGCATTTTGCGATTGGTAGTGGCTTTTGATGTGAATAGAGCTGCACAATAGTTGAATTGAGCTGGTTTGGTCCAATATCCCTAGCTATGTAGTCATTTGTTCCACAGAATGTTATATGAACATAACATATTAGCCTGAAATCTCACACTGTAGCCGCACTGTTTAATATGTTTTAAAGTAAAAAAGAGACCGATTTGACTTTATGAGCTAGAAACAGAAATGGTTGTTGTTATCCATAAAACAGAAAGTTCTGAAGAAAATAAGGACACAGTTATGAGACGTTTGTTCACGTTAGAATGTGTGAACATAGTGGCCTGGAATTTTTACACTGAAGGCAAACTGTTTAATATGTTTGAAACACAAAAGACTGACTTGACTTAACCCCCTGAGAACTACCGGCCGATTGGTTATAAAGATGGATACATCATTTATTGAACCAATGAGAGACATTGTTAGAATAATTGTATCCCTGGTAAAGATGGGAGTGAAACATTTTACAAGCTGCATTTGAATTGGCTATTCATATGAGTACATCTTGTAATAAACCAATCAGAACCACTGTAAGATAAGGTTGTTGATATTCATGAATCACAGGAAACACAAAAGGCACATTGTCTTATGTTTCTGGGAAAGTGGAGAATTAATTTTAAACTTTTTCAAATGGTTTATGTTACAAAGAAGGCCTTCATACAGAATTTACAAACATGAATGTCTCCAGGTATGCATATGACAAAACAGCCTATATTCATACGTGCACTTGATTCTTTCAAGGTAATACACGTACACGTACGTGGGTGGTGACATCTATTCGTCTCTCCGAGGGAATGTCATTCTTTTGCCAATACCATTGTCGTGTGTATTTTGACTTGTCAAATGCTCCGATGAATCCACACAATGTTCAGTGGCAATGAATACCCATTGAAATGGGTAACCTTATACAAGAATAGCATTTCAAAATGATTTTTTTAACTTAAAAAAGATGCATCGTTTTTTGATACTCCTATTGAAGGAGCTGTCATCAGCATTTTAATTTCAATTAATCTTGGTTACAGTGAGCATAATGATAGACAAATGGGCTCTATCTATCTATCTATATATAGGTGGTTTTTTTTCTCGGAGACCAGGAATTTCAGCAGCTTTTTACCATGAATTGTGGTAACGTTTCCCCCCTATGAATTGGGACACTTTTTTGTTGAAATTTAACTACCATGAATTGAGGCACTACTACCAATAATTTGACTACTTTAAACTGATATAATATGGTACACTTTTCACCAAGAATTTGATTACATAAACCATGAATTGTACTTTCAACTGATATAATATGGTACCCTTTTCACCAAGAATTTGATTACATAAACCATGAATTGTGACACTTTTCACCAAAAAATTGACTATTTTGACCATTTTCACCATTTATGAATTGTGAAACTGTTACCAGAGTTGTGATAACTTTGCAATCATTGTGAACAGGTCTGCTTTTCAATGTGTGTGTCATGATTCACCTTGATGCGATAACTTGTGCAATACTGTAGCCACTCAATCCGGTTATTTTGAACTTAAATTAGAAAAGGTTTTCGGTCAAATCTAAGTCAACATTGATTTACTTTGAATCACGAAATGAAAACATCCTCACAATTGTACAATATCCAAATTATTTATGCAATATTGACTGAATTTGCCGGAAAAAAGGAAGCCAGACAATTGTGTGGATATCTCATGGAATAATGCCTTTAATAAATTCCTGATCATCGAACCAAGAGAAGTCAAAATTTGTATTTAAACCCTGTTATGCGTGGGCTATAGAATGGCCATGAACCACCATTGTTAAAAGTTTGTTGTCATTAGAAATTGTGTATACACGCTGCAATAATTTTTTTGGCGTAAGTTTCAATTCAACTCAAAACGAAATAGAAAAGACAACGTGATGAGTATACGTCTGTGTAGGTTGATGTATCATTGTTAAATTGATAGTAATAAAGTGTACTTTTTAACCCGTTCATGAGTATTTTAATGGGTTTTATTTTGTATTGATTTTAGGTTTAATAGAATTGATCAGAGACCATGACTTTTAAGATTTAAAGGGATAACATATTTGCTATACAAGTAAATACAATGTGGTTATTGTTGTTTGAGGCAAACAGATATTGTTGCCAATAAATGGGACATTTCTGGTGCTCACTGGGGGCTGACCACCTCATTTGATAGCTGTCTTTCCATTAATGTTAAGCCCCTTGCTTTATGATGGCACACCTCCTGGTAAGACAAAAAAAATGATATGTTGTCCTAGACCGCCCGCTCGTTATATTTAGGGCCGCTAGAATTCTTTTTTTTAAAGATTTGTTATTATTTTTAACAGATTAAATAGCATTGAATATTAAACTCTTTGTGTGATTTCAACTTCTTGTTGGCTGAAATTTGAGTTTCCGCTGGTATAAGAAAAAAAACAAGAAACAAAAAAAGCTGCCCACCCGCCCCTCCTCTCTAAGAGCTGTGGAGGACAACATAACCTCTTTTTTGGGGGCCTAATGCTGTAAATAAGGACATCTTCCATAATAGGGTAAGATATCTTCCCAAATAAAGGCTAATGTTCCAATTACGTATCTTAACAGACATGGTTGCCAATAAATGTACATTTCTGGTGCTCACTGGGGGATGACCACCTCATTTTAAAACTGTATATATGTAAATTAACCGGTTCTATTTGAAACCCCTTGCATTATGATGGCACACCCCCTGGTAATCTCCAAATGAGGACATCTTCCATGAACATCCTTCCAAATATGGGCCCATGTTCCAATTACATATCTGAGCAAACAGTGTGTGCCATTTAACATAATTTGTGACCCGTCACATCAAAATGGACATGTTGGAGGCCAGAGTCAATTCTTAGTTATTGGTATGACTTGAAAGAGCACATTTTAAGCTTTGAAATGATACCATGTTGAATGTAATCGGACTTTGTAATCACAAGATATGAATTGAAGAAGCATATTTTTGTCTATTATTTTCTTTATATTTCACCAAATATATTGCCCTCTATCTCAAAACTGTGTTTGCCGACAACATGTCCTTTTTGACGCGACTGGTCACATTTGTCATCCAATTTTGTCATTTCATTAGTAAAATAGTATCCAAGGGATGATATGATTGATGATTAAAAAGTCATTCTGATTATTGCCATTTGAATACTGTACAAGCAAATCAAAACTATTATTGCTATCATTTGAAGATAGCAAACAGCAACAATTGTCCATCTTACAACGTGCTGATGTTGAAAGATAATTATGAGAAAAAACTAGTGGCTGGATTTTAGCACATTGCAAGACAGATCTGTTTCTTATGGACGGAGGAACCCATCCATTATACTCCTCAGTTGCTGTGACGGGTGTAGAGATATACAAATTTGCTATCTACTAAAGATAGTAAAACTTTCTTCTAAAGATTAGAAACAACACTTGCTATTTTCTAAAGATAAACGTTTTCCCAAAGATAAGAAACAACACTTGCTATTTTCTGAAGATAAACGTTTTCCCAAAGATAAGAAACAACATTTGCTATCTTCTGAAGATAAACGTTTTCCCAAAGATAAGAAACAACATTTGCTATCTTCTGAAGATAAACATTTTCCCAAAGATAAGAAACAACATTTGCTATCTTCTGAAGATAAACGTTTTCCCAAAGATAAGAAACAACACTTGCTATTTTCTGAAGATAAACGTTTTCCCAAAGATAAGAAACAACATTTTTGCTATCTTCTGAAGATAAGAAATGCTCGCTATCCCACAACAGTAGTGAAAGTGAATTAACAAGGATTAAAGGGAAGTTTTATAAGGCACCAAATCTCATTCATTTCTTGAGTTTGTCTACATTGTATTATCATGGTGTAATAATACTAAACTCCATTATATTGTTTGTATTTGTTGTTTCAGCTTTATCAATGAATATACCAAATCCTGAAGATGTAGATGTCCATGTAGGAGATACAGCAAGATTTGAATGTTTAGCTACAGGGAATCCACGTCCGAGAATAAGGTATGATTTGATTTGATTTGATATGATATTTATTCAATACTGTTAAAACACAGGCCCGTCAGAAGGGGGGGGGGGGGGGGGGGGGGGGGGCGACGGTGGTGATCCCCCCCCCCCCCCCCCCTTTGAAAATCTTCCCCGGAAAATTCGACCAAAAACAGAGAAAATCCCCCCTCCCCCAAAAAAATCCCCAAAATATCTCCAAAAACTACTTCCGGTATTTCTGTGCGTCGACCAACAAGAAAGGTAAACTATGACACCATACTGGAACAGAAAAATTAGAAAATCAGCGTGTCTCTGACGGAAATAAACTAGCTCTATCACTTCCGGTGATTTTTTTTTGAAAACGCCCCCCCCCCCCTTTGAAAAAAGTGTCTTACGGGCCTGAAACACACATACCACATGATATGAATATTTACCTGACGCTTTCCCTTCACAACTGACCAACATGTGGACGGATTGTTTGATTTTTCCAAGATTTTTTCTGTTCTTTTATCTTGATTAAATAGGTTATTCTTAAGGCCAAACAAAGAAGAAAGTCTGTCTCAGAAACATTGTGCAAAAAAGCTAAGTGCTGTGCAATTTTTTTTGAATTTTTTTTTTAAAGAAAATAGGCTATGAGATATGCAATTTTGTTTTTTGTTGCGATTTTTTGTTGTTACTTATCCAAGCTTACAGAGAATTTTTTAAAACTTTTTATTTATTTTTTAATCCCCCCCCCCCAAAAAAAAATCAAAAAATCAAAAAAAAAAATCAAAAAAAAAGAAGAAACAAAAAAGAAGAAGTTGTTTAGCCCCCAGCGCATAGACCTACGCGCCGTAGCTCATTTCACATACCAATGCAGGTAGGCTTCTGAGACAGACCTTCTTCTTTGTTTGGCCTAAGTTAATAATTTGCCTAATGGTTATAGACCTAGGGTCCTAGCGGAAAGAGATGTTATGATATTTACAATAATTAAAGACAACAAAATATTGTACTGCTGAAAGCATTAGCAAAATGTACCAATGTACTATTTTTGTTGTTTTGTTAACAGTTGGCAAAAAGATAGTAAGTTACTGGACCTCTCCATGGAAAGAATAGCTGCCAGATTTGCTTTACTACCAAGTGGTGCTCTAGAAATACGTAATTTGCGGTCCGTCGACGCAGGCAGCTATCGATGCCAGGCTACCAATGATATCTCAGGAGAAACTGTACAAAGTAGATCGGCAATTCTCACAGTTCTTGGTGGTAAGTCACTATAGTTTAATCAGTTCCAATTGACGAGAAATATTCAGTTTTTATCTCCCTGCGTACAAAAGTATTTTAAGCGTACTCGCGCGATTACGGCACATGGTTTTTGCCCCGACGCACGCGTCACATATGATGCACAGTGCGCTTGTTGCTTTCATGTGCACCAGTGTCCAACTGTATTCATTCACTGCTGTAATGATGCTTAACCAATTTGGTACAGATCAAACTATAGAATATTGTTTTTGAAGGCCATTCTGGTCTCTCTAATAAAAAAAACTGAAATATATATCCAAGTGTAAATTTTATTGAGGAATTCGAAAAATTACGGAAAAAGGGTCATCGGTTTTATGACTCTTTGAGAGTGTAGTTCATGTGACAAATTTGACACTCCCACTTTTTGTGAACAATGTTCTCCTAATGCAATCGAGCATATCTATAACTTGACCATTTTGTTATTTATTTTCCAGGAGAACCTGATCTTGATAGAGAGTTTGAATTCATTGTCAGTCCTGTAGAAGTCGAGGCCCGAGTCGGCAGGGATATAGTTTTGGAAGCTGCAACCACTGAACAGGCAACTTTCACATGGTTTAAAGACGATGAAGAAATTGTACTGTAAGTTGATCCATAAACCCTGGTAGAACTAGTCAAATAAGCTTATTAGTAGGGTCATAATCTTGGATTCCGTGACCATTTTATTCCTACCTTTGTTTCTTTGTGAATCTGTCAACTAGAACTGTTTTAGAAGAAAATGAGCTCCTATGTCCCTCTTAAAAGTGACGGGAACCTTGTTTATAGCTCAAATTCCAAATGGCTTCAAATAAGCTAGGAAGTATACAAAATTGTTCAGCTGAGCACAAGGATTCCGAAAAAGGATAGTTTGCTATACTTCCGATGTTTGGTTAACGAGTTATCAGGTAAAAACGTAAAAAAGTCGTTGACCTTTGCATATGGGGTCAAAATTTTAACTTTAATCCAAGATTATGACCCTACTACGAGCATACCAAATTGTTCGGCTGAGCACAAGGATTCCGAAAAAGTATAGTTTGCTATACTTCCGATGTTTGGTTAACGAGTTATCGGGTAAAACCTTGACCTTTGCATCCAAGATTATGACCCTACTATATTGCGACATTTGATGTGCTTCAGTTATACTTTGCTCATCTATCTCTGTGCAGTAATTTAAAGAGGGTATTCTAGTTATCAATGCAGCACTTAAATGTACTCCTGAGGCGGGTTTTGGTCTGTGTGTTTGAGGGTCCTAGTGCCAGCACATCACTATCATGTGCACAAAAATGAGGTGTGTTCATTGAAATACACTCTGACTTCACTGCACAGAGGTTTTTTTAAAAATGAACTAAGAAGAGTAAAAACCTGTGGCTTTAAAACGATACCAAATGTCTCATAAAACAGTACTCTTAACACTTTCCATGTGGCAGGCGATTGCAGACGACAGTTCCAAAATTGAACAAAATGTTTCAATAATGTCCAAATTATTGAATGTCATTACCACTTTTAGAATCATCATGAGAAATGCATTAAGGTAAGTACCAACATGCCTAGTATTGGTTCAGAAATTTGACTTAAAAAGTTGGGAAAGGTTTCTAATTAAACAAAATGTTTCAATAATGTCTAAATTATTGAATGTCATTACCGATTTTGGAATCATCATGAGAAATGCATTAAGGTAAGTAAGTACCAACATGCCTAGTATTGGTTCAGAAATTCAACTTAAAAAGTTGGGAAAGGTTTCTAAAAACTTGTTTTGTATAATGGTAAAACTAATAGCTGCATGGAAAGTGTTAACTATGATCAACAGAGGGCACTATACTGGGATCAGACAGTGCAGGACAATAATGCTGGATAACTGACTTAATGTTTGGTTCCTTATGGATGAAATTTACAAATGAACCGGGGTGGTGGTGGGGTTGATTCCCTATAGATTATTACAAGCGTCATACAATTTTTAAATTGTTTTCAACTTTATTTGTGTCTTTTCATGATTGTTATATGATATTTATTACTGGTTGTACATATTCTTAATGAATGAAACTGTTCAATAATATCCTTTTTCATCCCCCTATTTGTTTACAGATTGGGCGGTCAGAACCATTATTCCATCGTTGGTCAAGGCAGTCTCAGCATCACAGACCTCGGGGAGATAGACACGGGACTGTACCGAGTGAGGGCATCCGCTATCGATGGTAGCACTCTACCAAAGATCGTCAGAGTTACTGCTCAAGGTAGGAGGGGGTACATGGGAATGGGGAGAAGGAATAACAGAATTTGGCATTTATTAGAATGATATTGTTGATTGGAAGTCTGCGGTCCAAATCAACGGATGTACTCATTGTTAGAGCAATTAATTCAGGAATCTACCTAAAATGATGAATTTTGTGTGTGTGAATTCCTAAGATATTTCTTTATATTTTGGTTATTTGTATGAATCAAATTAAAACTATGTGATAAGATATAATGTAAATGATTGATTCTCTGCACATGGTTAGGGTAGGTAAGGGTGAGAAGTAGATGTTGGACAAGGGAGCTGCCCCTATCAAACCTTGTGTAATTTTCTCTCATCCAAAATTGCATCTGAAATTTGTCACACTATTTAATTGTTGTAAGAAACATGGGACATGCTGGTTCTACCATGCTTCGTAAACTTACTGCTTTGTTGACGTTCCGCAAGCCATTCTCCTTGTTTTTGCTCAAATTTTAAGATTTGGGAGATCTTCAGGAATTCCAAAATGGTGTGGATTTCCTTGGAAACACTATTGTTAGACATTAAAATGAATTAAAATGATTAACAAAACTTAAAATGTATTTCCTCGTTTTTTTTCTGGCGCAGTTCCTCCTAGTTTCTTGGTAAAACCGGAAAATGCCCACGCCAACGTCGGCAGCCCCTTCACCTTCAAGTGCAGCGTGTACGGCATCCCACCGCCGGAAGTGAAATGGCTCAAAGACGGGGAGATGATCGACACCAGTGACACTGACATCTTTACACTTGTGGGTGGCCAAAATCTACAAATCAGTCAGCTGATTGATGAAGATGATGGTACCTACCAGTGTGTGGCTAGCAACATGGTGGAGGGCGTGATAGAGACCATCCAGGCCGCTGCAGAATTGATTGTGTTAGATCAAGGTAAGTGCCGGTTGGAGTTTACTGCTTAGTTGATATTGGATGTGTGGTTTCTGTTAGTTGTGTGACTTGAAGTAGTTTTAGTCAGTCTTCTTTAGAAGTTATGTGACCTACTCCCACAACACCATGAACACCCAGGTCTGTTGTCAT
Source organism: Ophiura sarsii (assembly GCA_035610835.1). Classification (NCBI taxonomy): domain Eukaryota; kingdom Metazoa; phylum Echinodermata; class Ophiuroidea; order Amphilepidida; family Ophiuridae; genus Ophiura; species Ophiura sarsii. The sequence goes on along the minus strand of CM069451.1, from coordinate 13,781,572 downwards.
CCAGTTTCACCTAGTCGAACTGGTTTTGACTAGAAACTACTGGTTTCAAATAGTTTCTTTGGTTTCAACTGGAAACCAGTTGAAAATCCAGTAAGACACAATTGAATCACATTCCAAACCATTTCAAACTATTTGGTTTGTGACAGAAAGAGGAAAGACGATACTTTGAAACAGGTTTTTGAATTCAGTTTGAAACAGGTTTTTGAATTCAGTTTGAAACAGGTTTTTGAATTCAGTTTGAAACAGGTTTTTGAATTCAGTTGGAAACAGGTTTTTGAATTCAGTTTGAAACAAGTTTTTGAATTCAGTTTGAAACAGGTTTTTGAATTCAGTTTGAAACAGGTTTTTGAATTCAGTTTGAAACAGGTTTTTGAATTCAGTTTGAAACAGGTTTTTGAATTCAGTTTGAAACAAGTTTTTGAATTCAGTTTGAAACAGGTTTTTGAATTCAGTTTGAAACAGGTTTTTGAATTCAGTTTGAAACAAGTTTTTGAATTCAGTTTGAAACAGGTTTTTGAATTCAGTTTGAAACAGGTTTTTGAATTCAGTTTGAAACAGGTTTTTGAATTCAGTTTGAAACAGGTTTTTGAATTCAGTTTGAAACAGGTTTTTGAATTCAGTTTGAAACAGGTTTTTGAATTCAGTTTGAAACAGGTTTTTGAATTCAGTTTGAAACAGGTTTTTGAATTCAGTTTGAAACAAGTTTTTGAATTCAGTTTGAAACAGGTTTTTGAATTCAGTTTGAAACAGGTTTTTGAATTCAGTTTGAAACAGGTTTTTGAATTCAGTTTGAAACAAGTTTTTGAATTCAGTTTGAAACAGGTTTTTGAATTCAGTTTGAAACAGGTTTTTGAATTCAGTTTGAAACAGGTTTTTGAATTCAGTTTGAAACAAGTTTTTGAATTCAGTTTGAAACAGGTTTTTGAATTCAGTTTGAAACAGGTTTTTGAATTCAGTTTGAAACAAGTTTTTGAATTCAGTTTGAAACAAGTTTTTGAATTCAGTTTGAAACAGGTTTTTGAATTCAGTTTGAAACAAGTTTTTGAATTCAGTTTGAAACAGGTTTTTGAATTCAGTTTGAAACAGGTTTTTGAATTCAGTTTGAAACAGGTTTTTGAATTCAGTTTGAAACAGGTTTTGAATTCAGTTTGAAACAGGTTTTTGAATTCAGTTTGAAACAGGTTTTTGAATTCAGTTTGAAACAGGTTTTTGAATTCAGTTTGAAACCCAGTTGAATCACAGTTGAGATCCAGTTCTCAAAAGTTTAATTTTTTGGAATTTAGACTTGATTTTGAATTTAGGAGCAGAGTAAAATATGCTTTAATTATTCAGATTTAGATCACATTGTTTGATACTTTGTTTGTTTTAACATCAGAAATGAAAACACCCAACTTATCTGTGGGAGTGGATCACAATTATATTCAGTAGTTTGCGCTTATTACGTCTGGAAATTACACTGTAAAAATCAGCTCATACTTTGATTTGTTCTCTTCAAAAATAGATTTAATTGACTCTGTTCAGTTAAAGGTATATGACCCGATCACCTTTTGGGGGGCTATGATTTTTTTTCACATCAAGATATTTTGGTATCAGAAGAATCCCCATATTTTTCTCATTATGTCTGTAAAATATTAGGGGCCAGAAATGTTTCATTTGGAAATTATAGGCTAAAATGTGGTGAATTACTGCCAAAGGTGGTTAACCACCAACCAGTCTGTGTACTACTCAATGGGCACATGTCTTTTGACCTTGCGCTTCCAAAAATAGAACCATTGGAGTTATGCAACTCAAACTTTGGAATGCAACAATTTTAAGGATGACCTTTCATGTAAAATAGAAAACATCAAGTTGAAAATCGAGTCATCTACTTTTAAATTGATTTCTTACACATCTAATCATGAAGTGATTTATACAGTGTCATTTACCATAAAAAGAGAATTCCAAATTGACTTGTATCGGTGTTTATGTATGATATATCACTAACTCAAGTGATGTATAATTCTAATTCTGTAATCAATTTAAAAATAAATGATGATTTTAAATTAAGAGAAATGAAATGGACACCAGAATACTAGATCTAACACTTCTGCTGCTCAAATTGACTATATATATCAACAAATCTTCCTTTTAGAATTCTCTTTTTCAAACTACAGAAATCTTCAAGCTTTTCAAAACGAATTTATACCCAAGAGGTACCAATTCATTTTACTTGTCAATCTAATCAATTGTATGTCATCAGTGATGAAATCCTCCTGATACTAGTACACAAAGTTCCTGTGTCACACATGTGACTTGGAACTATGTTTCCTGGAATAGAGTTTGGAAAAGCTTGTAGATCAAGACCATAATGAGCATGTCTGTTTTGAGTGTGTATATGAAGAGCTGTTTTGCAAAAGGGCCTACATCCACTTCTGCCTTTTTACTCATTTTGCATTATTAAATGATGTGGAATGTGGCTTGTATTGTTGGTGCCTCAATTGGCGTGCATGGATGCACTAATCCAAGTCATAGAAACGTATGAACACAGCCATACAATAATGTGATTAATTCCATGGACTTGTCAATACAAATTCACTAATGCAAAATGAGTTACATGTCGGGGTGGTCTGGTGGCCCTTTTGCAACAAAGCTCTTCATATGTAGATTATAGAATCACTGCATTTATGCATGATGCATGTTGACGTTAATTTACGTTAGTATTAGTACTAAATGACAAAATATATTATTACCGTATTATCCCTATTAAGCGCCCATGCCCTTATAAGCGCCCACCCCTCTTTTTCTCAATGACTACCAAAAAGTAACACCTAATAAGCGCCCATCTTTTTAGCCACTGTAGCTCAAAATAAAGCATGAACGTAGTGTCCGAAGGTCCCGGCATCAACAACATGTTGGCGATCAACGCATCAGCGGGCTGTGCACATTTGCCACCAAAAATGTGCATCAAAATTCGGAACCAATTTGACAGTTTCCATGATGAATTACTTTAAAAAAGGTAACTTAATAAGCGTCCACCCAAAATTACTAAATAGGGATAATATGGTACTAGTTATGATATACAGATACAAGTCTCATTGAAAATTCAGCACTAGTCATAAAGACAGAACGACTTATCCTTGTTCTGAGCAGTATTTAAAAACAAATACTATTGCATATTGATCGCTAATAACCATACATACAGCAGCACTTCACGATCATCCGCAAGGGATCACCGATTTTGTTACTCATATTTTGATAAAATGACAATCATCCTGCGCCAAGTGTCATTACTCGAGAAAAGTATTGATTTTTGGTCATTTATACGTTAGCAGATCGTCATTACCATCCAATTTATACCAAGTTTTACCGACATTACCTCAATTTTTTCACTAAAAATGACAATTTTATATGTCCTCCTCTCTTGAGCTCGATATTGAATTTGTTAATAGCTGAACTATAAGCAGCCCTTAACCCTTTCCATGCGGCAGGCAGCTGCAGACGACATTCCAAATTTTGACAAAATGTTTCAAAAATTTCAAAATTATTGAATTTCATTACCATATTTGGAATCACCATGAGAAATGCATTGAAATAAGTACAAACATGCAAAGTGTTTGGTCAGTAATCTTTGAGATAGACTTTGAAAATTATGAAAGGTTTCTGAAATATCTGTTTTGTGTATGGTAAAGCTAATAGCCGCGTGGAAAGCGTTAACCGCCATCCGGTTCATAGTATGTGTAAGTACGTCCTTAGGGGTTTACTAATGTAGATATGATATGAATGGTGAACCAATAACTATGTACTCTATACATTAAATGGTATAACTATATGCGGTACACCACCATTCAATCAATACACTGAGCGGCAGCGATCGTCATAAAATAACAAATGTGCGCACACACTATTAGCAGACTATCAGAGACTGTAGAGTAACTTCCCCACCCACCCACGCTGCTGCACGATTGAAAAAAAGCTATCAAATCATATAAGTAGAGTAAATTACAGTTGTCATGGGACCTTGATATACAAATAAAGCTGTATCGAACGTGGTAGTGAGACAGTGCTTAAGTAAATGGAATTGACAATACTTTTTATGAAAGAGAAATGGAGAGAAATATAACTTGAAACTACCTGTTAACTACTTTAATTCAATCTTTTACTCAATACTTGTTTCCTATGCCTCTGTTATAGACCAAGGATGTTGGGGGCCATTAGCACATATGTTGCCTGAGCATGCATCTGAGTAACGACACAAATAAAAAAGCGTCGAGTATGCACCTCGTAAAATCCCCCCGGGGCTGCCATAGATAGCGAGTTCTATTTTTATTAACGGCGTGATGGCGGTGTGTTTTACCCGTGTTTAGCCTCAGTTTGGTCTGTACTTGATGAGTTTAAAACCCCGAGGGTTGATTTTCTTTCAGGAATCGATATTATTTTTTGTGCATTTTTTTCGTTAATTTTTGAAAATAAGATAAAACAATATGCAAAAAGAGCATATCCGGGAAGGTGAGATGAGTAAAGCAATTTTTTCTCACATTTTAAGATAGGAGGGAATCAATACACGAATGGGTACCTCCCGCCTGCAGCTAGAAATAGCTATAGACAGCGTCGCAAACATGATTTATGGCTCTATTGTTGACGAAATAAATGCACTGTTTTGTGAGAAAATACCGATCTGAATTGCCCCGATTATGCGCAGTCACGCTATGCCTTATGTTGTTTTTATTTAGGAAATTTCAAAAATGGTTAGTCATAATCGTCTGGTTTCTTTTATGAATCGAATAATGCTACGTCTGCATATCCATATATCAAACCTTGATTTAGCCAGAGTTAATAGCACTAAATATTTTCTTTCCGGTCATTTTCTTCAAATACAAATTACTCTTATTGGATTTGTCATCCTTTAGTGTTCCATTTATTTGTCCATAATTGTATCTCCAAGCACCACTGACATTTATCTCTCACCATCGCAGACAGTTTTCATAAGACTAAAGACATGAATAAAACATATACACAGCTCTAAAAACAAAACTGTCCTGCACGCTCACACAATACCCTCTCATCTATCTGTTTTTCAATTGGAATACATTAACACATGCGTGCATCTTTTCCTTCGCGTAAATTCTGGTTATCACAAACAACGCAAAAAAAAGTCGCCCGCAGGATTTCGGTAAAAATTGTCAACACATATTTTAACTTGGTATTGATCTCCACACTTAGGATTTACTTCTCCCCCTCCAGCTCAAGTTAAGTAATTGACCTAAGCAAGTAAGCCAATACAAACGATGAGGATTGGTTTACGTGTTATGTAGCAAAAAAATCACAGATTTTTTTCCCAAGTTGGCCTTGAATAATATTGCCGCCCATAGCTAAAAATTAGATTACTTTTTAGTGGGTTATAGGAAACTGCAAGAATGTTATTTGACATTTGAAAACTTATATTGCATTTGATTAGAAGCACAATTTTTGTCGTTGAAATTATTCCTTGCAATTGTGAATATATAGATAATAATGGTATGAAATCCTTCATTTGTGGAAAATATGTTTTTTGTATCAGTGAAAACATATTAGTGGTCCCGTGAAGTAGAAAATAATGTTCAATAAATGATTATGAATGTTGACTATGACATGACGTAGAAAATAACTGTCACTTAATGAAATGAGAATCAAATTAAATCTTTCATGTGGAATGGTATATCAAATTAAAATTTAAAAAAAGAATCAAAATTATTAAGGCTGTTTGGAACTATGAATTCAGTAAACTAATGAAAATCAAAGCGAAAGGAAAATACAAACCACTGATTCTGCTCCATAATAAAGTGGTCTTTGATAAATAATCTTATGAGATGATGGATAAACTATGAAATGTCGGCAATGTCTTGTAGACGTCCCATAACTGATGTGCGCATGCTCATAACAATTAAAATGCGTTAGTAGTAGTTCACTGTTTATTCCTTACGGGACGTCTAGCAAGATATAGCCAAAATGTCCCTTTAATTCAAGAGTTCAGAACCCGCAGAAGCAAAGAACTTTTGTTTTCTAGCCTAGTGTGTTTTAAGACGTGTACAAGAATTTTAAGTAGAAGGTTTTGATTTCCGATGAAAGTGCGACAAGAGTATCTTTCGGGTGAATGCAGCGGCCGTTGTCATACAAGCTCTTATCAGTCGTTGATACGTATATCTTGGGGTAAAACAGAGGACATCCTGTCCCATAGTTCTAGTTAAAGGTCAAGACAAGACACCAAATAAGATTCGCTAGTTTAATAAATCGGCGAGAAATTTGCAACTTTCCTTGTCGGATTTCATCAGCGCACGGCTGAGAGGACCGCAAAATGTTCAATAAAGTGTCCTCGGCGAACTCAGCGGCAGGATGGATTGTTATCCCCTTCCATGCTGATAGATATCTCCCGGGTAGAAAATTTTAATTTCAGAAAAATGATCAAAATGATTAGTCAAGCGTTAAACTTGAACATCCTTGGATTTCAGAATAATAATGGATGTTTTGAGGAGATTAATCAAATGCCTGTGCATAATTGGGCTATGACTTGGTTGGTTGGTCGGTCGTTACTGGCGGATCAATTTTGAGAAATCCTTAATGCAGTCTGTTTTAACACTTTCCACGCGGCTATTATTTTACCATACACAAAACAGATTTTTCAGAAACCTTTCACAATTTTCAAAGTCTATCTCAAGGATTACTGACCCAATACTAGGCATGTTTGTACTTATCTCAATGCATTTCTCAAGATGATTCTAAATATTGAAATGACATTCCATAATTTTGATATTTTTTAAACATTTTGTGAAATTTTGGAATGTCGTCTGCAGCCGCCTGCCGCGTGGAAAGCGTTAAGATCCGCCGATCAGGGAGCCAACAATTGATGCAGTCAGCATAGATTGGAGCAGCGTTAAACTATCGAGGCGCCCCTCCTTTGAGAGAAAATAAATATTTGCGCTGGTAACCAAATCGCCATCGCAAGGTGTTGCTCAATGTTTAACGCAGTGGGAAATAATAGTCGATATATGATATAACATGACTAGGGATAGATATGTTTACCCGCTTATTGGACATTTTGAGTTTCATCCGATCGGACGAGTGTGCTTCGAATTTGCAAATACTTGTGCGGTATTTTCTGCTCCAATAAGGCTGTTGAGATAAATGTATACTGAGAAAAAGGCATTTGATGTTTAAAATTCTAGACATGTGTTGAGGCAAGTAAATTGCGCAAATAACCAACATAGACAGTTTGAGGATAAGGTATGCGTAAAAAGAGAGCATAATGAAATAAAATAAACAGAAAGATGTAAAAAGGTAAAGAAATTAAAAGAAAAGGATGGAATATATGATTATTAGTATTAAGGAAGTAAGATATGTTTGAGTAGAGTTTCGTTGAAGTATAAAACTTTCTAATATCAAAATATTATGATGTCCCTTTTAAAAGATTTGTTGTTGTTGCTTTTTAGGTGGGAGGCAACATACTGTTCTCTCAAAAGGAATAAAATAGAATGCCAAATTTACCATGACAACACCACAACAAACACCTCTCTTATAACCTTAATGATGTAGAAATATTGAATCATGCCATGCCTCCCCGGGCTACGGCCATGTCTGCAAGTATAGATAAAATGCCATCAATTGATGTGAGACTCTTAACTGGATTCACGCAATTCTCAAGATTACGATTTAAAAACATAAAGAGCAGAAATCTTTATGAGATTCCTGTATTTAGTATAAAGATCATCTTCATGAGTTTAGGATCATTGGATTCTCAAAACAATTATAACCCTGTAATGCAAGCCAGTCTTGCCTATGCCTAATAATATCAGCAAAGTTGCCCAAGTTAAAGGGGCATTGAGAGATACGTATGGGAGTGCGCCCTCAATTATCCTGGAAATCAGTTTTTTGCATCAAAGTAATGCTAAGGCATATACTAACTACCATCTGAAACAGTTTACCAACATTCGCCGTTTATCATATAAAATTTCATGATTTTCTTAGTTTCGATATGATTATATCAAAACTAGGTGCTGAATTCGGAAGTTATGCGATCGTTTTACATGCATACTTTCATTGCAAATCTCAACCCGGAAGTGCCGTTATTTGTTTATTTTGCATGAAGGCGATGTCGGAATTGTATGACATTTTGGATTTGGCTATGTTGATGATTATCTTTGCGTTATTTGCTCATTTAGTATATCGACACTTTGGATTTGGCTATGTTGATGATTATCTTTGCGTTATTTGCTCATTTAGTATATCGACACTTTGGATTTGGCTATGTTGATGATTATCTTTGCGTTATTTGCTCATTTAGTATATCGACATTTTGGATTTGGCTATGTTGATGATTATCTTTGCGTTATTTGCTCATTTAGTATATCGACACTTTGGATTTGGCTATGTTGATGATTATCTTTGCGTTATTTGCTCATTTAGTATATCGACACTTTGGATTTGGCTATGTTGATGATTATCTTTGCGTTATTTGCTCATTTAGTATATCGATACATCTCTCAATGCCCCTTTAATCAGTGGTTTATTCTCGGTGTAATGAATCGGTACATACACACATACTACATTTCAGAAATGTTGATGTGAGCCGAACATTACCCGCCATTAGACAAAACATGACGGATTCTTATTATTCTGCAATAAAGTACATTGATGTTGCATACAATGTATGTATTCATGCGCTATCATACCAAATAGATCAGGAGCACTTCATTTGTAAGTCTAAGCACACAGGAAAAGCCACTCTACTAAATTGCACTGGATGCAAGCCTCATGGGGATAGTTCCCAGTGTCTCCGGCTCTTAATGTTTCCTATTTGCAAATGGTAATTGCCTGGCAAGACGATAATGAAAAGAATGTTTGGACCATCATTATTTGCCTGAAATATAACATAAAGTACTTTTGAATGTTGAACAAAAAAATAACCAATAGGGACTTGGGTTCTTTTTATGCTGCTTCTGAAACTGTATAGAAATTTTGCATATACCTTTTTGTCTGTGCCCTACTGATACATAAATCCAAGTTCTAATTTGATTATCGCCAACTAATGTGGTCGACGAGAGAATGCTAAGTCCTTAACAGGATTGGAAACCAGCCAAATCCCCTATGAACATTCATCATCGCATCAAACCAACACATAAAACCCCGAAGGTCAACGGAGCGTTATCGCCGCATGAGCCTCTGAATAATCCAACTATTGCCTGTACGGCAGTATTCCGTCCGTCACCCTGCCACTAGCGAAAAAGGCAATAGAAATGAGAATGTAATGGAAATTGAGAGCAATGTTCGCTGTGGCGGAATCCTCTGAGAGCTCGCTCAAGTGTCTTATCAACATAAGTGCAGCTAAGGTAGTGTTACCCCAAAATAGCATCAAAACCTGACCAGGGACGTACATACTGATGAAGCCTCTCGATACATGTGATGCAATCAAGTAAAGAGAGTCTGAAAGTTGCAAATATCACCATTTTTGTTTTCAACATACTTGTATTGGGTATTTGCAATGCTATATTTGACAGAAAACCCCATTTTAAACGGACACTTAATTCCAAAGGTATTAGTTACTGAAGGGCATTGAACATAAGAAAGCAAAAGAATTTCTACCGTTTGTTTGGTATTATCTCAAAATCATTATTGCCGAGTTCCGTCCGACTCATATTCATTAGATTATAGAACCTACCTGTATCGTTAAACTGGTTCTGAGTTCAAATATTTTGGTATTTGTTTCTGTTAACTGGAAGAAGCAAGTCATTAATAGTCTGAGCTATTACATGTAAGTTAAAGGAAACATTTGTATGTATTAAAACCATACCAAATACTCCAGATGAGAAAAGGAGACGGATCAGTGCTGAGGAAAGCGAGTATAAGAAATACAACATCAATTTTACAATGTTATACATTGTCTCATCTTTTCTCACGGCAAATCTACCATCACTATGTGTTGGAATTCACACCAGTGCGAAATGGCCGTAGAGTAGATTCTGGTATTGGATTCTCAGGTTGGGAATTATTAACTCCCTGAGAACTACCGGCCAATTGGTCAGAAAGATGGATACATCATTTATTGCACCAATGAGAGACATTGTTAGAATAATTGTATCCCTGATAAAGATGGGAGTGAAACATTTTACAAGCTGCATTTGAATTGGCTATTCATATGAGTACATCTTGTAATAAACCAATCAGAACCACTGTAAAATAGACGGGTAGACCCCAGGCGGTTAAAAGAGAAGTTTGCCAGGTTGTCTGTGGTGTATTGAAGAGGATATCAATATGCAGTTTCAGTTTCAGTTTCAGTTTCAGCTTCCCATAATGCATCACTTCATTTTATTTTCCTGCACTGATATTTCTATCCAATTCAACCTGGGTTGATAGTGACAATAAAGTATAGTAACTCAATGAACAGAGGCATTGCCTGATCTTGCAAATAATTTGTATTTTGGGAGCATTTCCCCCTGTGCAGTAGTTTATTCCCATTTTATTCAAACAATTGTAACTTTTTGTAGAAATAGGCGAGTCATTTTGATGAAATTGGGTGATGCATCCGATCAGCTCATATTGCAAAGGATCATGGATGATGCATCTGAATGCACCATCTTGCTTTTGATGAAATTGGGGGATGCATTCGATCATCTCATCTTGCAAAGGATCATGGGTGATGCATTCGATCTTCTCATCTTGCAAAGGATCATGGGTGATGCATTCGATCTTCTCATCTTGCAAAGGATCATGGGTGATGCATTCGATCTTCTCATCTTGCAAAGGATCATGGGTGATGCATTTTATTGCACCATCTTGCAAAGGATCATGGGTGATGCATCTTATTGCACCATCTTGCAAAGGATCATGGGTGATTGATGCATCTGATTGCTCCATCTTGCAAAGGATCATGGGTAATGCATCTAATTGCTCCATCTTACAAAGGATCATGGGTGATGCATCTAATTGCACCATCTTGCAAAGGATCATGGGTGATGCATCTGATTGCACCATCTTGCAAAGGATCATGGTGATGCATCTAATTGCACCATCTTGCAAAGGATCATGGGTGATGCATCTTATTGCACCATCTTGCAAAGGATCATGGGTGATGCATCTAATTGCACCATCTTGCAAAGGATCATGGGTGATGCATCTGATTGCACCATCTTGCAAAGGATCATGGTGATGCATCTTATTGCACCATCTTGCAAAGGATCATGGGTGATGCATCTAATTGCACCATCTTGCAAAGGATCATGGTGATGCATCTTATTGCACCATCTTGCAAAGGATCATGGGTGATGCATCTGATTGCACCATCTTGCAAAGGATCATGGTGATGCATCTAATTGCACCATCTTGCAAAGGATCATGGGTGATGCATCTGATTGCACCATCTTGCAAAGGATCATGGTGATGCATCTGATTGCATCATCTTGCAAAGGATCATGGGTGATGCATCTAATTGCACCATCTTGCAAAGGATCATGGGTGATGCATCTGATTGCACCATCTTGCAAAGGATCATGGGTGATGCATCTGATTGCACCACCATCTTGCTTTTGATGAAATTGGGGGATGCATTCAATCAGCTCATCTTGCAAAGAATCATGGGTGCGATGCATCTGATGGCACCATCTTGCAAAGGATCATGGGTGATGCATCCTGATTGCACCATCTTGCAAAGGATCATGGGTAATGCATCTAATTGCTCCATCTTGCAAAGGATCATGGGTGATGCATCTGATTGCTCCATCTTGCAAAGGATCATGGGTGATGCATCTGATTGCTCCATCTTGCAAAGGATCATGGGTGATGCATCTGATTGCACCATCTTACAAAGGATCATGGGTGTTGCATCTGATTGCACCATCTTGCAAAGGATCATGGGTGATGCATCTGATTGCACCATCTTGCAAAGGATCATGGGTGATGCATCTAATTGCACCATCTTGCAAAGGATCATGGGTGATGCATCTAATTGCACCATCTTGCAAAGGATCATGGGTGATGCATCTAATTGCACCATCTTGCAAAGGATCATGGGTGATGCATCTAATTGCACTATCTTGCAAAGGATCATGGGTGATGCATCCTGATTGCACCATCTTGCAAAGGATCATGGGTAATGCATCCTGATTGCACCATATTGCAAAGGATCATGGGTGATGCATCTAATTGCACCATCTTGCAAAGGATCATGGGTGATGCATCTAATTGCACCATCTTGCAAAGGATCATGGGTGATGCATCTTATTGCACCATCTTGCAAAGGATCATGGGTGATGCATCTAATTGCACCATCTTGCAAAGGATCATGGGTGATGCATCCTGATTGCACCATCTTGCAAAGGATCATGGGTAATGCATCCTGATTGCACCATATTGCAAAGGATCATGGGTGATGCATCTAATTGCACCATCTTGCAAAGGATCATGGGTGATGCATCTAATTGCACCATCTTGCAAAGGATCATGGGTGATGCATCTAATTGCACCATCTTGCAAAGGATCATGGGTGATGCATCTAATTGCACCACCTTGCAAAGGATCATGGGTGATGCATCCTGATTGCACCACCTTGCAAAGGATCATGGGTAATGCATCCTGATTGCACCATCTTGCAAAGGATCATGGGTGATGCATCTGATTGCACCATCTTGCAAAGGATCATGGGTGATGCATCTAATTGCACCATCTTGCAAAGGATCATGGGTGATGCATCTTATTGCACCATCTTGCAAAGGATCATGGGTGATGCATCTAATTGCACCATCTTGCAAAGGATCATGGGTGATGCATCTTATTGCACCATCTTGCAAAGGATCATGGGTGATGCATCTAATTGCACCATCTTGCAAAGGATCATGGGTGATGCATCTGATTGCACCATCTTGCAAAGGATCATGGGTGATGCATCTTATTGCACCACCTTGCAAAGGATCATGGGTAATGCATCCTGATTGCACCATCTTGCAAAGGATCATGGGTGATGCATCTGATTGCACCATCTTGCAAAGGATCATGGGTGATGCATCTAATTGCACCATCTTGCAAAGGATCATGGGTGATGCATCTAATTGCACCATCTTGCAAAGGATCATGGGAATGATGAGATGTCTTCCGTGGTGACGTACATTGCCAGGTTGTCTTTCATTTGCTGGCAACCTCTTCACGGCTGTACATGCGAGGAATGCTAAGCTTCTGTAGAGGAATGGCTCTGTTGAAAGACATTCTAAACAGAGGTTGCATATGTGTAATACATGTCTGTATAACCTAGGCATGGTTCGGAGAGATTTGTTGGGGTATGTGCAATAGGCTCATCACACGGAAGGGGAAATGGGGGGGGGGGGGGGGGGAGGGGGGTAGGGGTGGGGGCACTAACTTATTAACTCAGGTGTGTACTACCATGGCGTGTTTAAATTAGGGAATGAATAGACTAGGGTCTGTATTAGCCTCATAACCTAGGCATTGTTTGGAGAGATTTGTTAGGAAATGTGCAATAGGCTTATCACAGGGAAGGGGGGGGGGGGCACTATTTTTGTTTACAGGTATGTACTGCCACAGTGTGTTTAAATTAGGGAATGAATAGAAGAGGGTCTGTATTAGCCTCATAACCTAGACATGGTTTGGAGAGATTTGTTAGGGAATGTGCAATAGGCTTATCACAGGGAAGGGGGGGGGGCACTATTTTTGTTGACAGGTATGTACTGCCATGGCTTGTTTGAATTCGGGAATGAATATACTAATCATTATTAAAATGATCTAAAAGTGCAGTCAGAGGCTCAAACGGTACCGTATCAGAATTATTTATTTGGTATTCAAATTGGGTCTTGTGAGCTTAGTAACCACATTAACAGGTCCTGTGAGCCACCTGGGGAGCCGCCTTTTTCCGCAAAAAGGCAGCTGAGAAATACCTAATTTGATCCAAAATTTGAAAGGCTGGAAAAGTATTGAACAAGCACAATTTTGTCTTTAATACCTCCGAGTATACCCATTCCTTGTCAAATATAACATTAACCTGGATTTCAGTCACTCGTTGCATTGTGGGTAATATGATTTTATGTCTTTTTACAAAATATTGACTTACGTAATATTTAAGAAAAATGACTCATACTGTAACACATATATAGTTTATTTAGATAAATACTAAAAGTTGTACCATAATCAATATAATCCCTAGGATGTGTTGATGATCAGGATTGCGTAAACCTCACAGGCATTTTTTTTCTCAAACGTACATTTATATATTTTTTCATCCTTCCTTCAGCACCGCTCAATGCCTGGCACTCCATCGCAATTTACCAATAGAGGCAGTGTGCGGAACTGGCGCTCTCCGTCGGGGATCAAAGCCAATCAAAATTTGTCATTTAGGGGGGTCTTTTGAGGAATGAAGCTTGTTTGCAAGCGGCTCCAGGCTATTTTCGGTGATCAAATTAACGTAACAATTTTTATATCTGTAAGATTTTAATCTAGCTGCTCCGCTGCTGCAATATCCTTTTTTTTTTACTAGCTTGAGGATGGATGGATATAGATGCAAGAAGAAATTAAGATAGAAAAACACACACCCTGTTTTTTAGAAATCAGATATGACCTGAATAAAAGAACACCTCGCGTAGGGAAATCCAATATCGTGATCCTAAGGGTGAAAATGCCCCTAGTTATGCAATTTTGAAGACTCGGGCTATACTTTACTGCAACAAAATGAATGGGTACGCTAGATTTGCTGGGGATTGTTTTGTATGATTTTTTTCGCGACAAGATTTTTCTCGTTAAAAGATGGGTCAGATTTGTGTACCCATAGGGTGTGTTTTATTTCACAATGTGTAAATCATGCCTAACATCCGTGTATAAGAAATGAACAAATAGAGCTTGATTTGTGTATGTAGGGGCCCCTCTAAGAGATGAATCAAACATGATATCTTTTTATCCCAAACGGAAGTTTCCAGGCAAAGCCGATAGAGAGTGAGAGAAAGCTAGATAACGCTAAAAGGTTACTGGTTTTGAGAGATATTGATCCCTAAAAGTGTTGCTGGCAATACAACATCAATGCCTTTTGCGACGGTAGGGTCAGTTTACAGCATAGGATATGGCAAACCTCTTTGCATTGCATAAGAGTCATCGATGCCCCGGTGCACTCTGTAGAATTAGGGCCATCTAAGGGTGTGTTCTAATGCAAGATGCCTTTACTGGACTTGAACGGTTAATAGTTAGGTGTGTTGAGATAGGAAACCAGAATTTCAATCATGGAGGAGAGAGAGGCAACATGGAAGCTTAACCCCCTGAGAACTACCGGCCGATTGGTTAAAAAGATGGATACATCATTTATTGTACCAATGAGAGACATTGTTAGAATAATTGTATCAGTGATAAAGATGGTAGTGAAACATTTTACAAGCTGCATTTGAATTGGCTATTCATATGAGTACGTCTTGTAATAAACCAATCAGAACCACTGTAAGCTAGGCAGGTAGACCCCAGGGGGTTAAAACGTGTTACGACCATCATGTTCTCAATATTTCACCCAAATAAGCTGTTGCCTACAAAGAACTGACCAGTATCTGCCCCTACAGTCTGTATAACACTTTCCACACAGCTATTGGTTTTACCATATTATACAAAACAGATTTTTCAGAAACTGTTTGCAATTTTCAAAGTCTATCTCAAGGATAACTGAACCAATACTAGGCATGTTTGCACTTATTTCAATGCATTTCTCATGGTGATTCCAAATCTGGTAATGAAATTCAATAATTTTGACATTTTTTGAAACATTTTGTGAACTTTTGGAATGTCGTCTGCAGACGCCTGCCGCGTGAAAAGTGTTAATACATTGTATCATCAATCCTATAGATTAAGAAACATCCTCGACTAAATGGAGTCAAGTGTACTTTCAAAGTCAAAAGTCGTTATCATAAAACCATATGACTGAAAGCTAAAGGTCTCTCTTATTCCAACCAATTATCACAATATTTGTACTCGGTCAAATCAATCACAGCCTAATCATAAAAAGTGTTTAATAGCGAATATCAGAAAGCTCCAATAACCATTATGAAGGGGAAAAAACACACAGATGATGATTAGCGGAAGGTTCCGGGTCGCGGATCCGAAATCACATCAATGGGCTGGTTGGTCATCAAGATAATTGATCAGATGGTTTTGGGTCAGTGTGATAGAGCAAAATTCTGACCTTTTAACATGCAACTATATGGCTTTCTAATGCACTGTATCCTATGGCCAAGTGTTGGTAGGTAATTGCCATTTGTATGGTTAGCTGAATGAGAGGTTATCATTTGGTATGCATACAAAATATGAGAGTTATAATTTTGATGAACATTTTCTGCAATGAATGCATAATCGCTACTGTGCGCTAAATTGCAAACTATGATTGTTTTTGGGAGTTTTAATTAGCTATCAACAAAATGTATTTTTGATTTTAAAGAATATTACATACATGCATACCCTTGTTGAGGTATCTTCCTTCAAAAATATAAGTCAAGTAATTCTTATAAAAATAAGTCACAAAATTCTTATAGAAATCCAGTTATCACGGTCAGATCGATTCTTCTTCAGCGGTTCATCAAGATTTTAATGTATTAAATAAAAATCACCGCTATGAATCTGTGACGTTTCGCACATCTTGTACAGCCCTAACATTCTACGGAAGAGGCTTGTCAGGATTCCAATGTTTATAATATACTGTACGGCTACGGAAGAAAGAAACCCTGTTGTAAGGGCCCGACCGACACCTTTTTTTTTAGAAAATGTTAGAAAAACAAAATGTCATGTGCAAATGAATACCGACCCAAAACATTTTTTTGCTTGTCAAAAAACGGCAAAATGTTTACAATTTTGTTTGGCACTTTTACAGATTTTGGGAATTTTTACTGTCATTTTCAAGGGAAAATAAGAAGAAAAAGAAAGAAAGAAAAAAAGTCTAACCGACCAACCCGTCCTGAGAGGTCTGTGAGGTTAGCCCGTACAACAGGGCAACTTTTTTCGTCGCTTAAAGATTCTGGTATAAATCCAGTTATCGCTTTGTATCTGTGATTCTTTGTACTGTTGGAAAAAAAACACCCAATAAGATAAAACAAAACAAAAGCAGCCTTGAGTGAAACATCACATATTATCTGCATTAGTGATATCTGGATTTTTGTAAGAATTTGTGACTTTTATAGCTCTTACATACTGTTATGCTTGGACAATAATGCACTTAGGGCAGCAATATCCACAGCTATTACTGAGAACAATTTTCTTTTGCTGACCTCAATTAAAAATAACAGCTCAGTGTTATTGCATATTATATAGAGGTACTTAGATTTTACGATTTTCCATCAAGTTGATAGGTGCTATTATTAGTATGAAATAGAGAGTAATTTTGAACATCAAAACAAACCAATCAGGATTAGGCCAAAAAATGTTGTCCTCGACCTCCCCCACGTCAGATTTAGATATTTTTTTAAAAAATCAGATATTTTTTTCTTTTTTCAGATTTTTTTCTTCTTTCAGATTTTTAAAATTTTAACAGTTTAAATGGCATTGAATATTAAATTAAGTGTTTATAACATGTGCGACTCTTAGAGTGATTTAAACTTCTTGTTAGCTGAACTTTGAGCTTCCGCTGGTATAAGAAAATTAATTAATTTTTTTAAAAATCCAGTTATCGCTTTGTATCTGTGATTCTTTGTACTGTTGGAAAAAAAACACCCAATAAGATAAAACAAAACAAAAGCAGCCTTGAGTGAAACATCACATATTATCTGCATTAGTGATATCTGGATTTTTGTAAGAATTTGTGACTTTTATAGCTCTTACATACTGTTATGCTTGGACAATAATGCACTTAGGGCAGCAATATCCACAGCTATTACTGAGAACAATTTTCTTTTGCTGACCTCAATTAAAAATAACAGCTCAGTGTTATTGCATATTATATAGAGGTACTTAGATTTTACGATTTTCCATCAAGTTGATAGGTGCTATTATTAGTATGAAATAGAGAGTAATTTTGAACATCAAAACAAACCAATCAGGATTAGGCCAAAAAATGTTGTCCTCGACCTCCCCCACGTCAGATTTAGATATTTTTTTAAAAAATCAGATATTTTTTTCTTTTTTCAGATTTTTTTCTTCTTTCAGATTTTTAAAATTTTAACAGTTTAAATGGCATTGAATATTAAATTAAGTGTTTATAACATGTGCGACTCTTAGAGTGATTTAAACTTCTTGTTAGCTGAACTTTGAGCTTCCGCTGGTATAAGAAAATTAATTAATTTTTTTAAAAATCCGCCCGCCCGCCCCTCCTCTCTGAAAGCTGTGGAGGACAACATAACAAAAAAAAAAAAAATTGGCCTTAGATAGGCAACAGTTTTACTGCGAAGGAGGGGGCAGCATGTGACTCCATTTGGAATGTACACTCCCTGTGTGGAACATTGAGATTATGTCTTCTACAGAGGGTGTATGGATTTCAAATGGAACAGCCCAATATTGATTACATCCTATTTGATGTTGTTATTGTGCCAGTGCCAGAATTCTTGAAAACTTTCCAGTTTTTCATACCAAAATATATACATTCATCCACGTTCTCGCAACACGCGATGACATTCTGGCCCTGCTTAACCAGACTTATGTTGAGACATGCATATTGGCGCATCTTCTGACTCAATTGTCTCCGTCGTAACTCACATCATACTTAAAACCGCCCTGTCACATTCTACACACTGGGTATGTTGGAATCTATATGACATTGGCTCCAAATTTAAAAGATGCATTAGTTAAAATCAGTATTTGTGATGAAGGTCCAAAATCAAATGTTATACATTTTTTTTAATTATTCTTTCATAAAAATAGCCTTTGAGATGTTAATGAAGATTGATGATCAAAATATTAAGTTGTGACCATGCCTTGAAGTTCATATTTTTAATTGCATTATTTTAACATTTGATGATGACCATGCCCTACTCGACCCATTTAGCTTGAATGCCTCACATAGTTAGATTTAACGCGAGCACGCTATCAGTTTTTATAATCTTGGATGATGAGTATGGATATTTTTATAAACTGACAGTGAAAATATTGTTGAAACAATTAGCCAGTGTCTGTGCTATAAATGCCACGGCTTAATTTAGTGCGACGGTCGTAGACCGATACTTCACATGCATTAATGATGAAATGGTCCATTTACTAATGGAACTTGAAACTATGTTGTGTTTTAATTATCTATCGATTGTGACGCGCGATAAGGATAAAAATAAAATATTTATGCCCCGTGGCAAACAAAAAAGAGGATAGGGGTAATTTGATCATTCAAGGAGGCGAGGATCTTCTGCTGAAATTCTGCTGAAATGCAACTTGTGTCACGTATCTGTGTTTGTATGTAGTCTTGAATTATGGGAAATTTATTTAAGGGGAATGGTACAGCATTGTGGAGCTACTGGATCTTTACTGTCCTCTGTAAGGCTGCCATCTTTGCAAATTTGCAAATGGTGGAACTTATTGAGGGATAAGCCTGGGGGGGGGGGGGGGTACTCGGATTTGGTTTTGTCAGGGGTGTGCCGCTGGAGATTCAAAACCCCTATCCATTTTTCGGGGTGATTTTGGGGAAAAACGGTCCCATTTCTAGGGATTTGCTTCATTTTAGACCCAATTTTCACAAATTATTGGGAAAATGAACCCATTTTTTGCAATTTTTTGCGAAAATAGACAAAATATTTTGCAAAAATAGACCCATTTGTAAAAAATGACCCCATTATAAGGGAATTTCCAGCACAAAATCATACCCCATGTTTAGGGATTTTTTGTCAAAAAAGCTACCCATTAGAGCGGCACACCCCCGTATACCGTCTTAGGCAAGTACCCCCCCCCCTCAAAACAGAAGGGGAACAGGATGATCTGGAATTTCTTTTTACACGTCCGGGTCCTTCCCAGCTAATTGGCACATTCTTGTATTCAACTTGAACATGACGCCACCCAATTAATTGGAGCAAATTCAAACTGAAATAATTTTACGTGTTTGAAATTGTAGGGACTTGGTATGTGGAATTGTCGGATGGCATGTTTTCCTAATTTGGCTCATAAGGATGACATAGCCAGCCATGAATACAGGATTAATGTAATCACATTTTTTGCTAACCCTTAATCCAATCCTGCAATGTAAGACCATATTTGGTTTATACGAGGACACTTATATCTCAGGCACTGAATGTGATGCATACCAATACATGGTGGTACTTTCATCTATCCAAGGATTTGCCCATGTGGCCATGTTATCTCTGTTAAGCGGAATTATCCAATATAAAATAATGGCACTGATGGGAAAGCTATTAGTGTGTGATTATTTTTTGCCATCAACTAAATCCATTACAGAGTCCTGTTTGTCCGGTCCCCGTCAGTCATAAATTGGCGATGTGACACCTCGTGGCTCCATTATCCATGTGAAGTGATACTTGTAGAAGATAAGAAGAAAAGATAACCAATGCCAGCGTAAAGTGAATACTTAAAACATGGGATTTATCCATTAGTAACTAGCGCCAATTGAATTGAATTGGTTAGTCTTCCAATTCGGGGGGGGGGGGGGGGGGGGGGGGGGGGATCTAAACCTTTTTTGTGTGTGTGTGTGTGGGGGGGGGGGGTGATTTTAGAAAGTGATTTATTGGAGAACTATTCAGGGGGGAGGGGGTCTATCTATGGAGCGATTAGAAGGTGAGGCTCCCTAGTATAAAACTGATTTTTTTTTTTAAAGGGGTCTTGTGAAGGGATTGATCTCATAAACAGGTATTGTGAGTTAATTTGTTCCCAACAACATAAATACATATGAATTTCACTTAAATGAAACGGAAAAACATAAAAAAGTAAACATTTTGGTCTTAAGGATGGTTTGAAGTTGAACTTGAGGTCATAGTGAGAGATTGAGGTGTGGAAGTATACCCTAAAAAACTGAT